>OZ024906.1:0-245000 GCA_964017125.1 Flabesymbios commensalis | reverse complement strand
TGAAGCATTTGAGGGTTAAGTGCCTTGCCCAAGGACACAAAATTGAAATAATGTTCCAATATTAAGAGGGGAGAAACATGCTATTTCTCTGAAAATCCTGCACCAAGTGGGATTCGAAACCGCACGGCAGGCAGCGACATTGACAAAGCTCCACGCTCTAAAAACCATTGCGCTATGTCCGTCAAAGAGGAATGATGGAGCGATTCCTCTGATGGCCTGAGAAATCTACATTTTATTTATTTCAACCTGTCGATTCAGTCAACAATGCCAGGTTGGAATGCATACAAAATGTCTAATAGTAATGTTAATTGGACTTAAATGACTGAATGAATGAATGGGGTTTTAGGCCACCTGTGTGCACATATAGGCTAAACCGGGTCAGAAGAACCTCCTGGGGATACGGAGATAAATGAGATGACATTGGCCTCCAGACACAGGAGTCGAAATTATTTACGATTTAGCAGGGAAAAACATTTTGCTTCTTTGAAACATTAAAGCCAGAGTGGGGTTCGAACCCGCGATCTCACACTTTCCAAGCAGGCAGCATTAACCACTGCACCCGGGCCCTAGGACTGAAATAGTTAACTGTCGCTTTACTACATTGCTACACAACGACCTTAATCCTTTAGCCGCCAAATTATTCAATTGGAATTTTCACCCACTTGAAGTTGTGTCTCGCTGACGCGATCCACAACTTCAAGTGGATGAAAATTATTCGACTTTGACGAAATGGAGGTCAACAAATTTTAAATATTGCTGAATAATGCCACTTTTTATCTTTAACAGATAAACAAATTGCTCAGGTTTAAAAGCTGATATGTAATGTGCTAATAAAAAATGTAAAAAACAAATATGGACGGCACCGGCTGTCAAGGGGTTAAAGGGACTGGCTCAGGCTAAAATCATAAAAAAATCGGTGATTTTATTTTGGCTTCTTAATATGACCATATGATGTAAACATGTCCATAGACTAGAACTGCAAAAGTTTTTTTAATTTTTGTGCTGCTTTTTGTGCTGTGTATTTACCAGCTAGGCTAGATATAGAGACAAAATTCATGATTTCTTATTTTGGACAACCATGTCAAAAATAAGAAATAGGGGAATTTTTTCAATTTGACATCATCATAAATATCCTAGTTAGCTCTGTCCGCTTTATTTTAATACCTATGTTATGGGTCTACGGCCATTATAATTCGTTAATTCTTTCTGCGCGCGGACCGACTTTAGACTAAAGTGGGTCCGCGCGCAGGAAGGGATATATCACCGGGGATATAGTGTTATTTTATTGTACGTATGTTAACCCTTGTTATGCTGAATCAACAGTTTCTAGTTTTCATTCACATGAAGCTGATGTTGTTAACGCAATTTTTTGCTTTAAATAACGAAAAATATTTATGAGAAAGAGAAATGTCCTAAATCTAATTATTATTTTAAATGAGCATAGATTATGACATTAACTATTGTATAAATCTCTGGGACGTTTCCTATGATTTGAAATGGACGTGAATACAGTGTACACGAGACTAGCGGGACAATGGTGAAAAGAGAGAAAACATGCTGTATGTATAGGCCTATATACACTGATATATTATACCCTGAAGGTATGATGTATAGCCAGCTATAAATATAATAAACGAGGTGTTTACCAAATCCCACAGGGGGCAATTACCCCCCACAAAAGACCACCACCCTGTGATCCTGCCGGTAGGCGGGTAACCACTTAACCTCAGGTCACGTGACAGCCCCGGACGTGATTGGTCGGGCCGGGTCACGTGACACGCCCTGCGGGTTCCCATTGGTCACGCGTGTGTCTCAGCTCTCAGGGGGAGGGGGGTTGTTTGATGTTTAATACATTAATTTCAGGGGGTGTCAAGAAACATCTCTCTTGGTCTATGCCACTCAAAATGTCATTTGTGTTACGGTGTCAAATCAATGAGGCACATAAAAATGTACAGAATCACTGAATAATTTTGGATAAAAATGAAAGCTTATAGCACAATAGCGACACAGAGCTTTATTATTTAAACATTTAAATATACATTTAAGGTGTGAGAACTGCTTAAGAAGAACTGCATTCAGACCTCATGGGTTTGCGGTACGATATGAATGTTTTGAGAACTACTGACTTCGCTTTCAAAGGGTTTGCGGTTTTTAGATTATTATCTCTTTGGCGGGGGTGCCATGGCAACCATTATGTAGCCATTTCAATACGATTGCTGATTTTTGAAGTACAATTGAGTATTTCTTCCATGTGCAATGGGCGGGGGCCCTAGGGTAGTGGTTAGCACCGCTGCCTTTCACGCCAGAGTTCGGGGTTCGGTTCCCGGGCTCGGCGGTTTCAAAGAAACAAAAATGTTTCTTCCCCATCCACGTGTGAAAGTCAGTATTGTGGGGAGCCTCCGTGACCGAGAGGTAGCGTGCTCGGCCTCAGAGGTAGCGTGCTCGGCCAGTGCTCGAATTTCGAATCCTGTGTCTGGAGGACAGTGTCATCTCAATCATCTCACCATCCTCAGGAGGTTCTCCTGTCCCAGTTTAGCCTATTTGTGCACAAAGGTGGCCTAAAGCCCGATTCATTTCATTTCCACGTGCAATATTTAGTCAACCCATACATATAGCGTGAGAACAGATGCTCTGGATTTAATGGATTTATTTTCACTGCTCTGTGATTACTATAGTGATTACACTATAATCATGTTTATAGGCCCACTAGCCTGTAGTCAAAAACATTTTAGGTTTTTATGTAATTTAAGGGACAGAATTTATTTATTCTGTCCATATACCTAAGTCTATAGCTGTAACTTCAAGGGTGAAATTCCACACATTTGTTTAATTTTCCACCACACATTACCAAATCTTGATGCCTTAACATGTCCACATTTCGTTGTAAACAACAGTTATTTAGTCGAATAAAAAAACGGAATAAAAACGACTATATAGTCGTGCTTTGTTCATAGTGTTAAATATGCAGTATCCCAGCAAACACGAAACGTTGTCCCGATGTTGGGCCAATGTTGGGCCAGCGTCGTAGACGGTGGCCTAGCATTGGCCCAACATCTCGTACTTGGGACAACGTCTCGTGTCAGCTTGGAGTTTATCGACGGTGTTCCACAAACTGAGTGGGTATGCGAATTAGTTTATTTCCGAAGTGGGAGGGATGATGTCGGCACAACATTAAGCCAGCATTGGAACAATGTCTCATGTCCGCTGGCCCACCATTAACCCTTCAGTGCGGGGACCGACTTCAGACGTCAGAATCTGAAGTCTGAAGTCGATCCCCGCACTGTAAGAGTAAAATATCTATAATGGCCGTAGACCCATAACATACCCGGTATACAAACAACATTTGTACAATGTTGGACCAACGTGGAAGACGTCAGCCCGTCACTGTGCAAATGTTGCACAAATGTTTTGTGTTTGTTGGGGAGGTATTCAAATGAAGCAGAAAAAGCTAACTGAAACATTTATGATGATTTCAAATTGAAAAAACCTTTTGGTTTCCACGGTTGTTGTCAACGTCGCCAATATTAACCATTGCCCCGCTAAGAGCGACTATTCCCGTTTTTAATCCGTTTTATTAGTCCACTAAATCATAGTTATTGGCAACCCAATTTCCCACACTCTGGGCAGTGATTTTCACTATGTGACGTATATCGGTATCAGCCCATATCGCACTCTAGCTGTAGTTTAAACTGCAATCTATGGTAGTTATGTCATAATGTGACTTGATCGTGTGAGAAAATACAAACGTTGTTCATTTTTCGTGCGATATGGGAAAATACCACACATGTCCAATGAAAAAGGTGTTCGCCTAAAGGCTCACACCTTATTCACTGGACAAATGCTGTATTTTCCCATATCGCACTCAAATGAACACCGTTTGCATATCGTGTGTTTAAACATCAGGATTTGCGTGTTAAAATTTTTGCGAATTTTTTATTTTGGGACTTTTCACGAAGTTTAGAATTCGCGAATTTTCATTTTTCTTCAGTACCTTTATTAAAATAATATTTTCGCGGGGCTTCTTGAATTCACGAATTTGTCCCCGCGAAATTTGCGAAAATTAAAACCTCGCGAAGATTACCAGATTTACAGTATTCATTCCGCGACATACCACGATGGGTCCGATACAGTAGCAGCTAAAAAAGAGGATGTTTCTCGTTGAGGTTGTGCATATACAGTGCTCCAAACTGCTCGAAGGCCTAGAGTGTGCGGTGCTGTATATGGTACTGTGCACCAAAAATAACCCTTGACTTCGGACTTCGTTCTGTCGCGATATTGCCATGATTGCAGAAAGCGACGTGAAGCAATATTCACTCACTCACATCAACCCAGTATCCCCCCAATGTTGTTTGAATGCTGGACAACCGTCTGCGATACTGCACAACATTAATACAGCATTATGCCAATGCTTCGTGTTTGAAGACATGTGGCTTATGAGAGGTTGTATATGCACCTGATGACCTGTGAGTGTACCCAGGTACCGGTGTCTGTTGTGGTTTGTCGTAGCTTGAGGGGTAAAGCGGAATATACCTGTCATGCTTATCTTGTAGCTTGCATCTTACTCACTGTTATGGTGCTACGGTCATTTAGTTTTAGCTATTTACATGAAGCCTAGAGATACAGCAATTCAATGACTTAATGATAGACGACGCTTTCTCTCACAATATTAATTTGGAAAAATGAATGTATGTGGCTTTAGGTCACCTTTGTGCACATACAGGCTAAACTGGGCCAGGATATCCAGCAAACACAATAAATGTTTACAACATTTGTACAACGTCGGACCAACGTCTTCGACGTTGTTCCAGCATTGTACAAATGTTGTACAAATATATTGTGTTTACTCCTGTGGATGGATTGATGGCATTGCCGTGAATGACCACTATCATCTGCTAATGCTAGTGGGGCTCCATCAACACGTACGCCTACTCTAACAAAAATTATTGTGAATAATATGTTGGCCGTAATGGGACCCGAACCCACATCCCGAAGCTCGGCTGGCGGCGTCCCACAAACACTACACGTGGGTCCAATGTTGGTTTAATTGTCTGCCGCCATCTGCGGCGCTGGCCCAACAATAATCCAACATTGGTTCAGTGTGACGTGTTGATGGCGTCAGAGCTGGGAGCAGGATGATGGTATGGAAAGGGGGGGGGGGGTCAGAGATATCGCAGTCCAGCAAATGAAATGAATCGGGCTTTAGGCCACCTTTGTGCACATATAGGCTAAACTGGGCCAGGAGTACCTCCTGAGGATGGTGAGATGATTGAGATGACACTGTCCTCCAGACACAGGATTCGAAGCCGAGCACGCTACCTCTCGGTCACGGAGGCTCCCCATAATACTGACTTTCACACATAGATGGGGAAGAAACATTTTTGTTTCTTTGAAACCGCCGAGACCGGGAACCGAACCCCGAACTCTGGCGTGAAAGACAGCGGTGCTAACCACTACCCTAGGGCCCCCGCCCTCGCAGTCCAGCAAGCCCAGTAAACACAAAACATTTGTATGACTTTATACAACGTAGGACCAGCGTCGAAGACGTTGGGCCGACGTTGTATAAATGTTATATTGTTTTAATGTTGGGCCAGCGTTGCAGACGGTGGGCCAACATTGAACCAGCACTAGATCAACGTCCCGTGTTTGCTGGGCTGCTACAGGTGCCGGGAGATTCCGGTAGATCTCTGGAAATAGTGCGACCCCGACAGAGCGGAAACAAAGCCACGCGACCACTTACCATGTTATTACTCCACATAGACAGGATATCGCTGGTAGTAAGTACAAAACATCGTAACCACAGCCACGCGACCACTTACCATGTTGTTACTTAAATCGTCAGGAGATTGCCACTTATGATGTTATACTCTACCAGGATATAGCTAGTAGTATAAGGGCAAAACATCTTAAACATAGTTACTTATTATATTTGTACCTTACATTGCTGTGTATAACTGGTAGTAGGTGCAAAGCATCGTAGAGATAGCCACACGAAAACGTATCATGTTTTTACCTAATATTGTCAGGATGTAGCTGGTGGAAAAGACCACTTATCATGTTTATACTTTAGATCGTCAGGATGCAACTGGTTGTATGTGCAAAACATCGTAAACATACATACCTATTTTGTCTATTAACATTATATATTTCCAGGATATAGTTGATAGTAAGTACAAAACATCGTAAACTTAGCCACCAGAACACTTACAATGTTATACTGTATTAAACACAGCTGTTTATTTAATGCTGACTTATATCTATATGCACACGGCATCGTTGGGAAGGCGGGATGGGCTCATCCAAGGAAAATATTATATTTTCCTTGGCTCATCTGAGCACAAGTCACCACATCAAGCCTGAGCCTTTAGGCGAGGGCCTGATGTGGTGACGAGTGCTGAGATCAGCCCATCTCGCCGTACCAACGATGTAGTATGCATTTCTCGTACAAATAGTCATCTGAAACGGTAACATCGAACTGTACAATGAAGCATATTGGAGAGAGTGCGAGATCGGCTGATCTCACCATACGTCTCGTGGTGAAAGCCAACAGCATGAGTGCGAGAACAGTTAATATAAGGTTTGTAATGTCGGGTGTTTGCAGGGAGCTAGGATATATAGCTGATATAGCTCGCACAGTTAAGTCGGTCCAAGTATGGTATTCTACTCCCTAATTTAAATGACAACTGAATGACGGTGTGATTGGCTGATCTCGTCATGTGACAGGCTGAGCCACTCTATCATTGGTCTGGGGTAGAACACCATACTTGGTCTGTTAACCCTCTCAGAATCTGACGTCTGTACACGTCAGATTCTGACTCCTGTACACGTCAGATTCTGTCGTATAAAGTCGGTCTCCGCACTGAAAAAAAAAATATTTCTCATGGCCGTAGACTAATAACATAAGTATTCAAGTGAAGCGGAACGAGGTAACTAAGACATTTATGATGATTTCAAAACGAAAAAACTTTTGGTTTTCATGGTTTATACAACACTATTTAATAAGTTTCGTATCACAACTTTTCAATGTTGTATTTTATTAGAAAATAGCATGAGTCCACCACCCACATTCTTTTGGATATTTGATCGAATTTTTTGGATTATTATTTTTCATTAATTGCCCCTTATTTGTTCGGACTTTGTGCCCTTGTACACACTAAGCTAAGGAACCATAATGAAACTATTCCACACGGCTATGACTTCCGCCGCTTTTTACATATCAAGCCTATGCGGCATCACACCCTAGTGACACGTTTATGACAGCTTGACTCAGACCAGGTGACCCTGTAGTATACAAGCAATGACAAATGCAGCTGTCATATAGGCCTAGCAACGGTTACTAAGCTTACGTATAGGATAAAGCCCGAGGAGCTCTACATTATTAGCTGTGAAAAGGGTCGAGGCCGAAGGCCGAGACCTTTTTCACAGCTGAGAATGTAGAATTCCGAGGGTTTTAACTGACCTAAAACACCTTCGAACATAATGAGGATTCCTCATAATCAACAGCTCGGTCACATGACTACCATAATAATTGGTCTGTACCTTGTCAACAATAACTCACCATTCTCGGCTTAGAATGTAGTGGTCGGACAAAGAAATTAATGCAGTGGTGTGTTTTAATGGCATGCAGCATATTTTTCTGGATGCTCAACTGGCATGATTGCTATTAACACCAAGGTTGTACTCCATGCATACGCTATGCCTGATTGTGGAACCAATTTAACGTAATTAATTTACTCGACGTTACTTGATATCAAGAGCTTTATATAGATAAATTTCTGGTTGCTAGTAACTTTTCGCATGTGATTGGTATTTTCAATGATGTTCATATTAACCAAGATCGAACTGTGTCTTCACAAATTTACCACATTTATGTAAAGTGAGATCGCATAATGCATAACATAGTAAAACTGCACAGTGGTTTAATATACAGTGCTACAAACACTTCAAAGGACAGCGGGATGACGGACTGCCTATGACATACTCTGCACTTAACCTACTAGAGCACTGATGTCAAGTAAAATGGGCTTTGTGTATTCGGCAGACGCAGACGCAGACGGCAGACGCGACACGTGTGTATTCGGCAGACGCGTGTATTCGGCAGACGGAAAATTCACCAGATATATTGTAGATCTGGTAATTTCCGCGTGTTTAGATTTTTGCGAATTTGTGATTTGTGGACTTTTTACATTTACAAAGTATAAAATTCGCAAATTTTCGATTTCGATGATAAGTATAACACGCATAATTATAATTTTCGCGAAATCCGCGAAAAATAAAACCTCGCGAATACTCCCAGGTCACTGAATGTCGAACTTGACCTTCAGATTAGTTCCTTACACATGAGGTAAAAAATGAAGGCCCTAAGTGAAGGCGTTTTGAAGTTACAAGTTACAAGCCATTTTGGTTTCCGTGATTTGTTGACCTCAAAATTAGGTCAAGATCACTAAATGTCAAAAGCAACCTTCAGATTAGTATCATGCACATGAGGTAACAAAATGAAGGCTCGATGTGTTATAAAGTTATCACACTCACAAGCCATTTTGTTTCCCGTAACCTTGAAATTAGGTCAAGGTTACCCGACCACCATCACAACCCAACCCCCCCCCCCCCCCGGTATCGTGTTTACTGGAGCGTTGAGTTTCGAGGCTGGGCCATCATTAATCTAACATTGGTTCAGCTTTACGTCGACTGTGTTTGAGATGATTTACACATCCAACTACCGTAAAAAAGTGTCACATATCAAGCTATCGCTAAGGTGATATATTGGATATACAGCTGGAATCATGATAACAGTTCCTTTGATATTGCACTGTGACCTGACAGCTTCCATTGGTGTTGAAGGAAGGAGAACAGTTTATGAAAACACGTTCCCAGCAAACACGATATAATAATTCAACATTATGAAAATGACAATAGTAAACATCCTAGAAGTGCAGTAATTACCCAGCGAACACGACACATTGAAACAATGTTGGTTTAATGTGGGGCCATCATTAAACCAACATTGTTTCAATGTGTCGTGTTTGCTGGGAAGGCATGGTCTCCTAGGATGGTAAGGGATCCAGTGGGGGAGTGATTTTCAAGGCCTAGAGATGCAAAGTCAATCTTCCCTGTGCGTATAATTGATAAAGCAACTTCAAAAAGTCTTCAAAACTTTCGAGATTTTAAAGTCTGAATCTGCTATACAAACGTCTGCGTCTGCGTCTGCCGTCTGCGTCTGCCTGTCGCGTCTGCCGTCTGCCGAATACAAGCGTCTGCCGAATACACAAAGCCAGTAAAATGTGTACCTAGTTCTTAGGGCAGGGGCTCTGGTGCAGTGCTTAAAGCTGCCTGATTGTGCTGCTTGCTTGAAAAGTCGCAGATCGCGGGTTCGAACTACACTCTGGCTTCAAGTTTTAAAATAACAAAAATGTTTCTTTTCCGCTTACTCAAAGATATTCAATAGTATGGGGGGGGGGGGTGCGAGTTAGGCGGGGGGGGGGGGGTGCGAGTTAGGCCTCAGAGCGCCAGGGTTCGAATTTCGAATCCTGTGTCTGAAGGGCAGTGTCGGCTCACCATTCTGAGATGGTTCTCCTGGCCCAGTTTAGCCTATATTTGCAAAGATGTGGTCTAAAACCCCCTTCATTTTTATTTTATTTATCTATCTTATTTATCTAGTCCTCAAAAGGGAAATATTTCTCAAATCTCTAGCGCAATTATTTTTCGTAACCTCAATTTAAAAATTGCGAGACACAACTTCACGCAAAAATTGAATTTTGTAGTCAAGGCAAATGAAATGAAATGAAATGAATCGGGCTTTAGGCCACCAATGTGCACATATAGGCTAAACTGGGCCAGGAGAACCTCCTGAGGATGGTGAGATGATTGAGATGACACTGCCCTCCAGACACAGGATTCGAAATTCGAGACCTGGCGTTCTGAGGCCGAGCACGCTACCTCTCGGTCACGGAGGCTCCCCACAATACTGACTTTTACACGTGGATGGGGAAGAAACATTTTTGTTTCTTTCAAACCGCCGGGACCGGGAACCGAACCCCGAACTCTGGCGTGAAGGGCAGCGGTGCTAACCACTACCCTAGGGCCCCCGCCCTGTAGTCAAGGCGTGAAAATATCCTTGAAGTATATAGCCGAACTTGGGTTTCCCCTGCAAAGTGTTGTCGCTATATTGGGACATAAAACAGCAAGTGAAGTAAGACATACACACTCACTCCGTGGTTTTTCTCGTTAATGGGTGGTTCACACCTACACCTTTTTGACATCCTCTTCCGCTGATCTACACCAAAGCAAAAGCACGTAAAACACCGACAGTTTAACCCTTCTATTCGCTCTGTTACCTTTTTTGAATTTCCACCCACTTGAAGTTGTGTCTCGCTACCGCGACCCACAACTTCAAGTGTCTGAATTATTTTCATATTTGTTTAATTTGCTATCAAACATTTGCATATATTGATGTTCAACCCTTCCGGGTTTTCATTTTTTATTAGAACATTATTTACCACCTTTTAAAAATGTTAAACATAAAACGTGTCATCATCTACAAAATTTGCAAATAATATTCCCCCCATTTTGTCAAATTTGCATATTTTTCACTCACTTGAAGTTGTGGGTCGCCTCAGCGAGACACAACTTCAAGCGGGTGACAAATCAAATTGAATAATTTGGCTGTTAAAGGGTTAAACAACCATTTCATTCCTAAAAAGAGTGATTTACATATTAAAAACGACTATAATATACCCGGTATGACTGGGCCGCCTAACTCATTTACTGCGCGAGGCCCAGTCACACTGACCACCATTTTTTTGTTTCCACAGCCAGCTGTGTAAAAACGACACTCGCGCTGCCTACCAAAAAACTGAGATGCCATAAAAATTGAGACGAATATTTCAAGCGCCTACAAAAACTAGGTCATTTTCAGCAGGCGTAAACTTTTTATCGTATTAGGACTATTACATTTAAAAATGGAGGTCACTGTGTCAGAGCCTTGCGATGTCATCAGGGTAGCTATAATAGTGCCTAAAGGGTCAATACGTCTTTCTGCAGATTCAATAATTGATTTACAAGAAATAAATAAAAGTCACTAAACAATAACATTTATATTACCACATCAACATCTTGACAAAATGCTATCATGTTCTTTTATTGTTGGGCCTACATTGCAGACGTTGGGCCAACATAAAGCCAACATAAGGTAAAAGCATGTTATACCACATGGCATGACATATACACGCCACCTGGTGGAAGCCATGATTTATATCGTCACAAAGAACACGGCCTTTAGCAGCACACCGCAAAAAGTGTCACGTAGGACGACAGGCAGTGATAAAAAGACCGGGAAAAATGACGGGTATAAAAACATCAAAATAACCGTGCCGTCGTCTTTGTATTATAAAACATAAAATACGAGGTGGGTGTGATGAATACATATGCCTTTCTCGAAACATTCTCAAACAAAGAGAGAAATTGTGTCTATAAAACCGAGGAAAATAGAATTTATTTTCCCTTGGTAAAGGGGATTAGATATTGATCACACCGAGCACGAAACATCAAACCAATGGTGGTATAATGTTAAGCTATATAAGGCGAAGTAGTTGTCATGCATATTTATATCAGATTTTTAGCACAGGGTGAATGAATCAATGAATCAATGAATGAATGAAAAAAACGGGGGCTGTTTTTTGCCAAATTCCCTAAAAAAATCAGCCTAAATATACAATATATTGTGAGTGACATACCGCTGGACCCCTCTAATGCCCTGGTGCCCTCTCTCGTCAGATGCCGGATACACCCCTGATGAATATATTTCTGTGCTAATGCAACGATTTTGAAAAGCGACAAAATGTAAAACTCAAATATATTAAGCGCGACTATCCCAGCCGGCACAATACATTGGCCCGATGTTGATCCAATGTTGGCCCACCATCTACGACGTTGGCCCAACACTGGATGCACATTGGGCCAATGTATTGGCCTGCTGGGATAGTCGTTTTTAATGCGTTGTATGAGCCGTTTAAATTTCTGTTATTGGGGACGAATTTAGTGTTTAAACATCAAGATTTGCAAATGTTGGGTCCCAATTCATACAAACATGAGTAATTTTCACCCACTTGAAGTTGTGGGTCGCAGTCACCGTTTTCAACAAAAATACCCTCAAAATATAAAAAAATGGGCAAAATATCGATATTTGCCAATCAAATGTACCAGGGTAGTGGATCAAGTTGAGTGTCAAGCCCCCAAATATTAGCTGAGAAGCTGAGAAACAATGATTGACATCTAATTATTTTTTGTCAATCCCACCCCCCTTTTCAAATTCTGGATGCGCCCCTGGTGATTACATAGTAAATGTCACAGTTTGTTTGAGGAGAGACGAGTGATCCGCAAACATCATTACGGTGTGTGTGGGTGGGGAACAACACAGACAGAATGTCAATATATAATAATTATGGTAAAACATAATAGATAACAATGTGTTCTACGTAATCTACGTTGGTCATATTCATTTTAGTGTGCCTGTATATTAGTGTGCCTGTATATTAGTGTGCCTGTATATTAGTGTGCCTGTATATTAGTGTGCCTGTATATTAGTGTGCCTGTATATTAGTGTGCCTGTATATTAGTGTGCCTGTATAATAGTGTGCCTGTATAATAGTGTGCCTGTATAATAGTGTGCCTGTATATTTGTGTGCCTGTATATTAGTGTGCCTGTATAATAGTGTGCCTGTATATTAGTGTGCCTGTATATTAGTGTGCCTGTATATTAGTGTGCCTGTATAATAGTGTGCCTGTATATTAGTGTGCCTGTATATTAGTGTGCCTGTATAATAGTGTGCCTGTATAATAGTGTGCCTGTATATTAGTGTGCCTGTATATTAGTGTGCCTGTATATTAGTGTGCCTGTATATTAGTGTGCCTGTATAATAGTGTGCCTGTATAATAGTGTGCCTGTATAATAGTGTGCCTGTATATTTGTGTGCCTGTATATTAGTGTGCCTGTATAATAGTGTGCCTGTATATTAGTGTGCCTGTATATTAGTGTGCCTGTATATTAGTGTGCCTGTATAATAGTGTGCCTGTATATTAGTGTGCCTGTATAATAGTGTGCCTGTATAATAGTGTGCCTGTATAATAGTGTGCCTGTATAATAGTGTGCCTGTATATTAGTGTGCCTGTATATTAGTGTGCCTGTATAATAGTGTGCCTGTATAATAGTGTGCCTGTATAATAGTGTGCCTGTATATTTGTGTGCCTGTATATTAGTGTGCCTGTATAATAGTGTGCCTGTATATTAGTGTGCCTGTATATTAGTGTGCCTGTATATTAGTGTGCCTGTATAATAGTGTGCCTGTATATTAGTGTGCCTGTATATTAGTGTGCCTGTATAATAGTGTGCCTGTATAATAGTGTGCCTGTATATTAGTGTGCCTGTATATTAGTGTGCCTGTTTATTAGTGTCCCTGTATAATAGTGTGCCTGTATATTAGTGTGCCTGTATAATAGTGTGCCTGTATATTAGTGTGCCTGTATATTAGTGTGCCTGTATATTAGTGTTCCTGTATATTAGTGTACCTGTATAAAAGTGTGCCTGTATATTATTGTGCCTGTATATTATTGTGCCTGTATATTAGTGTGTATGTATATTAGTGTGCCTGTATATTAGTGTGTATGTATATTATTGTGCCTGTATATTAGTGTGCCTGTATATTGGTGTGCCTGTATATTAGTGTACCTGTATAATAGTGTGCCTGTATATTAGTGTGTATGTATATTAGTGTGTATGTATATTAGTGTGCCTGTATATTAGTGTGCCTGTATATTAGTGATAGTGTGTCTGTATATTTGTGTGTATGTATATTAGTGTGTATGTATATTAGTGTGCCTGTATATTAGTATGCCTGTATAATAATGTACTTGTGTGTATAAGAGTAAGGCACATTACTTAATCTTTTGATCTCCAAGTTATCAAATGTAAATTTTCCTACCACCTAACCTGTATCCTGCCGACCACCACTGAAAGTGGACGCAACATTAATCGTATCTGCTCAATTAAAAAAACACTTGATGATACCGCCACTCACAATTTTCAAGTGGGTGAAAATCACTCATATTTGTTTAATTTCAGACCAAACATTTGCAAATATTGATACTTAAACACTCATTTTGTTCCCAATGACAATGATTTTATTGGATAATGGATTATACTACTGCCACTACTACTATATAGTTAACATCCCACGTGGTATACTAGCTTGAACCCGTGTACCTAAGTGGATAATATCCCACTCTGTATATTTACAGCTCTAGTTTGAACATGGCTGATTAGAACTGGATAATAATATAATAGAGCTCAGACAGGCGCGGTTCGAACCCATGACCTCCCGTCTGCGGTCAGACCGGGAAACACCACCATAATCACTTCCCTCCTGTGGTAATCATTTGTGCTGGTAATTGTATTTGCCACCCTTTAGGACCCACATTCTATTTGACACCCTTTAGGACTCACATCTGCCCAGAAAAACAGGAGACCCCATATTGGGCCAGAGTCGTGGATGGCGATCCAGCGTGAAACAAAAATTGCGAGTGTACCTAAATTTTCCGTTTCCATTTTGAAAACAATAGAGACAAAATAGATATCCCCATCTGCTATTAGTCATCATATCAGTTGATTGATGTGGATTAACCCTTTGAGGCCTCACGATGCATCAAAGCATCATTTCACATCCCCGAAAACAGACGTAATTTCCCTTCAACTTAGGGAATTTAGAAAAAAATATTCCATGAAACTGTTCTACCAACTGTCCAATTTTTGGCGATTTTTTTTAATTGTTCACCCACTTCAAATCATCTTCATTCACTACAAGTTGAGAATTGCGACAGCAATTCTCGATTTGTAGTGAATGAAGATGACAATGGAAAAGTCAGGCTTGAAAGGGTAAATAACAATGGTTGAGAACCAATTATGACCTCTCAATGCATGCATTAACTTTTCATTGTAGAATAGACTATTAATGAAACATGGAAAAATAGCTCCTATATGATATTATCTTATACTTAATAAAGACATCTGAATATATAAAAACGAAAAGAACATTTAGTTTCATTCTTTCGGCGCGGGAATCGTCTTTACGTGTCAGAATCTGACGTGTGTAGACTTCAGATTCTGACGTATTAACCCGTTTGTGACGAGGCCCGGAGATCTCCGTGATTTAGGGAGACCATTCAGATACGAGGCCTGGAGATCTGCGGGTTTGATTGCATGAGATAACTATGACGTCATAAAATAATCTCGTTTCAGAAACAGCGCAGTAACATAATAATCTCGTGTTCAACGGGTTAAGACGGTCTCCGCACTGAAAGAATTCAAGTATTTATATTAGCCACCGACGTAATGGCTGACACGACACGACAATGTACTTGGGCCTACAGTAATTGAGAATGCACCTGCGATGCCAGTCTATTGTTAAATAGGTAGATTCGGATATAAGAAGCTACAGTAACTGTACTGGTTACAAAATGAAATGAATCGGGCTTTAGGCCACCTTTGTGCACATATAGGCTAAACTGGGCCAGGAGAACCTCCTGAGGATGGTGAGAATATTGAGATGACACTGTCCTACAGACACAGAAATCAAAATTCGAGCCCTGGCGGTCTGAGGCCGAGCACGCTACCCCTCGGTCACGGAGGCTCCCCACAATACTGACTTTCACACGTGAATGGGGAGGAAACATTTTTTGTTTCTTTCAAAACGCCGAGACCGAGAGCCGAACCCCGAACTCTGGCGTGAAAGGCAGCGGTGCTAACCACTACCCTAGGGCCCCCGCCCTGTACTGGTTACAATATAGGGGGATTCTTCATGCTGACTCTTACATAAGGGATAAAGGTTGTTCACTAAGTCTTGGAGCCTATTCTGTGTACTATGTTAAATCGAAGAAAGAAATCATAAATTCGTATAATCGTCCATGTTTGGTAAGATGTCATCGATTCAGCATGTTTTCTGTATTCTCACACTCTGTATAGTGCTAAAGGCTCACCATGTATCCACACTTCGTCCCCGTAGGCTATGAAAGAGTGTATCTGCCACTTGGCAAAATGACAGATACACCCTTTCATATCCAAGGGGACGATTTAATAATTCAGAGTATCTGGTGGTATATATGTGTTTGATCAGATGTGTATCTGGTGATAGATAACAGGTGAACGTGATGACAATGGGTGATTACTGGGAGCTTAGTCATTAATAACCCCTGATAGAGGTCACAGATAAAGGTCATACCCTGTTATCAGCCACTTATGACCTCTTCAGGTACAGCAGTGATTACACTGAAAGTGTTATCATCCCAGCAAACACGAGAGGTTGAGCCAATGGTGGTTTAATGTTGGGTCAGCGTCGCAGACGGTGGGCCAACATTAAACCAGCATTGGCTCAACGTCTCGTGTTTGCTGGGATATACCTGTATACCATAAACCACGAGGACATGTATTAAGCAGCGTGTTATCATATTAACAGACAATATAACTACAGCTCTCCAAGTCATATACATGTACATGATATCAGGAAGGCATTTCTGATGATATTGAACATACAATTGACATTTGACCCTATATAGTACAACATCAACGTCGATCATATATATTATATTTAGAAACTTTGACTTGCGACAAAATACTTTCTATACAGAGTGAGATATACATGGGCAATTATCATTAGATCGCTGATGTCGACCATTAGTGCTGTCTCTGTGTTTTTATTCACACTTGCGTAAACATTTATAGAAAAATGAAAATTTGCTTAAATTGGAGAAACACATATATAATATGACTTCATATCCAAGTACTTTTCAAAAATATGTTCAGATAATTTTCAGAATCTTAGTGGCATGGGCCCCTGTCATCCGTCCTTGTTAGAGGCATGGGCCCCTGTCATTCGTCCTTGCATTATTTCAGCCACTTGATATGCAAGCGGTGTTCGTTTGAGTGCGATATGTGAAAATAAAGCACTCCTCCAATGAATAGGGTGTGAGCCTTTAGGCGAGCACCTTTTGATTGGACAAGTGCTGTATTTTCCCATACAGAACGAAAAATGAGCAACGTGTGTAAAGTTATAACTGCCACACAATTCAGTTCAAACTACAGAATGAGTGCGATATGGGCTGATACTGATATACGTCTCATAGTGAAAATCACTGAGTAGAGTATGATAAAATCCCTGATACAGTCAGTACCTGTGTACTTTATGTCGCCTGTTTCACCGCAGTCCACGCGTCACATTAATCAAATCTACAGAATGTCTTCATTTTCTGGTGGATTAGATTTTGTGGTCTCACCACAACCCACGCGTCTACTCAACAACTACCAGCAACGGGAGACATCCACTAAATGTCGGACCACTGCTGGGCCAGCGTCGTGGACGCTGGGCCAGCGGTGGCCCGGCATTGGGTGAATATCCCATGCTTGCTAGTCATCTGCTGCAAGAAACAACACACGTTGATCTGATGCTGGGCCAGCGTAGAAGACGGTTGGCCAACATTAGGCCGGCATTGGGTGAATGTCTCATGTTTGCTGGCTGGCAGGAAATCTAAACCAGTCTACTTCCAGCGGGCCGCCTGCGGTGAGGCGTTTGGTTCGGCTGAGGAAATGTAATGTGGTTTATTTAGTGCTCCAAACCGTTCAAATGTTCAAATGGGCTTTGCTGCTGTACTGTACACAATAAACGACAAATAAAGTCTTTTGAAAAGTGTAAGATTACGGTGAACAAAATAATATATTAAAAAAAAAAAAAAAAACTTAAGATCATCTGAACTTTGTCTCAGTACGTTAGGAAAAGTTACGATGCTTTCAACTTTTCCAATATAAATGAGAGAAAGTGAAGCTAATCTCGAGACGGGGCCCTGATTGTTGGCTGACTGACTGACTGACTGACAGACTGACTGACTGACTGACTGACTGACTGACTGACTGACTGACTGAATGAATGAATGAGTGAGTGAACGAATGAATGAATGAATAAATGAATGAATGAATGAATGAATGAATGAATGAATGAATGAATGAATGAATGAATGAATGAATGAATGAATAAATGAATGAATGAATGAATAAATGAATGAATGAATGAATGAATGAATGAATGAATGAATGAATGAATGAATGAATGAATGAATGAATGAATAAATGAATGAATGAATGAATGAATGAATGAATGAATGAATGAATGAATGAATGAATGAATGAATGAATGAATGAATGCATGCATGAATGAATGAATGAATGAATGGCTTGTATGCCACGTATGCCACGTATGCAAGGGGCTAATCTGGGCCGGAGAACATTCAATTTTTTACATGATCCCTAATTTATCAAATACAAAAACACACGGAACACACTAAAAATGTCATCTGCACTGGAATGTGAGTATATTAATCCCTGTAGCCGTCTATATGACAGAACACATGGTATGCGGATGCCTTGTATCTCGCTAAATATGTAGACAATGTGGCATCTGATACTTGTCATATGGTTTTTACAGCAGACAATGGATCTCAGTGTTATA
Source organism: Flabesymbios commensalis (assembly GCA_964017125.1). NCBI lineage: Eukaryota > Metazoa > Annelida > Polychaeta > Terebellida > Flabelligeridae > Flabesymbios > Flabesymbios commensalis. The sequence goes on along the minus strand of OZ024906.1, from coordinate 226,458 downwards.
CATGTTAATGTTATACTGAACTGTATTGTCATCTGACTGTGTGACACGTACAGAGATGGCTGCAAAGTACAACGACCAGAAGCTGGTATTAACCCGTTTAGCGCGGATACCGTCTTTAGAGAATGAATCGAAAGAGTAAACTATTTATAAGGACCGTAGACTCATAGCATAGGTATTAAAAAACGGAAAGAGATAACTACGACATTTATGATGATTTCAAATTTAAAAAAACCTTTCGTCTCCATGGTTTATACAGAATTTTTTTTAATTTTTGGGTTAAAAAGCGACTGACTCCGTAGCATATCATATTCAGATATTAGGCATGTTATATGTTCTTGTATGTTCTTGGCTTTTAATTGTGATTTCCATTTGGGTCAATGACACGTTTTGGGTCACATTAATATAAACGCATGAATAACGTGTTTGTATCAGTGTCTCTGGTTGAATTCAAACATAACTAAGACTTTTCTAAAGTAGACTTTTCTGGATGATAAGTCAATTATACAAAAAGAAGATGACAACAATACACGTTGACTGACGGAAAAGAAAAGACAAAATACAGCTGGAAAAAGGTAACGAAGCATTGGGTCATGAGTAAAGCAGTACGTATGTGTTAACCCTTTCACGTGCAGCGCGTCATAATCTGACGTCTCTCTGCCAATCAAATTACCTTTTTGCCAGCTGTCTACAAAGGGTGATTGCTATTACCCTATCTCTCATAGCATTTTTCTGAAGTGATGTATTTATTTCCGTGATTGAGTTTTATCCTTTTCACCACACTCTTTCAATAGTATCAATAGCATACTATATATCAATAGTGTAAAATTACCAGAATATAACCATTATTAATTATGTCCCTGTGAATGGAGTAAAATTAGTCAGAATAAATATACGATTCATAATCTATATACCCAGGATAAAATGCAAGCCGCAGTTAATAATCTTCTATTGAGTGATCAGTTGGTACGGTTGGTGTGACATATAATGTGAAGCCTATGACATCGTTATAATAGGCGGCATTGTATATTAATACCAGGTCATGAGTTATAAGTCCAAGGTAAATATTGGCTGACATACTGGATGGATGTATGACAAGAGGGATGTAGAACACGTATACCTTGTATATTATACAAAGAGACCAGTTAGCAAGATACGTTTAGCCAATGTCGATTTAAAGTTGGGCCAGCGTCGCAGACGGTGGCCCAACTTTAAACCAACATTTACTCAGCTGGGAGGCTCTTATATACATATATATAGAGAGAGAGAGGATGCAAGTAAAATGTCAAATTCTCGACTGGTTATGTGACAAAAATAAACCTTCTTATTGGACACAGGCTGGATTAAGGCACATGTACTCGCGGGGAGAGGGGGGGGGGGGCGAGTTCCCGAGGAACATAGGACCACCTGATCCTATTTTTCTTGATAATCCGGAGGGGTGTTCCAGGAAAAATACTAGACCTGGTAATATTCGCGAGGTTTTAATTTTCGCGAATTTCGAGTGAATGACAAATTCGCAAATTTAGGAATATCGCGATTTATTTTTTGAGCGCTACCCATCATAGATATCGATGATTCGCGAATTCTAGACTTTGTAAAAAGTCAAAAAAAACAAATTCGCGAAAATTTAAACACGCAAATATTACCAGTTCTACAGTATCTAACATTGGTCTAACACTTTCACGATTATAAGTCTTTGAATAGTCGCACAGCTACAATAGTGCTCGCCCATACACAGAACTTTACCATATTCTTTAGACGAGTAATGCATTTAACCATAGACACATGTCCTTCTACATTCGTATATAACTCGCCCCCTTGAATATAATGGGTGTATCTGCCACGTTGGTGGCAGATACACCCTTCGTTTTCAAGGGGGCGAGTTATATACAACGCCACTGAGATTAATAGCAAGGTATGAGGCAGATGATCAGAGATAATTCAATTTGGGAGATGTCTACTTTTCATAGAAATTGCGTGAGACACATTTTAGCTTCAAATAAATGAAAAACATCACTGCAAATATAGCCAGTCATGGGGATAATCGGCATATATTAAATACACAAAATCACGACCAAATTAAGTAACTGTTAATTTATTCCCGAAACTACACAGCACATACGTACCTTTATATACGTACCTGTATATACGTACCTATATATATATATATCTAGAGCAACATTTGTAATTTTTCACACATGCCATTATTAACATCAATTCAAACAACAGAATGGTGTGATTTGGGCTGATATTGATAGTCTCACAAGGTGAAATTTCACAGACTGCAGTAAGACTATCAGAAATATCAATATAATCCGACTGAGTGAGTGAGTGAGTATAATATAAAAAGGTTTAGCAACAAAAAAAATTTAAAAAGATTAGCAACACAGTTGATGCGGATTTGTAAGTTGATGTGTATTTATTTATTTTGTTTTACTCACATATAGGCTGGGGATGTAGCTGTCGTAGAAGGCCACGGGGGTGTTAAGATGGATCTCTTCAGAGCTGACGTCATCACCTAAGGTCAATCTCAGGTCATTCTGCTCATCACCAAAAGGGTAGAATTCCTCCTTCCTGAGAGACTGTGATCCAGTGACCAGCACGGCCAGTAACAGTAATCCTAACCTCATTGTCAACCTCAAACCTCAAATACCTCAAGAAATATAGAAATCCGCAGTGTGAAATCAAAATGTTACGATCTCACTAAAGCACAGAATCGCAATTTGATGACTGCACTGCGACACAATTCCAATTCACGAACTGTTCCGTTTTAAAATTTAAAAGTTCAAGACTCCACACACACTTTGGTCGTGCCGACCTCACGAGGTAGTATCCTCACGCCGACACCAGTACTCACTTGAATAGTTATTATCCTAGTGGTTTATTTTCTCCCACTCAGTGAGTTATTCCGTTGAACCTGTGGTTCTGGGAATGAGTGAATCCCCAGGCTACACGGACAGATGTAGCTGTGGATATAGTTAGATCTAGGTGTACTCTCACTCCCTGGCTAGATGTAGAGATACTCTCGCAGCCCAGCTAGATGGCAGAGATAGGGAGCTGTCAGTGGTTAGACCACTTGTGACCACTTACCCCACTCTCCCGTTATCACTCACTGAGACTCTCTCCTCACCTGCCACTGTGACGTCATCTGACTGACTGCCAGGTCAGCCAATCACAGGCCGAGGGGCGTGGCTAACACCTGGATCAACAGATGGTTTCTCTGGATGAAAGATAATAGCCAACAACCGACATGACTCAGTGTTGGCTTAATGCTGGGCCGACGCTGTAGACGCTGGACCAGCATCAAAACGGCAGCCTACGTCTCGCGTATGTTGACATCACGCTCAATGTGAAACATTGACCGAGTGTTGTTTTAATGCTGGGCCAACGTTGCGGACGGTGGCCCAGCATTAACACAACACCCAGCTCAGAGCAAACATGAGAAGTTGATTCAGCGTTGTTTCAATGCTGGGCCAACGTCGTTAACGGTGGGCGACATTAAAACAACGCTGGTTCTCATGTATGATCACAGATAACATAACATACGTTGACCCAGTGTTGGTTTAATTGTGGGCCAACGTCACAGACGGTGGCCCAATATTAAACCAACACACTGTCAGCGTTCCGTGTATGATGATGAGAGATGTTACTCTAGTTCTGGTTTAGTGTTGGATACGTTGGCTCAACATTGGGCCACAACTGCATATTCCGTCACATATATATGGATATGATTTGGACTCATGTCGGTATCTGTTTCGCGGTGAAAACCTCGGCATACAGTGTGACATAGAGAGATACGGGTATATTACGCCGGAAATCCATGATATCCCAGCTAATACGGAATGCTGGGGTGAAGCTGACCCAACGTCTGAGCCGCTGGCCCGTCATTACGCCAACATTGGTCCAGTGTCCCGTGTTATCTGGGATGGTCTGATACCAATATACTACATAGTCAATGACTCCACGGCATAGAGTGTGATATGGACTGAAACCGAACCAGTTCTGATTACGAAATATATTGTGACTGAAACTAAACTATAAACAAAATGGATTGTAATATGAACTGATAAGGATGTATGTAATAGGATAATGAAGGCTCCCTCATGAGCAATCTGTTTATTCAGATTGTATCAAATTCAAGTACTTACACCCATTGCCCTTTGACCTGGGGTGATCTGCCATGACCCTAGTTGACCTCTGTTGACCTTAACTCCTCCCTGTCATAGACAGTTCCCTGATAATTGTTGACCAATAATAAACTCGTGGATCTTGTTTACAAGCAGTAAAACAAAGAGGAGGCGTCAGTAATGACAATACGTGTGATATGGCACGTTTAGACGTGTAAACCATCCAATGTATGTTATATGATGTAAACCATTATTAGGACTGGTATTAAATGGTCGTATTTACCATCTTAAAAAGTGGCAGATACGACCCTCTGATACCAAAGTGATAAGGGTATCATGTCGTCACCTTGTAGAATAAAAATATACTTTCAAGTATATCTTGGTTTAAAAGGGTCATAACTGCAGCAATGAGAAGTGGTAGATCCTCCAACACCAATAATACGATATGGTAGATACGATCCTCTAACTCATAATTGAGAAATGGTAGATACGATCCTCTAACTCATAATTGAGAAATGGTAAATGCAACCTACTGACACAAATATTGCGAACTGGTTGATACGATCCTCTAACACCAATATTACGATATGGTAGATACGATCCTCTAACACCAATATTACGATATAGTAGATACGATCCTCTAACACCAATATTACGAACTGGTACATACGATCCTCTAACACCAATAGTACGATATGGTAGATACGACCTTCTAACACCAATAATACGATATGGTAGATACAACCCTCTAACTCATCAGTGCAAAATGGTAGATACGACCTTCTAACACCAATATCCCGAACTGGTGGGTACGATCCTCTCACTCCTTATTGAGAAATGGTAGATACGATCCTCTAACTTATTATTTAGAAATGGTAGATACGATCCTCTAACTTATTATTGCGAAGTGGTAGATACGATCTTTTAACTCATTATTGAGAAATGGTAGATACCATTTCTCTAACTCATTATTGAGAAATGGTAGATACGATCCTCTAACTCTCTATTGCGAAGTGGTAAATACGATCCTCTAATTCATTATTGAGAAATGGTAGATACGATCCTCTAACTCATTATTGAGAAATGGTAGATACGATCCTCTAACTCATTATTGAGAAATGCTAGATACGATCCTCTAACTCATTATGGAGAAATGGTAGATACGATCTTCTAACTCATTATTGAGAAATGGTGGATACGATCCTCTAGCTCATTCTTGAGAAATGGTAGATACGATCCTCTAGCTCATTATTGCGAAGTGGTAGATACGATCCTCTAACTCATTATTGAGAAATGGTACATACGATCCTCTAACTCATTATTGAGAAATGGTGGATACAATCCTCTAACTCATTATTGAGAAATGGTAGATACGATCCTCTAACTCATTATTGCGAAATGGTGGATACGTTCCTCTAACTCATTATTGAGAAATGGTAGATACGATCCTCTAACTTATTATTGAGAAATGGTAGATACGATCCTCTAGCTCATTTTTGCGAAGTGGTAGATACGATCCTCTAACTCTTTATTGAGAAATGGTAGATACGATCTTCTAACTCATTATTGAGAAATGGTGGAGACGATCCTCTACCTCATTATTGGGAAGTGGTGGATACGATCCTCTAACTCATTATTGAGAAATGATAGATACGATTCTCTAACTCATTATTGAGAAATGGTAGACACGATCCTCTTATTCATTATTGTGAAGTGGTAGATACGATCCTCTAATTCATTATTGAGAAATGGTAGATACGATCCTCTAACTCATTTTTGAGAAATGCTAGATACGATCCACTTAGTCATTATTGAGAAATGGTGGATACGATCCTCTAACTCATTATGGAGAAATGGTAGATGCGATCTTCTAACTCTTTATTGAGAAATGCTGGATACGATCCTCTAGCTCATTCTTGAGAAATGGTAGATACGATCCTCTAGCTCATTATTGCGAAGTGGTAGATACGCTCCTCTAACTCATTATTGAGAAATGGTAGATACGATCCTCTAACTCATTATTGAGAAATGGTGGATACGATCCTCTAACTCATTATTGAGAAATGTTAGATACGATCCTCTAACTCATTATGAAGAAATGGTAGATACGATCTTCTAACTCATTATTGAGAAATGGTGGATACGATCCTCTTACTCATTATTGAGAAATGGTAGATACGATCCTCTAACTTATTATTGAGATATGGTAGATACGATCCTCTAGCTCATTATTGCGAAGTGGTAGATACGATCCTTTAACTCATTATTGAGAAATGGTGGATACGATCCTCTAACTGATTATTGAGAAATGTTAGATACGATCCTCTAACAGATTATTGAGAAATGGTAGATACGATCCTCTAACTCATTATTGAGAAATGGTGGATACGATCCTCTAACTGATTATTGAGAAATGTTAGATACGATCCTCTAACAGATTATTGAGAAATGGTAGATACGATCTTCTAACTCATTATTGAGAAATGGTTGATACGATCCTCTAACTCATTATTGAGAAATGGTAGATACGATCCTCTAACTTATTATTGGGAAATGGTAGATACGATCCTCTAGCTCATTATTACGAAGTGGTAGATACTATCCTCTAACTCATTATTGAGAAATGGTGGATACGATTCTGTAACTCATTATTGAGAAATAGTAGACACGATCCTCTAATTCATTATAGTGAAGTGGTAGATACGATCCTCTATCTCATTCTTGAGAAATGGTAGATACGATCCTCTAACTCATTATTGCGAAGTGGTAGATACGATCCTCTAACTCATTATTGAGAAATGGTAGATACGATCCTCTAACTCATTATTGAGAAATGGTGGATACGATCCTCTAACTCATTATTGCGAAGTGGTAGATACGATCCTCTAACTCATTATTGTGAAGTGGTAGATACGATCCTCTAACTTATTATTGAGAAATGGTAGATACGATCCTCTAACTCAAAATTGCGAAGTGGTAGATAAGATCCTCTAACTCATTATTGAGAAATGGTGGATACGATCCTCTAACTCATTATTGAGAAATGGTGGATACGATTCTCTGACTCATTATTGAGAAATGGTAGACACGATCCTCTAATTCATTATTGTGAAGTGGTAGATACGATCCTCTAGCCCATTCTTGAGAAATGGTAGATACGATCCTCTAACTCAAAATTGCGAAGTGGTAGATACGATCCTCTAACTCATTATTGAAAAGTGGTAGATACGATCCTCTAACTCAAAATTGCGAAGTGGTAGACACGATCCTCTAACTCATTATTGAGAAATAGTAGATACGATCCTCTAGCTCATTATTGCGAAGTGGTAGATACGATCCTCTAACTCATTATTGAGAAATGGTAGATACGATCCTCTATCTCATTCTTGAGAAATGGTAGATACCATCCTCTAGCTCATTATTGCGAAGTGGTAGATACGATCCTCTAACTCATTATTGAGAAATGGTAGATACGATCCTCTATCTCATTCTTGAGAAATGGTAGATACGATCCTCTAGCTCATTATTGCGAAGTGGTAGATACGATCCTCTAACTCATTATTGAGAAATGGTAGATACGATCCTCTAACTCATAATTGAGAAATGGTAGATACGATCCTCCAGCTCATTATTGTGAAGTGGTAGATACGATCCTCTGGCACCAATAATACGAAATGGTAGATGCAACCCTCCAACTCATAATTGAGAAATGGTAGATACGACCTTCTAACACCAATATTGCGAAATGGTAGATACGACCTTCACTCCAAGATTCTTAACAGTTTGAAACACTTTACAGAGAGCAGTAACACAATTGAAAGCAGGCCTATTTATAATAGAAGAAACCTGGTGTTTTAAATGAAACTGATATCTCCGGTGCATTTAAATTGTGTTACTATAGTCCAGCAGATTTGTGACAAAAAGGCTCAGTTAGTGATAAAAGCATCAAAATTTGCATATTGATAGTTCATTATATACCAAAACATACTAGCTATGGACCCAATCTCAATTTCCCTTTTTTCAGAATTGGTGGCCATTTTCCAATATGGCCGCCAAATTTGTCAATTTCGACAGTAGTTCTGGTCTTGTGGTATCAATATCGGAATAAAAATAAAACAAATCATTCCTATGAGTCCATAAAAGCAAAGTAGTGATGTCATAAATTGATTAGAATTAAAAATCTCACACCAAATTTTGTTTAGTTAGTGAAAAATAGTGAACATGCCTTCAAAATAGTTACTGCGGATTTCTATCTAGGTTCACGAAACATGCCTATGATATTCTGTCTAGAAAGTTTATTGAAGACTCAGTTCCAATAACAACTAACCCTTTCCTTACTTAAAGCTTCACACTTAATTGCGATCACAATCACGCCCACATTTACAGAGAGCTGTACACAACATATTTGCACGTACACACTTGCACTGTCCTCTGCAACCTTTCTCCGGATTACAACCACACTTCGGGAGCTCCTGGCATATCTTAGATGCTGATGGCAGAAGAGTCCAGCATGGTTCCCAAGTCTGCAATGGTCCCTAAACTCAACCCCAGTCATCCGGACATGGCTGAGGGGGAGATGCCACCAGAGATTGTACCCACTGATGTCCTACTTGGTATGCTGACCGCCTCACATGTTGGATTAATGAAGCAGAGGTGGGTGGAATGGACTCGAGGATTCTGCCCTTTCTTGTAAAGTGATCCTTCCTGGCATCCTTAACAGTTGAACACTCGCTTGCCTTGTAATACATTAGTACAATGAAGCGTTATATTTGTGGCATTACATCTTCCACCACTTTCTGGTTTGGAGACGAACTTAAAACATGTCGTGCTGGTGTAACTTCTTCGTAGACTTCCCATACTGCCCATGCAGTCTTCTTGCCTCTGTTTGAGAAAGCAGAAGTTTGGTCACACTCAGTGATTGAGTGAAATGCCAGCAGTGACTTTGATCGCAGAGGGCCCAGGGACTGGCACATGCTATGCACAGGTAGGTAACGCAATTTCTGCCCTGTTCCAAATGCTATCCAGAGTTCTTCGGCCTTGATCTCATTACACAATGCAATAGCTATAACGAGAACATCTGAGTCAACTGTACGTATCATCAGCTTTTTGTGACCATGTTTAGTAGCGTCAAGTGCATGAAGTAGTAACCAAGTGTCTCCTTCTTCCTGGTTACACGGTGAGAGAGCACTGATGTCTTCACGGCGTGGTGAAGTAAGTACTGTTTTATCAAGTGTGGACACAATCTTTTGATCTTTTGAACACACAACAGTAATTGATTATTGTGATAAATAATGAAAAAATTCAGATTTGTTTCCGTCAAGTCTCAGAAATTCTTGCCAGTTGTTTGGGATCTTGTTATCTGGCTGCACTCGTCTCTGTGTTCCTGTTCCACGTACAGTGAATTTCAAGCTGTCTCGAATATAAACATCCCACACAATATCTACTTTGCTGACAATATCTAGCTGAGCCTTTTAAAAAGGAAGGAATTTTTGCTGAGAATATTCATAATATGTTTTCACTGCACGAGGTCTTAGCATATTAACAAAGACAGCTCCATCTAACAGCAACATATCAACATCTGGTCTGTCATTTTGTGAGGGAGACACTTTCTCTAAGCATTGTAATATATTTGATTTTGTTCCTGTACGTATGTTACTATAGGTCGAGAGTGATGGAGGGAAATCTTGGTTTTCGTGAAAAAGAAAGTATTCAAATTACCGTCATGAACTTGACAAGACACATACAGTTGAGAGGAGGACAGTGACACATTTTGCTTTAGTGAAGCAACATGGCGTTTCTCTTTTGACTTTGATTTTGCTGAAGAGTGGGAGCTTGTTTTGCTTAAATGGTTCAAATAGGGACTTTGATCTTCCTTCTAGTCTTTCTGTAACAAATTCGCGATATTGGTTTTGTCCCACACTTTCTAATGTTTTAACTGTTTCAACAACAGAATGCAAGAAGTAGATCGTTAGTTGATTCCTGAAAATGGTTCCCCATTTCTGTTATTGTAGTGGACAGTGATTTTACTTGTTTCTTGAATGCCTTTTGCACTCCTTTCTTTTGTTCATGATGACGGCAGTCTGGTTTCTTACCTTGGTCGCTTTTTGTTACTTCCAATGGGCACTCAAACTCGTTTACGAGTCTAGCTACTTCTGGGCCAGACACCATCCATCTGAGTAGCTGTGAGGAATTTTCTGTAAGTCCTATTGCTCCACCATCACCCTTAACAAGCTTGTTGTTTTGTTCGTGAGCATGATCGAGTGATATTCCAGAGAAGGCATGCTGAGTTTTTTAACCACAAAATTGCATCAAAGAACATCAAAGGAGCAGTGCCTGGATGTACAAGTGAAAGTCCCCTTCTCTCAATGATCTGACGAACACAAGAAAAAAATGATAACTGAATCTCGAGTGTCAGACTCCAGAATTTAAATTGTTGATTTTCGTCTTCGTTCAGTTGTCTCCACTCGTCAAGATTACCAGCATGATCATTATGCTACAGCTCTGACGTGGTGTGCATGTCTTGTCTTGGATACATGCGATGCTTTTAAAAAAAAATCAGCCTTTCCAGGAGTTGCTATGTCAACTTGAACAAGAGCTGCTGTCCAACCATTTTCCAAGTGCTTTCCAGGCTGTCATTTCTATATGAAGCCCGCCGAGCATGATAACATATAAATCCTCTCCATAACTGTTAGGATTGATCCACTGTATTTGCTTCGTTATGGCAAACAATGGCTGATCACATTACATGACCGGAGTTTGTCCAGGGTTTAAGTACTAGACTGCCTTCGAGATGACATCCATTGAATGACGGGACATGGCTGGTGATGCAGCATGCTTCAAACAAAGGAAGCAATGATGAAATAGCAAAGTGCCTTCCACGTGATGTGCATGGAAGGCAGACCATGATAGATTCATATCATCTGAACCATTATCTAGGCAGAATTCATGTACTTGATCCAGCCATCTGAAACAAATATTTACCACAGAAGGATAGGATAATATAATCAACAGAGCGCCTACAAAACGGCATTAAGGATAAAAATTGTATTTCCCCTTACCTGTATTCCTTCTGCATTGCTGATACAGCTTGATCGCCATGACTGATTAGAGCGCTATTGGTCTATGGAACTTTGGCTTTATTCTTGGGCAGAACCAGTGGTGGAACATTTCTTCTGGAAGTGGCGCTATCTTTTCTTGGTGAGACCAGCAAATATGTGATTTAATTATCCTTGCCTCGCCGGGATTTGTGTGGCATGGATGCTGGCATAAAGATATTGCTGTTCCATGAAGAGCTCTAAGGGCTGTGTTTGATGATGGTAACAGCAGTCCCACATATATTGGAAGAGGTGGCTCTCTCATGGTGTTGTGGTATGTTCCTGTTTTTTGCTTGCGATGACAAATAGTGCTCTTATAGAAAATGCACTGCGCAACACTCAAAACGGCTTGAATCTCAAATAAATTATTTGTCTATGTTTGAATGTTTGATCCTCCTAGAATCATTCCAACTAATGATCGCAAGGATTGAGGGGTGCTTTCCTGCTGACAATTATTTTCAAATGACTTGTGAAACTTCGACTCTGTACTAAAAATATCCCGTCGAACAATCTTCGCGGCCTGTGACAAAATCCACGCTTCGTCATCAAAATCTCGTCCATTGCTTGACGTAAGGCGGGTCCCACGTCTTTGCTGAATGCGAGGAGAACATCTCTACCTTCTCTGTAAGCTTGAAGATCTTGTTGATGTGCTAGAATTCTGTTTTTTAAGTGAGTGTTATTAAAACGACCCGAAACATCATCTCCAAGCAGCTTTGGACGAGTTTTATATAGTCTTGCTAGTTCTGCTAATCTAAATACGGGAGCTGCGTTACTTTCGATATGTGTATCCTCCATGTAAGTAATCAGTTCAGCCAAAGCGATACCTTCAATCCGTTGTTGGCCTTAATTCTTATCTTTGTCTATGTTTTTAGCTCTATTGTACAATGCTACGAGACAAGTTCGATAATAAACTGCATCTTGTGAGATCATGTAACCAGAAGCAAGTTTTGCTAATAGAACAATGCTAAAAATGGCGGCCATTTTGGATTGCACAATTTTTTATCAGAAATTTATATAAATATATTTCATCTAAGGTGAATTACGGTCAAACGAAATTTGTCTATTACAGCAGATAACATTATTTTAATAATCATTAAAATATAATTATTTTTTATTGAATTGGTCGCCATCTTGAAAATAGCGGCCATCTTGGATTCCACCATTTTGATCATTTGTCTACATGTGTCTGTATGTGTCCCTATGCAGCATAAACGTTATACATTCAATTTTAAATTATTTTTTATGATCACAATAAAATGTACTGATTTTTTTTTTATTTGGCCGCCATCTTGAAAATGACGGCCATCTTGGATTTGTTCAACTTGGGTCCATAGCTTATTTCAAAGAGTATCATCTCAGGTAACTTTCTGGAAATTTTGGTGCTTTTATCACTAACTGAGCCTTTCTTCCGATTATCGTCACAAATCTGCTGGACTACTATATCAATCTGACTTATAATCTGCCTAGTAATAATAACATCCATAGAATCGATGTCCAGTATGAATTTAAATATGAAATGAATGTCATCTAGTCATTAAATAGTTCGGACCTGTCGATCACAGCTAACTTAGGACATGAACCCAACGTTGTTTTAATGTTGGGCCAGCGGCGCAGATTGTGGTACATAATTAAAACGATGGTGGGCCAACGTCTAGTATTTGCTGGGTTCCCGCCAATGCTGCGGTAATGCTGGCAACATCACAGTAAACATGAGGCATTGGCCAGATGCTGGGCCGATGTTGGGCCGACGTCGTAGACGGTGGGCCAGCATGAGCCCAGCATCTGGCCAATGCCTCTTGTTTAATGGGATATGAGACTTGAATATTTTAAAATAAAATTTGGTAATTTCATTAAATGTATGGGCAGGGGCTCTAGGATAGTGGTTCGCACCGCTGAGTTCGGGGTTCGTTTCCCGGTCTCGCCGGTTTGAAAGAAAAAAATGTTAACTCCTAAAACTTAGAATTGTGGGGAGCCTCCGTGACCGATAGGTATAGCGTGCTCTGACTCAGACCTCCAGGTTTTGAATTTCGAATCCTGTGTCTGGAGGGCAGTGTCATCTCACTAATTTCTCCATCCACAGGAGGTTCTCCTGGACCAAATTCATCCTTTATGTGCACAAGAGTGGCCTAAAGCCCGATTCATTTCATTTATATAATTTATACACAGATGGGAATCAGCCAAATTCGCTCCTCAACTAACTATTTGATGAGCTTACTAAATATTCAACATGTGCTTTAAAATAATGTTGTTGTATGCGGCTACAGTGACATCCCAGCAAACACGAGACGTTGACCCAATGCTGGTCTAATGTTGAGCCACCGTCTACAACGCTGGCCCACTATTAAACCAACATTGGGTCACCGTATCTTGTTTGTGTGTCTGTGTTTCTGAGGGAAGGGTGATGGGGTGGGTGGAGTGAGAGGATGGTGTTGGAGTGGGGTGATTTCTTCTTTTTTTTAGATGGTCAAATAAAAGGTTATGTAGAAGAAATTGTCACATTAAAACTGATCAACTGATCAACTAGGATCAGTTGATTTCTCAATCAATTCTAAACAGATTTTCATAAAATTTTGCAAACACTATTTTTCAAAAGAATCCCAACAGCCCTGAAATATTTCGTAAAATTAGTAGCGTATTCCAAACGTTAGACCATTTGACAGGTAGTAAATTGAAATCTATAAGCACATCAAATTAATTCTAGAATTGTATTACTTGTCAAATGGTCTAACTTTTGAAATATTCAATGTAATTGCGAAATTTTTACAGCTGTTAGGATTTAACTAGAAAGTGGCCTTCGCAAAATTTCAAAGAAATCGGTTCAGAATTGACGGAGAAATCGTAAATAGTTAAATCACTGTGAGCATGGTGAGATGTCAAATTCTACCGCAATTCTCGCCCCGAAGTGAATAAAAATTACCCAATTTTATCAAATATCAAAGTGTGATTTATTTTACGAAAGCTCATGGTTTCTTTATCTAACCCTTTGACCGCCGGGCCCGATTATATTCATTTTTCCATATTTTATTAGCACATTAATTACCAGCTTTTGAACAAAGATACCAGGTGACACAAATCAGCAAGATTTCAATATCGTAGACCTTCATTTTGTGAAATCTAATTTTTTTTTCTCTCACTTGAAGTTGTGGATCGCTTCAGCGAGACACAACTTCAAGTGAGAGAAAATTTTAGTTAAATAACTTGGCGGTTAAAGGGTTAAGCAACCAAACTGGAACTTATGGCGCCATAGACGCTCAGTTTGAACACCCAGCAAACAAAAGACGTTGGAGCAAAGTCGACTGAACTTGGGCCAACATTAATTTATCATTGGGTCAATGTCTGGTGTTTGCTTGGAGGGGGGAGGGGGGTGTAGCATTCAGGCAACTTGTATACTGCTCATTATTTTCGATCGCAGAAATAATTACATATTTATAATGGCCGTAGACCCATAACATAGGTATTCTAACCTAAGATATTATTGATGATTTCAACCCTTTGGTCTCTATCGTTTGTATCATATTTTAGCGTTGTAGGGGCTAATATTATTGTTTGTTTTGTATAGACCCTAGGTTAGCGGGGCTGCATTAATTTCTACAAAATTACTCAATATAAACTTCATGGCGTATACATGGTGAAGAGTGAGTGAATCAGAGTGAACATTGATTGACGTCATTTTCCGCAAATTGTCACAGTCACAACTTAGGAGAAAGAAGCCTGAATTAACCAGATTTAATATTGATTCATCAGTTACCCCTTTTATCAGTACAAATCACGCTATGCATTTTATTAACTCTTTATTACCACTTTAAACGGTACCTCTTAACCATTCACCAGCTACGCACAATTTTATTTTTAGATGTTCAGTTTTTTTCTGACACTCTAGAATCAAAAGAGTACAAAATGGCCTCTATGTCATTAATGTTTTTTTAGTATCTGCTCAAATCAGCTCTCTAAACGACGTAAGCGGCTGAGCTAATATTAAAAGAAATATTGTGCGATATTAACCTTTAAACTGCTATGTAATATAATATATATTTTCACCCACTTGAAGTTTTGTCTCGCTACCGCGACCCACAACTTCAAGTTTCCACCAGGGGAGGGGGGCCCGACCCCTCCCCTCCCCTAGTCAGCACCAAAGGGGGGATATCCCCCCTTGTTGGCAAAAAAAAAGAAAATATATTTTATATTATGCTGTCATTTCAGTTAAAATAGGGAATTTTAAGCACACAAATACATGTATAAAACGATTTTTTTTCTCCTGGGGGAGAACCCCAAGACCCCCACCTTTTTTGGACCCCTCCCCACTCAAACATTATTGGCGGCAACCCAGCATGCATTTGCAAATCTTGATGTTGAAACACACATACTAACATTGATTTAATCGGCTAATAAAACCTGAAACAGTAGAAACAATCATGTTCGCGCTTAGCGCTTTAACCCTTACAGCGCGGGAACCGACTGTAGTCGTCAGAATCTGACGTCTGTAGACGTCAGATTCTGACGACTTAAGTCGATACCCGCGCTGTAAGACTACATACGTCAGATTCTGTCGATCCCCGCGCTGCAAGAGTACAAATATGTATAATGGCCGTACACCCATAACATAGGTATACAAATAAATCGGAAAGAGCTAACCTAGACATTTATGACGATTTCAAATTGAAAAAAACCATTTGGTCTCCATGGTTTATACAAAAATTGTCATCGCTTTAACCCTTTAACCGCCAAATTATTTAATCTGAATTTTCACCCACTTGAAGTTGTGTCTCGCTGACGCGATCCACAACTTCAAGTGTTCAAAAGGTGGTACATAATGTGCTGATAAAAAATGAAACCCCGAATATATGCGGCATCGGCGGTTAAAGGGTTAGGGTTAAATAAATCCCAGAACAGGAACTAAAGATGACACCTTCCTCCAAACAGCGAGGTTTAACCCTTATAACGCTAGGCACGACTCTAGTCATGTTTAATCTGTTTTACTAGCAGGTTAAATTACTGTCATTGCATGGTCACATGTACACTGCTCACCCTAGACACTGCTCCTTCGCATGTTACAATGTGCAGATGGTTGACGTCATATGTCCCCCGCTCTCAATTTCAAGTATTGTAGTAAGCTTGTGATTGGCCGGCTGTCTTGCTAAAAGTACCCTGATCGGCTGGCGAGAATATTATGGTGGGGGAGGGGTGGGTGTAGACAGACACCTGTGTGGAGCCCAGCAAACGCGAGCATTTGACCCAATGCTGTTTCAATATTGGCCCACCGCCAACGGCGCTGGACCAACATTGAAACAACATCGGGTCGAGTCTTCGTGTTTGCTGGGAGAGCTGTCCGCATTTTGATACAGCGTACCGTCTGTGTCTGGTCGGAAAAGGCAGCACAGTGCTCTGTGTAGGTCACATGGCTCGTAGCTACCTGTTTCGCGGATTGCGACACTTATTGTACTGCTTGATATTATATTTGGTTTTTAAAAATACCATATAATTTTTACCATTGTCTTATTTCATACTCCAGTTACGGTAGCATAATTATGCACTTGTATATATTTTTGGTTTCTACGCTTTCCAGAGTGTCTTTTTTGCTACTATATATAATTAGTATATTATACATAGTAGCTATTTTATCTCTGGTTTTGGTTCGGGAAACAAAATGATAGACCCCCATGTTATCTTGGCAATGCCTTTTAATTTTATTTTAAGAAGTAGCCATTTATATTACCGAAATACCCAGTTTTTATTATGGCAATGCCACTTAACATGATTTCAGTTGTTTGTCAGACTATGTATATCGTGATATGATTTTAACAAACTAACAATCTTGTATATACATGTACATATATCTCTATTATTACTATGACAAATAAGTCTGTAATGACTTTTATTTCGGCCAATAAAATATCTATGTGTCTGTCTGTCTGTCAGTGGGAATGAAATGCGTGTTTAAACATCAAGATTTGCAAATGTTTGTTCTCAAATGCAACAAATATTGGGAATTTTCATCAATTTTAAGTTGTGGGTCGCGGCAGCGAGAGGAAACTTCAAGTGGGTTGGAATTAACTTTTTGCTTTATATTGTCCGATGTTCTGGTGATAAAGCAATAATATTTTAATAGTAGATATTTTATGTAACTTGCGCTCAAGACATTCTGCATTGTCTATATTTGACAAATACAGCGTCCGGTTGGCAATAATATCACAGTTAATTAAGTTTAACAGTTAATCACCAGGTGGCAATGATGGTCGGGAAGCAAAGGAGAAGCGGCACACACGTGTAAGTACAGCACAGTTTGTAGGAGCAAGGAATTGGTAGGAGAGAGTTCTAATGCTTTTTCTTTTCTGAGATTGGTGGTATAGATGAAATTGATGTGAATAATCTATAAAATTTCGACCGTGTAATATAAAGGTTTTAGAGTACTATTTATTACTTGACCATCTATATAAATAAAACTGTTCTATTTTTGCTAGATTATTCACATCAATTTCACCTATACTACCAATCTCAGAAATATATATAAACAGTATATAATATTATAAATATTGATATTTTATCAATTATTCATCAGGTCAAATGCATGATAATATACTATGATGATTTGTATTAGTTCTCTTGACTGAGCTGATATTGTAGAGGGCGTGCCAACATTAAAACAACACTCCTCCCTTCTGGGAGGCGTGTTCGTTGGCGGCGTTAATATGTTTGTTTATCCAGCTTAATGTGTGGAGAACAACACAATTTAATTACCGTTATTGGTGGTGAATGAGGCAAAACTTAAAATCTTAATGCTTTATCCCCCCAAATCCACTCACAGAAGACGACAGCCAGTACCATACTCTTAGTAGTTGCACAAGAAATATTATATGCGCAGTTTTTTAATAACATGTATCACTATATAAGACAATATACTCACGTACTTCACACAACAATACTGTGGTAATCCACCATAACAATTTTAAATAGAAAACCGATTTCGTATAAAAAAGCGTACATATGATTATCCTCTTTTATTTGTGACTTAACTTAGGGCTTTTGTCAAGTTAAACAAATCCAAAAATCCGAGAAAAACTCGGAAGTGAGTGGGTGGGTTAAGCACCAACTTAATTTTTTTTTTTTAAATTTTTTTTTGTGTGTTTTTTGTGTTGCTTTAATGTTTCCAAATATTTCCAAAAAATATAAAAAATTGGATAGGGGAGTGGGTGGGTGGGTGTTGTCGGAGCAATCCGAGTTTTTCTCGGATTTTTGGATTATTTTTAACTAGACAAGACCCCTTAGAATCAATGCCATAAAAAGGTTTTCGCAAATTTTATTGATAAAGACGCATTGTCCTTACGCATAACCTTTATTCCACGAAATTAGAATAAATTTTTTTTTTTAAATAATTATGTCAGATTCACCTTTAAAATGAAATAAATGGGGCTTTAGCTCACCTTTGTGCACATATAGGCTAAACCGGCCATGAGAACTTCCTGAGGAGGATGGTGAGATATATGACATGACACTGCCCTCCAGACACAGGATTCGAAATTCGAGCCGTGACGGTCTGAGGTCGAGTACGCCACCTCTCGGTCACGGAGGCTTCCTAAAATATTAAAGATTCACCTTTGAGCATTACTCAAGGTCATCGAACTTAAGCAGCTCGGGGATCATTTCAGAGAAATTAAACCTATTTAGTCCAAGGGGGGTAACCTTGTTTTGGCTGATATCGTTTTTTTCTGGACTGATTTTGCATCTCTAGTATACTGGTGATGATATCTCGGCGGATGGGAGTTTCTTACCCTTGAGAGATTTTTTTTAAAACGCAAAATTCAAAATGGCCGCCATGAATCACTAAAGTTATAACAGCTTCCTCAATATTTGAGATACAGACTTGATTTTTTCACCAAATGATATGTTTTCGGTATCAAGGAATACAATAAAACACATGTAAACTTTATTCGACATCACTATTGAGCAAAATTAAAAAAGACCCCCATGAAGTCATTAAAGTTATCATATATTCCTCAATATTTCAGATAAAGTCCTGATTTTTTCCCCAAATGATATGTTTTCTGTATCAAGGAATAAAATAAAACACATGGAAACTTTATTAGACACCAATAAAAATGGCCGCCATGTAATCATTAAAGTTATAATATCTTTCTCATTATTCCAGATAGAGGCTTGATTTTGTCACCAAATCAAATGTTTTCGGTATCAAGGAATGAAACGCATGGAAATTTTATTCGACATCACTACCATGCAAAATTCAAAATGCTCGCCATGAAATCAGAAATTTTATTATAATTATCTTCATCAATAATTGAGATAAAGACGATATTATTTCACAAACCATTTGTTACGAAATCGGGAATACAATGAAACACACAACACCTTTATTTGACATCATTCTCTTGATAAAAGTACATCTGCGTTTAACTTATTTTGAAATCAGGATCATGTCTGAGAAACAATTTGATAAAAAAACTATTAAACTGGATGTTCTCTTCAATACATATCAAAGCACACTGCAGAAGCGTGAAGGGGTGACCCTGGTGTAGTGGTAAATGTTGTTTGACTGTCTCATCATATGGCCGTCCCCCGTGGATGTTTAAAAAATGTTCATCCTCCACACACTTAGAAGGCAGTATTGTGGGGGGTCTTCATGGCCATGAGTAGCTTCACAGACTGTCAGGGCTCGAATAATTATTGTAAATTGTGGTTCTAGATGGCAGTGTTCATCATATAAATTGCAGTATTATCAAAAAATTTCTTAAAATATTTCTATCACCATTAAAATAAGGTTAAGAACCGAAACTTCTAACAGCATGGTTGCATCAGTCACTATTTAAGTTGCAGATCTAGGATCTGAACAGGGATCCGTTTTTTGTAAATTTAGAGTAATGTACATGCTCTTTTTAAAACATTTGGCAAACATGTGCCCGCTGCAATAGCTTAGGAATGAGCGAGTGAATGACAATAGTGTTACCATTATTTATGTTGATACACGAGAAAAGGAAGCCCTGCTCTCATATTTAGGTGACTGCCCGTCTGTTATTGTAATGTGTAATGTATAAGGCTACTTGATGTTTGCTAATTTATAAACAGGGCAAACTACACTAGAACATGCAATATGTATTGTATGTGTTATATATTTATATTGAACTTATATTATTATATACCGGTAATTAAATATCTGATATAACACAATAAGTATCTCTCATGTCAGTCAATATCACCTACTTAAACAAATCCTCAAGCTTCAATTTTAGGGTACTGCTATGGATGGTTTCAGCCGCAAAATAGATAAGGAAAGGTCACGTAGCAAACCACACATGTTAGCAGTCACAATACAATAAAATGCAACAAGATAAGAATACTACCCGAAAAAAAATCTTAGTTCTTCTAGTATTATAAATATTATTATTCATGTACATTCACGCCATAACTAACTAATCAGCGATATACATGTATATTTAATCTCATCTCACCATTTGTCTGATATAACACTAGCAGTCATAATTCTTACCATATTTTTTGTGATATCCTATATTGTAGTAGTACTATAATACTTTTGAATTTAATTGGAGTTTTACAAATTTGTAACCATTACAGAAAAACTACATCTATACCTTGTAGTAACTGTAATAATAATTATATTATTGAGTAAATTGATTTAAAAGTATATTAACCAATTTCTACACGCTTTTTGACATAACGATATTGATCCTGTGGAAAACATATATGAACAAGATATATATATTTAATTTACAGCTTGGCCAAGCAAAGCTACTGGAAGCAGCTATCCATAGCCTGACGAGCAAAGTTAAGGATGCACATGCAGAAGGCCATCAACATCAGCCAGATCCTGCTGGTGAGACACAAAGGACAGAGGACACCACTACAACAATAAAGGATCTACGCCAGCAGGCTACCAACATCCAGGCTTCTGGTAAGTTGTTTGACCTCCTTTCGCTAAACCACAACCAGAATAAGGCGCAGGCTACCACCATGGAGGGTTTATCCCGTCCAGCCGAGGTCAATAGCTTCGAGGTAGCATCCAAGGGCAGCTTTTTTGACCCCAGGATAAACATGACAGTGAAGGCCACAACTAACAAAGCCGTGCATGTCATGCAATTCTTAAGCGAACGATCTAAGAAGAGACGCTTGAGCCGCCGCAAGGAATTGGTGATGTCTGGATCTGGATCAGAGGAGAGTGAAAAGGTGACTCTAGTCAGGTTGGATGACAGCCACCCCTATGCAGGCATTTATCTGGAAGAGTGGGCAGGGGGCAACACCAAGCTCATGTACCACTTACGAAAGACAGGCTGTTTAACTACGGACGAAATTGATTTCTACCTGGCATATACAGCCGAGATTCTCGACTTAGCAGAAAAGTATGTCTGGAGCAGTATCCTCAATTTTGATTACTGCTACAGAGAAGCACAGGCGGAATACGGGTTCACGTGGGGAATCGTGTCTCCTCACATGGAGCTACAATAATTGGCACCTAAACCACGCATGCAGCCAAGCACGAATTACACAGGGCAATCGGCGAAACCCAATCCCAAGACCAGCACAGGCAAGCAGGTGGTAAAAACAGAAGATTGCCATATGTACCTTGCTAACGGTTTCTGTAGATTCGGCGCCAAATGTAAGTACAGTCACCCCTCACTGGCACGAGATGCTGACAGCAACGCATCTGGAACAGATCAGCCAATAGGGTTAACAACCCTTCCCTGTGGGCCTACGGGTCAGCCAGTGCAGGAATCTGGCTTGATCCTGGCGGCATGGCAGGAGGAGCTACCTACTGACTGTCCAAACTGCTCCTTCTTGCTTCAGGGAATTGCTGATGGCTTTAACATAGTGGACATAGATAAGATTAGCACCCCTGTAGAAACTGATATTTACCCCTCGGCCACTGGTGTCGCAGCTGATAAAGTAGAAAAACAAATAATCACTGAACTAGAAAACGGGCAGTAAAAAATTGTTGATAAAAAAACCATAATCGTTTCAGCCCTGGGGGCGATCCCCAAGAAGGACAGCAACAAAGTACGCCTGATTCACGATGCCAGCCGGCCAGATGGCCTCACCCTCAATGATTTCATCACAAAAGATAAGTTTAGCTACCAGTCACTACAGGACGCGGTGGACGTCATCAAGCCTGGCATCCTCATGGCCATAGCGGATTTGGCTAACGCCTATAGATCGGTCAAAATTCATCTTTCTAACTACATGGCTACTGGTTTGAAATGGCGTTTTTCTGGACATCAACATGCTTCGTACATGGTAGACACACGTTTGCCCTATGAAAGCAGCAAATCACCAGAACTTTTTAACAAGCTAACCCAGGCAGTACGGAGAATGATGGCCATACGGGGCTATGACATTATCGCTCACCTGGATGATTTCCTGATACTGGCAGAATCTTACGAACGCTGTCGCAAGGGGTTAAACACACTGCTGTCTCTGCTCAGGAAACTAGACTTCGACATAAATTACAGTAAATTAGCAGGGCCTGCCCAGCGGTTGGTTTATCTGGGCATATTGCTTGATACTTTAAAAATAACTTTAGAAATTACACCCCAAAAAATCAATGAGCTATACAAGGAACTACTGGAGTTTCGTGCATGCAAAAAACTTACAAAATTAGACATTCAGCGCCTGGTGGGCCGCCTAAACTGGGTAACACAGTGCATTTACAGTGGCCGTTTTCACATGAGGAGATGAATCGACGTTAGTAGTAGTCTACGCCACCCTAAGCATCGTGTCCGCATGACCCGTGACATGCGTAACGACAAAGATTTCTGGCTGGAGTTTATACCCACTGTATGCCAATGGTAGAGAGCTGGCCCGCCACGCCCGTGTCGACAGACGCCTGTCTGATTGCTGCTGGAGCGTGTTACCATGGAGACTGAATATACGCCCCTTAGACCCCTGAGACTAGAGAAAAAGTGTGTATAAACTACAAAGATGTTATGGCGCTAGAGTTTGCAGCGCTGAGATGGTCTGAAAAATGGAGAAACAAAAAAATCTTCGTACACATTGACAACATGGCAGCAGTGGCTATCATCAACAGAGGATCGTGCAAACAGCCAATGGTAATGGCCTTTCTACGCAGAATTTTTTGGTTATCTGCCGTTTTAAATTTTAGGGTACGCGCAGTGTAATGTGCTAGCTGATGCTGCCTCAAGACTACACGAGCCGGGGGGTGGCCAGCGCATTCTCTCACTCTTGGCGAGTATGCAGCATCAATATCAACAAGGAGACAGGCGACGCTTACTCCAGGCTGCTTTACAGAGGGAGGTGCTTTCTTTCCGTCAACAAACGTTTGCCTCTAATACAAAAAAGAGTTACCGTACCCACAGAAACGCTTATTTTATTTTTTGTAACTTTATGGGATATACCGCAGTTCCTGCTACTACACAGACTATCTGCTTATACGCGTCTTTCCTGGCCAGATCGCTAAAATATAACAGTGTTAAACAATACCTCAACATAGTGCGTATTTTGCATTTAGAGTGGGGATTCCCCAACCCTCTCTTGGACAATTACTACCTGCGCTGTGTACTGCAAGGCATGCACCGGGAGCTCGGCGATGCCGTCAACCGTAAACTGCCCATCACACCTGCCTTTTTGAGGAGTATTTTATCACATTTGGATATGTCTGTATCTGTGGATATAGTGGTATGGGCAGCCTGCATGTTTCTTTTCCATGGTTTACTGCGTCGTTCGAACCTGATGCCACTGTCCAAGTCTACCTTCGATGCGGCGAGATATAATTTTCCACTCCTGGGGCTGTGAACTGGTCATCCGCTAGAGTAAAACCATCCAGTACAAATCTCGCTGCCTGGGGATTCCCCTTCCCGGTCGTAAAGAATAGCCTACTGTGCCCAGCTGCAGCTATTTTCCAGGCGACGAGCCTCACTGCTGCCGCCTGCCCAGACGGGCCGGCCTTGGTGATGCCCTCACCCCAGGGTTTCCAGCCTCTCACAGCCCACATCTTCTCGACCAGGATATAGACGTGCCTACAAGCTGAGGGTTTACCACAGGGACTCATCGCTACTCACTCCTTCAGGAGAGGGGGAGCTTCTCTAGCCTACAAAGCTGGGGTAGATACTGAGACTATCAGGCAACTGGGTGACTGGCGCTCAGATGCTTTCCAGGACTCATTAAAAGACGCTGTGCTGCGGATGCAGACGGCAATAGATTAGCTGAATAACTTGCATATCAACGCTTTTTCCCTTTTTTTTAATGTTATTTTTTTTTATAATTATTTTTTTCTACACTGTCGACTTCCTACTTCTCCTCGGGAGGTTTGAAGGTTATCTCCGACAGTAAGACTTGAAGTAACACTTTAAATATGACTTTTGGTTTTCGTGTTGTTTAATACTAATGGTTGTGTAACCTTAAAGTTCGCGGCGCATACGCTTTTATCTGAGCTTTCTGTAGTTAGTTGTTTATAGAATAAAGCTCCTTTTACCCCTGTGGATTGTTGTTGTTTTAAAAACAATGATATACAGCGTTAGTAAAATCATATAAATTCTATTTCATATTTGTGTGACCATGGCATTTCATTCTCCACCCATTGAGAGGTTGAACCAATGCTAGTTTAATGCTGGGCCAGCGTCGCAGAAGATGATCGAACATTCACCCGGAATTGTTTCAACGTCTCGTGTTTGCTGTCAGTACGGCGAGTGGCATTTGAGATGTTATTTTTATGAATGATAATCATGCTAATAAGAATTGTAGATAGGAGTTCAAAGAAGTTTTTGAACAAGCATACTACTATTGTCTAACTGTTCGCATTGTTTACAATATGTTTGGTCAACATCTATGTGTGACACCGGTCCGTCTATGCTGGACGCGCGGGCCGTGAGCGCAGACACACCAGATCGTTAACCCTCTGCGTCCCAATAACCATGATAACAAGACGTGTATTCCAGGTCAATTATTTGTAAAATTTAACATGCATTAAGAATTACTTTAAATCCGATTAAGGTCAGTTGCAAGATCAACTACAAAGTGGAGTGTTGTGTTGTATAATTATAACATAATTATTCGTAGGTTACGATAGGCTTATTGCAGCACGCAGACTGTAAATGGTCTTAAATTGCGGCACGCGTTATCAGCAAGTAATTAACCCTTATTCTGCTGAGGATCACAGTCAACATCCTAAAATAGAATATTTATTGTTTAAATAATTATCATTGTATTATTTTTCGTTAAAACGTAATGAGGTCGTGAAAATGACAATAATTATAATAAAAATTGGAAAGAGTTTCTTTTGTACCCTTCTGGGCGATAATAAAGGTTTCCGTCATTCAGATAAAATGCAATAACTTAATGACGGAGGGCTACAATAGAAAAAACTTTCCTAATAATCATCTATATTTGTCATCCATTTGAAAAGTGTGCTTGTATTATCT
The DNA here is from genome assembly GCA_964017125.1 of Flabesymbios commensalis. Taxonomy (NCBI): domain Eukaryota; kingdom Metazoa; phylum Annelida; class Polychaeta; order Terebellida; family Flabelligeridae; genus Flabesymbios; species Flabesymbios commensalis. Next base: position 200,844 of record OZ024906.1, on the reverse strand, counting down.
TGAACGCAGTGACAACAGTGAACTTGCCGTTTTGCCACAAAAGTATGACCGTTATCTGCGAAGTGGGACCTTAAAGGTGTGTGATGTGCATAACAAATAAAAATGACAAACTCGACTATATTGTATATAAATATATGTATCAAAATATATTTTGTATATATAAAAAGATACGCCTATGTGACGATGACAAACGTTCTTATATATGTAGGCCTACATATCTATCATAACTGTACTGGTGTATCACTGATTTTTGCATTTCTAAAATGATATGCATAAGTATTTTTAAAAAGATGACTATATAGCTTTATTAGGTTTCCTTATGCATAATGCCGCTCGAAATTACCGTCCGAAATTATCGATATTAGTACAAGAGTAGTCATATAAAAGAGCACTGTAAGGTATTTTATACATCTCACCGTCCGAAATTACCGTCCGAAATCATCGTCCGAAATCACCATCCGAAATTTGCGATATCAGTACCAAAATAGTGATATAAAAGACTACTAAGTTAGGCGTCCGAATTCAGCGGACACGGTCCGAAATCACCGTCCGAATTCACCTCGGCGTCCGAATTCACCACACACCGTGTAAAGAAGAAAAAGGTATATGGATCGCTATTTAATCACGAATTTATAGATATATGGTCACTGTATTGGTAACTAACGACAGGCAACTTGTCGTTTTATGTTCCTAGGAATACTATGGAAGAATCTTAACTTTACATCATTATTTAGGCCTATAGTGCAACAGACATTAGAAAATGGAAAAAATCACATATTATCATTCTTATTATATAACATAACATAATATTTTGACCAGAGAAATGTTTCTGTAGACTGAAGAGGCTTATATGCTGATTGATTGGGTTTTGATAGATTGTTTTTGTCTAGATTGGACCGGACACAATTTAAAATTATTTTTTCAATTATTTTAGAAATGAAATTTAGGTTCGAAACTGGCCTATAGTTTGTCATGTCATCCTTAAACAGTGATGGTTTCTTTAAAAAGGATATGTGGCTAATACAAAATTACCATTAGAATTAGTCTCTTTGAATGGTACCGATTGTCAAAATTTCAGTGGCTTGCTCATGGACCAAATGGTCTTGCTATGTTGCACAGTTTGCAAACATTATGGATATTAAAGTAAATAATGGCCATTTTGAATTTGATCGAATTGAAATGTTTCAGGGTGCATCCTTCAATAATGTCTCATATTTCGTTTTATAGCAATGGTCTAGCTATCTGGCACAGTTTTACAGATATTACACATATTAAAGTCAATAATGACCGCAAATCGGCCATTTTGAATTTGATCGAGTCCAAAGTTTTAAGGTCTCACCACCCCAAATGCCAGTCCCATTGAAACACATGTAAACTGCCTGAATTCCGCAGGCCGATTTCACCATTTTTCACCCTATTAGATATTTAGTGTGACATATCAGGATAAAGCTTGAGATGTCCTTGTTCGAAAACAGGCCCGCTATGGGTATGCTTACCAGTCAGATTTTGAGCTACGCCCCCTAGAGTGTAAAAAAGTCAATACTGTTAAAATTGGGCTATAATCCGTGCTCTCTTTCACAGAACAGACACACATCATTTTAACCCACTGTATCCCTGCGAGGTTATTATGAAACAGTTATTTCTGATATACTTGACAAAGAAGATAACGTGGGCTTATTAAATATTCACAAAATTATTACTTCTTTGTATTTTATTTTGTTTCAATAGAGGTTGGAACAGCCGCATTAAAAATATTTTGTGTGATGATTCCATCATTAGTAGACACCTCCCTGGATTTCGGCTTATTTAGGGTGGTGAGACCATATGTAGAGATATAATTTTCTTTGATTATTTTATTTCGGCCTGGTATGATGCTTGAAGCTGTTCTGAACAATATAGTTTTTGAATTAGGCAAATATATTGAAAACTGTTGCCCTCGGAGCCCTTTGAATAATTATTGATATCATGAAAATCGGCCTGGTTTCCTTGAAAGTCGCATTGAATAAAACAGTTAAATGAAGTGGCTATTCCCGCCTCTATTTCGTCACACTAAGTCGTCATGGTTATCTTGTATTTCGAAAATTGTTGTTGAAATATGCCACACATATTAGAATGGACTGCTATTAGGAGCATCCATACTTAAATTCACTATTTTTTCTTTTTATTTGGGCCCATATGACAATCAAACTACCAACCAGGCATTTCACCTATGACTTATATCATCAAAACACGGCCTCTTCTGGTCTTTTCTAGACATGGTTATCACATTTATTCACCAATAATGTACTTTCTAATCAAAACTATTACATTAAATTGTTACAGCGATGGTAAAACTCAATAAAATATAGATATCAAGCTGCAGATTTTTTATCAAGTAGCTGGAATATGTCAAGAAAGGACCAGAACACGCAAACCCCTTGTGTCTACTGATGGTCTCACCACCCCAAATGCCAGTCCCATTGAAACACATGTAAACTGCCTGAATTCCGCAGGCCGATTTCACCATTTTTCACCCTATTAGATATTTAGTGTGACATATCAGGATAAAGCTTGAGATGTCCTTGTTCGAAAACAGGCCCGCTATGGGTATGCTTACCAGTCAGATTTTGAGCTACGCCCCCTAGAGTGTAAAAAAGTCAATACTGTTAAAATTGGGCTATAATCCGTGCTCTCTTTCACAGAACAGACACACATCATTTTAACCCACTGTATCTTGCGAGGTTATTATGAAACAGTTATTTCTGATATACTTGACAAAGAAGATAACGTGGGCTTATTAAATATTCACAAAATTATTACTTCTTTGTATTTTATTTTGTTTCAATAGAGGTTGGAACAGCCGCATTAAAAATATTTTGTGTGATGATTCCATCATTAGTAGACACCTCCCTGGATTTCGGCTTATTTAAGGTGGTGAGACCTTAAGGGCATATCCCTCCCTAAAACTGCACATTTTGTTTTATAGTAAATGAAATGAAATGAATGGGGTTTCAGACCATCTTTGTGCACATAGGCTAAAATGGGCCAAAATAACATCCTGAGGATAGTGAGATGAATGAGATGACACTGCCTTCCAGACACAGGATTCGAAATTCGAGCCCTGGTGGTCTGAGGCTGAGCACGCTACTTCTCGGTCACGGAGGCTCCTCACAATATTGAATCTTTACGAGTGTGCGCCAAAGAATAATTTTCACGAACCCCCTGCTTGTTTTATAGTAATGATCTAGCAATCTAGTATGGTTTGCAGATATATCAGGCCCATTAAAGTAAATAATGACGCGCACCCATTTTCTAACTGGTTTGATCTATTGGTGAAATACATATAGGTATCAATTTTGTAGCGATACATAGAAAAATGTTATGTGAACCGCGTTAACGAGAAAATTTGTTGATCGGGAAAAAATCAAGTTCATTGGATGGAATGAATGGAATCTTAGGCCACATTTGTGCACATATATGCTAAACTGGCCCAGGAGAACCTCCTGGTGATGGTGAGATGAATGTGATGACACTGCTCTCCAGACACAGGACAATGTTACAGAAGGGTCAAATATGAACTCAATCTAGGTTTAATTATGACAAAACTGTATGTGAAGTTTACTGTGAATTCCGTGGCGCGAAACAAATAACGCTCAAAGTGACGGGCAGATGGACAGACGCATGATGACACTGGGCATCAAATACAATGGAAAATCTAATCAGATTCAAGTGAAAACAGCGGGATAGTGAGATTGCAATACAGAACAACATAAAATGTGAAATAAGGTCACTGATGAGAGCTTAACATACACGCTTGAAAGTCCACACCTCAAATCAAAAGTCGTGAACGAGAGGATAAATCTGTGTGCTATATACATATATGATCCTTATAATACTGACATAGTACTGATACCAAAGAGTTCAGCAACAACAACAAAAATTGTTATAATAATGTGCAAGCTGTGTACTATATGATAACACATGATCAACAATTACAACAACAACAACAACAAAAAAACATAATAGAAATAGACAATATTTGATTACTTAGATTAACCTAAATGGTAGCCGAAGGTAGCCAAACCAAAATCCATGCATCTGGCAAACTGTTGATTGTCAGTTAAAAATATCACAATCAGTCACTAGTTTGACAATCCTACGTCACAATATGGGTTGGCAGGGGTATGTGTCTAGCAATCTAGCAATCAAATATGGTATTGTCATTGATTAATATCAGTATATTAATGGCATATGGTACATAACTTCATCTGTTTTTTTATCATGAATCTGCACGGAGCTCCCGGTATTATTTCACTTTAGAGGCAGCTGCCAGCTGGTTGTATTCTAACATAAAAAAAATATTTTTATTAAAAATAAATAAAATAAATAGTCTTCAACATACTAGCTTGGGTAATAATTATCTGCTGATGTGACAATAAAAAACAAAATAACAATAGATGGGTGTTTTATTCCCCTTTTCAAGGACTTGATCGCTTAACATCATGTGATTTATTTGACAAACTTACTACACAAATCTTAACTTATGGTTGTGAAATATGTGGATTTTGAATATAATTAAATTACAGTAGACGAGCTCAAGAAAGCAGGTAACATTACCTTTCAGCTGTATGTCTTTATGAATCTCTGCAACATCATGTTGGGTCATTTGAATTTTATTCCGATCATCACTGAAAATAACAAATGCAATATATATATATATATACATATATATATATATATATATATCAAAAGTGCTCATAAGGTGATAATAAACATGTTCAATAATACCTTTCAGTAAATTGCCATAACCCACAGGTGAGAATTCTCAAATCTGTCATTGATCTGGTAAAGATAATGGTTAATTCCATGTTAAAAAGACAAACATAAATATATAAATAAATGCAAAGATTATAAGATATTTGGATGACTTCATGAGTCGATAATATGGAAGCCACAATATTAATACATCTATATAAAATTTATATGATCAAGTAATTTATCAAAATAATTTTATAAATTATGTCTTGACATTTCGTGCAGCATATGATTATTCATGTCATTGTTCATGTGGCAATTTATAAAGACTTTTCACTCAACAGATGATAATAGGCTGAAATATTACTTCATCTTTTATTATTTTACATTTTCTATGTTGAAATTGGGACACTAAATACGATATAATATTTTTCTGACTGTTATAAGAATTATTTATTCATTTTACCTTTGATCATACTCGTAATTCGAATACGTTATAATTTTTTTTAGTATTATATCTTCATGAATAATTCTTAGCTAATAATATTATTATTTGTTATTGTTGGTGTTATTATTATTTAGTATACAAACCGTTTTTCTATGATATATTCGTTCTAATTGTCTTGGTTCATGTGTTTGGGGCTGAGGGATTGGTCTATGCAACCATTTCAATGCAAAGACGAGGCGTTGAGCCAATGTTGCTTCAATGACGGGCCAGCGTTGTACACATTGGACCAATATTGAAATTAGCCAAAGATTAGGCCCTACTGTTAGGGTATGGCTTCCACGATAGGGCTCATCTTGAATTACAAAACAGACACCCAAAATATCATGAAAATAAAATACCACTAATTCGATAGGCCTTGGGGACAATACAAGTGACCATTACATTCCCTTCTGTGTAGTTGATCAAGAAAGTGAGCGATTTCACAAGGAGATCAGTATTTTATGAACATCATGTGCGAAAATTGGCTGAACAAAATCATTAATGAAATCTGATCATTACAATATGATTGCTATCTACAGCTTGGATGTTCATGGTTAAATCCTTTGTGTTAAAATTTAATTTTATTGTCATGATGTTTTGAGTGTCTGTTCTGAAATTCGGGATGAGCCCTATGGTGGAAGCTTGGGCCCTACCCTAACAGTACATTAAAATGACATAGGATCAACAGCCTCATTCGACTGTTCTTTTTTCATCGGTTGGGTGAGATATAGTTTTATAAAACGTCAGCGACGAGGAGGGACCAGTCAAATAAGTTTGATTATTCCCCTAGGCATATGTCCTTAAAATCAGACATCCAGCCAATCATGTTGGTTCGGCAAATGTTGGGCCAATGTGACAATATATACACGTCACAGACATCTCGTGGTATTTGAGGTGATAATCTCAGCAGCTGAACTGACCCAAAAAAGCATGCCTGGTAGCCAAAATTTAATCCAGGTGAAAAAACTTGCAGCTGAACTAAATGGAAAATAGCCAAAGATATATTGGGCAAAAATGCAATTTTGATAGTTTACTATTAACTCTTTACCTTTATATGTGCACGCAAAACTACAGTATTCCACAGAAACAGATAGTTATAGTGGGTTTACGAGATATATAGCATCTGTGACTTTGTTATCTGTGATTGTTTTTTACTGATTTCATTGGCTTCTGTGCTTTGACCATTACGGTTATTTATGCAGTCCCTTAAATACTAGTAGGCCTAAGCTTCTATGCTACAAAAATATTGTATCATGTAGGCCTATGCCAGGTCAACATTAAAACTAGATCAAGGATGGTTCAGCGTAGTCTAAATAGTGCATATATTCTTGAAAATCTTGTTTATTAGGCCTACTTTGGGAAGCGATTACTGAATACGTTAAGACACAGTGAACAGAAGTGTTTGACATTCTGTGGTGACGTAGGCCTAAGTATTACAAAATATCAGCTAAGTATGGGACATTCAATTTACATTGTGACAGTGGTAGTACCCAGCAAACATGAGATGTCAAGTTTGGGTCTGCGTAGTAGACGATAAACCAACGATAACCCGTTATTGAAGTCTATTTGCCTAAGATATAATATGCAGTAGCAATTTTTTTGATACAGATCACTGGTTTAATGCTGGTTCAACTTCTGCGACGCTGGCCCAGTATTATATCAACATTGAGTCAATGTGTCAATTTAACCTACTGGAACTGGAATCGGCTGTTATTACATAGCAAACACAGCACATTGTCCCTGTGTTGTGTGAATGCTGGCCCAGTGTCTACAATGATCGCCCAACATTATACCTGGGCCTATGCACAGCAGTCTGGCAGCAGAGAGTGCTTGCGCACGTGGTGTTTATAATAATGTAGTCTACGTTCCAGCTGACAAGAGACATTGAACTAATGCTGGACTAAAGTTGGCCCAGCGTCGCAGATGGTGGGCCAAAATAAACCAGCACTGGTTCAATGTCCTGTGTTTGCTAAATCGCAACGTGAATTTAATGATAGCCCAATGTCTGTGACATTGGCCTAACATTGTATCTGCATCATGTCAATGCATCGTAGTTGCTGGATATGTATTTAGTGTTGTATTGTGGGGCAAGACCACCACCCCCCACACTGGTGAGTTCCTTAACAAGAGGGTGTGTTGACACTACAGACACAAGAGATTGACCCGATGTTGCTAAAATGTTGGTACAGCATCTTCAGCATTGGCCAACATTAAAACATCATTGGATCAATGACTCTTGTTTACTGGGATTGTGGGCACGTGGAGAGGTAGTGACCTCACTCTGCAAGGCTAATTAATATTCTTCATCACCCAGCTCTCTCACAAATAAAGCCAAATATGGCACGGTTAAACTATAGATTACAAAAGGCCATTTAAAAAGATGTGAAACCATGTGAAGATGCTCTATATTGTATTCTGAGTATTTGAAGCCATCCCTGGAACTCAGGGGAAAGGGCCTCTCAATGAATGAAATGCCCCTGTCTACAGGTTTTATGAATGGAGTGACGTCACGTTTTGTCCCAAATATGTGTTCAGACCAAGGCAATAAGGTGGCTTGGGCGAGCCCCACCCACAAAAAAATATTGACAAATCAATAAACGGACTAAAATCGTGTGGCCATTGTGCAGGATGTAAGATATAATACATTTCCGTATCTGAATCCGAGTATTAGTTTGAACACGGAAGGTCAGTTCTGTGGTTGGGCGCGTGACTCGGTGTAGTTGATCTCTCTCAACCTTGAGCTTTCAAATAGTTTCTATGGAATAATAAGCTCAGAATATATACGTTTTCATTTAATAATAATTTCTAATTCTTAAGACAACTACGGCAGACAAAGATAATATAGTAGTATTTTTAGTAACTTACACATGTTAGAGACCTTTTCGGTAATTTAGAAAATAATTTCAGTCATTTTAAAGTTCATTATTTGGGCAGCGCTAAGTATTATATTAATTATATGGTATTATCTAGTCACGGTTAAATGCTTTATGAGTAAAAATAGCTTATTTACTTTTATGTCAGTATCGCCAGTCACTGTAGCCTAGTCTATTAGTATATCACCTTACAGTCTATAATCAAATCCACAGGTTAAAACTTCAGTATCATCAGTCACTGTAGCCTAGTCTATTTAGCTACCTCTTTACAGTCTATATTCTCTCACAGCAAGATAACAAGTAGATCTTTAGCATAATATTTATGTGAATTTGGAGCTATTCTATTTGGTAGTTTTATGATGCCATATAAATGCGTTAATGAAGTAATACGTTTTGTTGTCCTATTTTAAGTAAATTTACTGATCGATGTAGGGATAACTTGCAGTGATCCGAGTGGCATTTATTTATTTCCAAATTTTGATTCACTACGCCTCTGAGATGCCATTGCACATGTAACGATTAGCAGCATCAGCATTTGTTGGTATTTCGAATTCGCATGCGTAGAAAAACGCACATCCACCACACAGGATACAGTTTTACGTCTGCTTAGTTATTTAAACGCTTTGTTTCGATACGTCTGTCGTCAATAAATATCAAACTAGTTATTATGATGGCATAATTAAACATGTGAGGTAACAGTATTATTGATCCAAGTGAAAACTTATGCAATAAATAGATACTCACATATCTTTGGTAGCATCTGAATCAAATACATGACAACACAGATTTTCAAAAAAAAATTGCAATGTTTTTCGATGATTTATTCACTTAATAGATGTAAATTTATTCACGAAAGTAAAACAGTAAATATATGATTAACTAAAGAAGCCAACATAGTTTGCACAACAGTTCCATTAATCTACCATATTTAGTTGAAAAAATAACAATTAAATTAAACAGATCTGTCCTGGGCATATTTGATACCATGCCATATGTTGTTATATACTGTGTGCAGTGTGTTTATATACTGATCTACGAATTACACATACACTAACCACTCTGACAAAACATACAATCCCACCAATGGTAATCATTTCTACTAAGATAAGATAACCAATGACATGCTGAAGAAAATCAAATTCTACTATTGTTTCTCAAGTGTTATTGATCTATTGTCAGCCTGACTGTATTGAAGACGAATATCACATGTTTTGGAATGTCTGTCTTATAAATTGTGAAGAAAATGTATATTCCTTTAATATTATGGGCGACCGAGTAGGCATACATTTGTAAAACTGATGTCAATAGGAAATAAGTGTGTATTGAGAAAGTTAGCATTGTATATAGTTCATGTCTTCAACATTCGTGATGATATGGATTTAATTGATGGATAATGATCATACATAGTGTGTTATGTCTTGTTGTGTATGCTTATATTATATTGTATTTTTTTTGGTACTCAAAGGCATTATGCCTAATGATAATAAAAAATGCACTATGCCTAATGCTAGTAAAGAAGTTGAAATTCTCAATTGTTAGACATAATATAATTTCATATTCTACTCTATTTCTGTGTTTGAACATGGACATATAGGGCAAGGTTAATGTTCTTTGCAATTGATTTTGATGTTTTTGTCATATTTAAAAATCGTATGCTGGGAAGGGCTTTGATTCAATAAAAATATCAGATTTCATTATAATGTTTGATAAAAACATACAAACACAAAAAAATATATTAATATTACCTTCCAACATTATGTCTTTCTCAATCTCTGCAACATCATTTGTCACGTTATTCTGACCACTAAAAAAATCAGATACAATATATGTATATATATATATATATATATATACATATATATGTATATACATATCATGAATAAATATTGCTGATCTTAGTAATAGCTCAAAAAACAAAATATACAAAATAGCCTATACGTGTACTGTACACCATTTATAATCCATCTGTTGTACTTTTAGTTCTTTTCCAATAAATTATTGACGACAATGGATTGGCAATTGATAATTCTTCATATTTTGTTGTGTTCAGAATGGTCACTAGAATGACATACCAAAAATACTTGCTATGTAAGCAAATTTTCTCTTTTGCTTACGAATCTAAGATGTCACAGAAAATCTTGTTTTGCCATATCGTCACATTTTATGATTTTGTTTATTATTCTGATACGTTTTAAATTATGGCTGTTAGTAGGCAGCAGTTGAGATATTGGTTATGACATGCACTTTGAAGTGTTACATATCCTTAATAGTAATGCATTAATGAATTAATGGATTTATTGTTGAATTAATGAATGAATAAATGAGTGAATGAATGAATGAATGAATGAATGAATGAATGAATGAATGAATGAATGAATAAATGCATGACGGAATTCATTCATTAATATTAATTCATTAATTTAGAAAGCATAGACTCAGAAGCTTTTGAGAAATCATGAAAAACCCCATCTTTGTCAAATTCATAAAATATTTTTGGTAATTGATTTACCATATAATCCTTTGAAATAAAACTGATTGTTTTGTCATTGATGTGCCCCCAGAATGAAAACGAGGGAAATCGTTTTCAGTCAGATTTAGAAGGAGCCTAATTGAAATAATCAAAATTATTAATTGAAATAATAAAAGTGTTGCTAAGGTTTCTAGCATTTAAATAATGTTAAATAATACATTTCATGGAAATTTGTTAATTTACTGGCCACGATTCGGCCATACGTTTAACCAAAGTGGTTGATTCCATGTTAAAAAGACAATCTTAACGCGTACAAAAAAATGCAAAGATTTTATGATATGGAAATCACGTCATCGGTCAATGTATAAAAAAATGATATGATCAAGTAAGTTATCATAATCTTTTATTAAAGTATGACATGTTATATATTTTAGCATATGATTATTCATATAAATGGACATATTATTATTAATATAACAATTTAAAAATTTAACTTAACTTAACTTAACTTATTAATATAACAATTTAAAAATTTAACTTAACTCACTCCTACAGATGACAATATACTGAATAGTTACTTAAATTCTGCATGATGACCAGCTGCCTGTTGCAAAAACACTAGAGGCACCACTTCGATGTTTGCCCGCCGTCTACAATCAATTTGTGACGCCGAAAACAAGTAGGCACGCCACTTCTATAAGATTTTAGGGTCACGTTAAGCAAACATAAACAATTCAAAATTCGAATCAAGCTGGTAGGATCAGTATTGAATTTGTCGCGTCTGTAAACAACATCCAGCTCTCTGTCTGGAAACAGGGCGCTGAGCATGCATCCCGTCTACATAGTGATGGGCTTTCCATCGTTTTACGATATTATTATTTTTTTAATAATTATTGTTGATGCTATTATTATTTAATATACACACCATTTTTCCATCATGTCTTCGTGCTGTTTTGGTAATAAATTCACTTGACCATCTCCTGGTGGAAGAGATGAGTCTACAATCACATCGTCTCCGCTACTGTAAAAAGACTTATGTTCTTGGAATATACTTATAAAATTACATGTTGCCCATTTTGTTGATCCCCAGATGCAAAATGCAAAGAAATAACCGGGGAATATAACTCATTTCTGCTGATGTTGAGTTGGACTGAGATAAATATTATCGAAAGTGATTGTTGCAAGGTGATGACTTTACAAAACATGTTAAATGATATATTTCATGGAAATTCATTATTTTGTATAAAAAAGTTTTTTTATAATCAAGTAATTTATCAGAATAATTTATTAAAGTTTAGCTTGCTATCTCGTTTAGCAGAACATATTATTATTTATATGACGATTTACAAAGGCTCAACTCACTGAACAGATGAAAATAGACTGAATTGTTGCTTAATTTCTGCATAATGATTGGCTTGTCATCATTTTATATTTTCTATGTTTTCTATATTATTATTTGTCATTGTTGGTGGTATTGTTATTTAATATACACACTGCATGATATCTTCTTTGTGCTCTTTTGCCACTAGGATTAATTTCGCTTGATCATCTCCTGGTGGAAGCTCTGAGTCTAAACTCACACAGTCTGGACTCCTGTAAAAAGATAAGTTACGTGTTGCAAATTTTGGTGATCCGCAGATGCAAAATGTTTAATTGCAAATCAATTGGCTACAAATCACTACTGTACGCCGCCCATATATATCAAACTGAAATGTATATAATGGCAACCAGGTAAAAAAAAAAAAAAATTCTGCTGGTGTGGAGTGGGATCGGAACATATAGTATTTATATTATCCATCAATACATCATGCTTTTTTGCATAGCATAAAATAAATGAATGATTGGTTTATTACCAGCCAGGGAGCCGAATCAATATCAATAAGTTCCACTTAATAAAAAAATAACTGAATGAAGATTTTCACGAAACATAATTTCAGCTGTATTTATATGGCTGAAGATATGTTGATAAATCAACAAACGGTCAGACACAATGTGACCATTGTACACGACATAGTTTTAGGTCACATATAGAGAAGCCATACGTGGTCACTTGATCAATCTGTTGTGTCGTTTATTATACACATGTGATAATATTATCAAGCATTTTAGAAGGCCATAATTGCTTTCGGCAATACAATGCAGCAGCAGATGGACAACTTATAGGGGTGTCACACTATTGGTATAGCATAACATATTACAGTTAGAATCACAACCAGCTTTAAAATGGTTGAGTAACTAAGTTACTACGTAACTAAGTAAATGTTTTGATAGTGACAATACAGGGTAAAACAATATAAAATTGTGTGTAATGAAAGTGTGGTAAAGGAAAAAGACCCAGCTGATTGGAAAGGTTAAAACATCATCATCATCATCATCATCATCATCATCATCATCATCACCATCATCATCATCATCATCACCATCATCATCTTCAACATCATCATCATCATCATCATCATCATCATCATCATCATCATCATCATCATCATCATCATCATCATCATCATCATCATCATCATCATCATCATCATCATTTCCTTCTTATTAATCACGAAATTTGTGATCCCATGTTTCTCAACAATAACTATTTACTTCATTAAACTTCGATGCTCGAATTATGAAATATATTCTTATAATCTTATATTCTTAAACATATTATAATATAATGTATCTATGCGCTCATTTGCAATTTAAAGAAAATCTACAGATATATGTCATTCGATAATTCGAGAAAAGAAGGATATTTAAACATTATCCGACTGTATCATAAACTCTAAAAAGAGAAAGTTACTGGCGCTGCCATCACTTAGTAAACTGTTGGACGGCTACTTTTCAGCCTTCTTTTCTTAAGAAAAATCGTGAATTTAAATATGTGCTAGTATATTCTAATCTGTAATTGCAAAGAGATCATAGAACAAGGTGGCGGATTGTGAACGAGATGACAAAACGAGCTCGAGCTTAACCTTTTTTGATCCGTTTTTGATGGATATTGACATTGTAGTGGCTAATGTTCTTAATGATGTGCGGATCAGGGTTGACTCAGTACTTGGGTACAAATACAAGTACACGTACAATAAAAATGTTTAAGTACAAGTACAAGTACAGGATTTTGGGGAATTGGATATTCATGTATTGTGAGATCAATAAATTGTTTATAATTCATTGCATATTGGTGTATTGATTTTCACAAGCCTATATGTGCACAAAGGTGGCCTGAAACTCCATTCATTTCTTTTTTTTTGAAACGTTGGATCGCTCAGTTGGCATCTCTCTGGTCGAAATACCATGCCTGCAATACTAAATAGTTTCTCGACTGCAGCAGATGATGCAGAGACAGTCAGGTACTTTAGCGCCAATTTGCTTAAATTGGGGACAATATTTATATTTGTTTTCCAGTGTTGATGAGGATCACCACTATGGTCTATTGTGTGTTGACTCCAGCGGGAACGGCGCAATGGCACAATGCTGGCTTATTGCTGGGTAATCATCGACGATGTTGACTCACAACTAAGACAACTTCGTCTCATGTTCGCTTGGTGTAGTACAGGGAGGTGTGAAAAGGCATACGATTAAACTTCATTTGTTATCTTTTCGTTGATTAAATCCTTATCACTCATATTTGGGCGTGACACAGACCAGCCACCGATATTATAATTGGTAGAGACATAATAAAAACTGTAACTTTTGCCTGTCACTTGGGGATCTCCTTGACCTCAAAACCGGCTGACCTGAACCACCTGAATGAAAAAATGTCTACCAGCCGTACCTGTTATTACACTATTGCCGGCTTAGCGCCGCCCTCTACGTGTCTGCCACCACTCACTGCCGCAAGACTCTACTCGGCCATCTGCATACCAAAGCTACTGTATGGTGTCGAGGTGTTGACTCCAAGTCAATAACAAACAATAAAATTAGTGAGCCCTCTCACAAGCCGGCTGTCAAATACAGCCACCACCTATTCTATATATCAAAGTGTGTTGCTCCACAGTCTGAATAATTGCAGATTTGGACTACAAACTCGTGGTCAAGCAGCTGACATCTACAAGTGTGCCATAGCCGTTTAGTTGGTGCCCAGATAATATTACTGTCTCTACTTGATTACGGGCAACCAATAAAATATCACCAATGGAAAAAAAACATCGCGTGTTTAGTTAAACACAAACAATATACACTTCACTCTATATTAATTCAAAAGAATGCCAGCTATGAATGGTTTCCGGCAAGTCGTTGTTCACAAATACTTTAAAGCTGGTAATATGCTGTGGCATGCAATTACCAAACTTTACCACGCCTATTCCAAAAATATTTCACCCGCTATTTAAACTATTGTGCACAGATCACCATTTGAATGCTAATGGAAGAAGCTACAGGCTCTCCACTACTAAGTGCCTGTTGTGCGACATGTTTGAAGAAGATATAAGCCACATGCTGTTGAGATGTCCAGAACACACCAGACACCGTGAATTGGGACAGGTTTTGCTAAAAAATCGACTAACTTTCCCTGACTATTAAAGAGTTAGAAAGGGTGATCCCACCAGAAATGTGGTTTTCCTTCTCTGTAATGACTTCAGAAGAAAAGTCACGTTGTTTAATAACTGGTCTGAACTGTAATTTAGTGATTGAATGGCACGACTTATATCTGGCCATTATTAACCTGATTTGGTCATTATATAACCACAGACAACACAATTAACTGAAGTGCAATGCTTTAATTACCTGAAACTGTACATTCGACTACTTTTTACGTTGTGTTTTTTTCATCTTGTTTGTCAATTTAAGCACAATTAATAACCTTGTATGTTTTTTTCAAATTAATGAAGGCAATAAATGATACATACATACATGGATGGGGCGAGTTGGTATAACTATGGGGCGAGTTTGTATAATGTGGGGCGAGTTGGTTGGAGCGAGTTGGCATATATGTGGGGCGAGTTGGTATAAATGTGGGGCGAGTTGGTTGGGGCGAGTTGCCATAAATATGGGGCGAGTTGGTTGGGGAGAGTAGGTTTTGGAGCGAATCGACAAATTTTTTTAGACACCATATTTCCTTTCGGCAATACAATGCAACAGCAGAGGAACCAACTAGTGGTGTCTACAATGTTGGTACAGCATTTTTCCACATATTTAGAACAGTGAGTGAGTGAGTGAGTGAGTGAGTGAGTGAGTGAGTGAGTGAGTGAGTGAGTGAGTGAGTGAGTGAGTGAGTGAGTGAGTGAGTGAGTGAGTGAGTGAGTGAGTGTAACTAAGTAACTAAGTAAGTAACTAAGTTACTACGTAACTAAGTAAATGTTTTGATAGTGACAATACAGGGTAATGAAAGTGTGGTAAAGGAAAAAGACCCAACTGATTGAAAGGTTAAAATTAAACTTTAAAAGATGACTAGAGGTTGAAATTCGAAGAAAAACTTGTAGAATAAAAACAAAGAAATGGTTGACTTCATGTTACAAAGACAATCAATTTACATTTTCTTTGTTTAAATTCAGACACTAAATACGATATAACACATTTTGACTGTCATGAACATAATTTAATTAGTTACCTTTGTTCATATTCTATTGTAATTCAAAGACGTCAGAATTTTTAGTTATTTTTATTAATGATCACTTAGCTATTTTTATTATTTGTTTTCTTTTGTTGGTGTTATTATTATTTACTATACATACTGTTTGTCCTTTAAATCTTCGTGGTCTCTTGGTAAATGGCTTACATTCGCTTGAGCATCTCCTGGTGTAGACGATGAGTCTAAACTCTCAGTGTTTCGGTTCCTATAAAAAAAACAAAATTCTTGTAACAAACTTGTACAATTAACATACTGCACATTTTGGTGATTTGCGCCTACAGATAGTGAATATAGACAACCTTATAATGCCAGATGAAAAACTTTTAGAATAAAAACAAGTTAACTAAAATAATGCTCTTTTAGACAGTTTTTTTTCATTGATGTGAAGTGAAAATGAGCCTTATCGTTTTTAGTCAGATTCAGAAACAACCTAATTGAAATAATCAAAGGTCATTACTATACTAAACAGGTGCTTTCAGGAAAATTCATTAATTTACTGCAGCAATTTTGAAATCGACCATAGTTCTAACAAAAACAAAAATGTATTCCTTGTTAAAAAGACGATTATAGCACATAAAAATAAATGAAAAGATTATCGACGTCAGGATGACTACATGAACCTAAAATAATGAGGTCTCGTAATCTATCAATGTATAAAAAAGTTATATAATCAAGTGATTTTTCATAATAATTTATTAAATAATTTTAGCATATGATTATTCAAATATATGATCATATTATTATTTACATTACGATTTATAAAGACTCAACTCACTCAACAGATGACAATATCTTGAATTGTTACTTCATTTCTGCATAATGATGGGTTTTTCGTCATTTTACATTATAATTTGATATTGTTGGTGTTATTATTGTTTAATATACATACCGTTTTTCTACAATATCTTCGAGCTGTTTTGGTAATAAGCTTGATTTATCTTGACCATCTTCATTTCTGAAATTATTTTGAATATTCAAGGTCATCTTCAAGATCAAAAGGTCAATTTCGAGGTATGAGATAAAATGATTTTTAACAAATAAAGCTAGGAATGTGTGTAATATCTCTTTTTCATGGGATTTTGACTGAAAAAAATCCAATTATAGCATTAGTTTGGTGATTCAAGGTCATCTGCATGGTCAATTTCAATTCAATGACATCAAAAAGTCAATTACGAGGTAAAACATGTGAAAATATGATTTTTAACAAAAATAAATAGCAAAACAAGTGTAGTACGTCTTTTTGATGTAAGTTTGACCAAATAATCCATTTATGCTACTATTTTGATGATTGAAGGTTATTAATGAAATTTAATGGAGGTGTCAATACTTGAATCCTGTAGTCTCAACTTTGGGCCATTATCATCGACGTTGCAGCAACATTGAAACCCCGCTGGGCAAGTTCCAGCATGTGTGGGTCTATACTGTCTATTCACATCATTTATCCATGAAGAGACAGGACTGGTCGTGTTGACTGCACAAACCCATTCCATTTTCAATCATGTTGCCGTTGGGCCCAGTATGGCATGGAATTTAGTCTCCTATAGATGCTTACTGGACTCTGTGGCTATAGCCATAGCAAATCATGTGACATGCTCTATCAATTGATGCCTTGGACTGTCTGAGCTGAGGCTGCCTTGCTCATGGACATGGAGGAGAATGTGTTGTAATCCCGCGTAGGCCTACTTTACTGTTTACGATTTGAATTGTGATCCTGGCACAGAGGCGGAAGTTCAGGACAAAGCAAGGGGTATGGCAGGTGGTACCGAGAGCAGTGGCTGAAACAACGGGGAGGGTACAGTCACGGCTTAGGCAGGTGGATGCCTTCAATGACTAAATGACATTTATATTGGGTATAGGTCTGGCCCTACTTTTCTATTTGGTCCAAAATACACATTTTAGTTATATTCATCAGACGTTGCAGATATTTTTTATGACAATTTTTTGGTTGACGATGAGGCAGGTTAGGAAACAATCGGCTGGGAAATTTTAAAATGTTATCACTTAGTCCTGAAACCAGCGTCTATGACTTGACAACCGCCCGGACATCATACAGTCATAGTCTAAACTTCAGCTTAGCAAGATGGTAAGTAAGTAAGTAAAATATTTGCTTTACTTCACTTTTCGGCCAGTATGGCCATTTAAGTGAAAATTCCAGGTATTACAATATCCCATATTGTATAGTTAAAGTAGTAAAGGAAAGACAAAGCTAATAAAAGCATGTTCGTACTAAAATATTCAGTTTAAAGTGTTTGATATGATAAGATGACGATGCTCCTGGCACCTATATGTAACGAGCAAGATGGATTTTTTAATAGGATAAATTGATTTGATAGATTTAGATCTAGATTAATTTGATTATTTAAAAAAATTAAAAATTTAAACTGAAATAAAAAAAAACATGCATACTAGGGCTAGACTAGGCCAGATAAGTCAAATGTTCCGAGCAATTTCACCTCTTTGTACCAAAATCCTGATCAGATTCAAGTTGATAAAAAATGAATAACTATATACTGAGCAGGCATATTTTTTACAATTTGATAGAAACAAAGGATTAAGAGTAATCATCCAGGGAGATTTAAAAAGGTGAGTGATTTGAAAGGAAAATGCACAGAACAAGTTCATACACTCAACTAGTTTATAAATAATTCATAAATTTTCATGAATATTTTATAAACTTAATGATTTTTTATGAACAGCATGACCATCCTGACCGTAGTTCATGAACATCATGGTTGCTGGCCATCATCATCATCATCATCATCATCATCATGGCCGTTCATGAGCATGAATTGCATGAATGGCTCATTTGTTGTTCAGAAACGTTCATGAATAGTTCATGAACACATTTAATGAAGGTATATAAATGTTCATTAAATACCTGGTTCGTGATTGTCTCAGTTCATGGCCGTTCATGAACAACCCAAGTTCATGAAAAAACATAAGTTCATGAACAACCCATTTTTGTTTCAGGAAACTTTGATTACGTTCATAGGTTTCAGTTCATGAACATTCGTAAACTTTCATGATCATCTTACTGGGGTTGTAGTCACGCATATGTCAGAATAATTTCACTGTTGTCAATAAATAGTTATCTATTAATCACGGTAGTAGAATTAAAAGTGTGAGGTGACCATACTGTTGATCCAAACAAAGACTAAATGTAATAAATACATACTCACATCTCTTCGAAAGCACCTGAAGCACCTGAGGAACAAACATAATAATTATCGACATACGAAATGACTAATATATGTTTAACGATGATTTATTTATGTAAAAAAAGTTATTGAAGTAAAAAAGTAAATATCTAATTAACTAAAGATAATTGTCATTTCGCAGTTTCATCAATTTACCGATATTCAACCTGCAGGTCATCTCAAAATATTGACAATTAAATAAAACACATCTGTCTTGTGCATATGTGATACCGTTACAGTAACAAAAACATATGTTTCGTTGCATAGCTCTATTGGTGGATGTGCTGTGCGTTATTATAGCTCTTTGATTTATCATTTTCTCTAACATCTTTTAAAACAATTAAAATAGAACTAAAGCGATGACGATATATCATTCTCGAAATCTGAGAAACAAATTACACTAATTACACTATCATAAAATACATATTTAGTATATTTTGGAGCTTTACCTTTTTTCGACTCGATCCGCTTCACAGCACAACATATAATTAGACCAACAACCACGCCAATAAAAACACATCCGATCCCAACAATGACAAGCAATTTCACAACTGTGACTGTGGTATCTGTATATGATAGGAAATATACAAAATTTGTATAAATGAACACTTTTCGTTCATTCTATTTCATAGAATTAGCAAATATTTTTTGTGTTGGTCAAAAAAGCACGCTGTGTTGGCTAGAGAACTCTATTTTATTTCACCAATAACAGTCCAAAAATACAATTTTAGTACAGAATTTACATCATTTATGTGTTAAAAACTGTCAATGTATGACTTTCTGTATAAAAAATGGGCTAATTGTCATTTCTTTCATACATTATGCATATGGCAACCATACAAATGCCAGCCTAGAAGGAAACTGTGACGGCTATTTTTTTTGTTCAAATTTTATCCAAGTTCATTTGTTTGCCTAATATAAATCTAGTAACAACTATTCATTTTAAATAGATAACAAACTAAGATTCACATTTAGAATTGCAAATTTGATTGAATATATCAAATAACACACCTGCATCTTTCGTAATATTGAATGTAATTTAAAGCAGCCCCTTGAGATGTCATCAATTTTCGTTTTTAATTTCGTACTTAAGTAGTGTATCCCACGGATCATGTTTGTATTTTTTTCGGAATTTTCATATTTTTATAAATATTTTTAATCAACATTTCTATGAGACCAGAAGTAACCCAAACAAACTTTTTGTATACCTGGAGGACGATTGAATGTTTTCACAGCATTGGGCCACATGCTGATGGCATCGGCCCAGCGTTGTGTAGACAATCAGTGCTGCAGGTGTGTCCTCCCGCGACTGCTCTGCTCTTACCGTCTGATACGTGGGAATATGTCATGTAAAGTGCTAATATTGCTGACTTGTTTTGTTTACATGGCAATATACGACCTGGAAATACAACTATTTTGCTCTTTTTCGGTGCTTTAAAATTGTTTTTTGACTTTTTCGTATTTTTAGATAAGATCAGTAGGCTATATAGCTTCCCATACAGTAAATTGTCAAAATTGACAACATTGAAAATGTCTCATCCCAAGGGGTCCCTTTAACGTGCAGTGACGCTATTAGGTAGGGAGACTTGAATACCTTCAGTAAGTGTAATGCTGTCGGAATCCACCAAATCTTGCCCATCATACGCCTGAGCTGTTATAACATATTGTGCTGCTGTACCCAGACGTAGTGTGACAGCCTTATCACCATGTACCGTGTTATCTGTGCCAGATGTACATACTGACGTCCCAATCTCACACGCTGTCACCTCCACCCTGGAGACTGAATCAGGATGCTCAAATACAGGACGCACCTCTATGTAGCCGGCAAATTTTGTGATATCTTCCCTGATCAAAGTCAATCCGGGATCGCCTGAAATGAGTGCTGGTCTAATGAAGTTAAATAAATAATCAGCTGTAAAATAAATATCTGGTTTGCTTATTATTGTGCAATAATGGCAGTTGAAATTGAAATAAAAAAACACATAGTTATTATGCTTTTCTGAATACTAACGTTTCGTAGTCATTTGTTGTGAAACTATTCCACTTTCTTGTCCATCCTTCTTCGCAATCACTGTCACGTTATACGTTGTCCCGGGAATCAGAGCTCCAGATATTTTGAACAGGAAATTATCATCAGCAAATTGGTTTTGAGTTGTTGACAAAGTTTGTGGCGGTAGACTATGATCTGACGGCCAATAAGATATCAGATATGTCTCTTCCTCCTGACAGGTGTTACTATAGGACCATGTGATGGTCAAGCTGATAGAGGTAGACGATGATAGCCTTAGGTTACTGGGGGGTTGTGGTTGACCTGTAAAAAGTTTAATATACAATTATTATTCCACCTGTAATTATATTGAGAAGTTGTATCATCACCACATGATGATTTGGATTGAGTATAGTATATGAATAATTAAACATATTAATCCTATGAAGACACATATAATCCTTGGCATGAGGGGTCCATGCATGCTGAAAACGATTCCTCACACAACATATCATTCACGAACGAGACTAAAATTCCAGAGGCGAGCCAGAGTATGGAATTTGCGCATGACTGTGTGTAACAGTGTTGAAACTGTCCAGCCCGGGGATCGAACCACTGACCCTGGCATCGTGATGCCTGAGCGCTACGAATCTAGCCAAAGAGGCGACTCCTTGGCCAGTGTAGTAATCACTCCAGTCCGCCATACACACACCCGGCTACATACTCCCCTCTCAAATATCTGCTCGTCCCCGAGCAGCCTTCAACACACTCGTGGGTTAACTTCTCCTGACTGCCTTTTACCGCATTTTTTCCCTATTCCCAAGTGTTCTGTACTGAGTTCAGGCATATTGGTGCTGCATTACCGGTAAGGAGAACCGTTATTGGGCGCCATTGTAAGTGTTGAAACTGCCCAGCCCAGGGATCAAACCACCGACCCTGGCATCGTGATGCATGAGCGCTACGAATCTAGCCAAAGAGTCGACTCGTTGGCCAGAGTAGTAATCACTCCAGTCCGCCAAACACACACCCGGCTACATGTGGTATAGTAATAGTAAATCAATGCTTAACGTCACTTTTCGGCCTGAAAGGTCATTTAAGTGACTTCAGTACAATCCTTTGGTGAGATAAATGATGTAAGTAAGTAAGTAAGTAAAATGCTTTACTTCACTTTTCGGCCAGTATGGCCATTTAAGTGAAAATTCCAGGTATTACAATATCCCATATTGTATAGTTAAAGTAGTAAAGGAAAGACAAAGCCAATAAAAGCATGATCGTACTAAAATATTCAGTTTAAAATGTTTGATATGATAAGATGACGATGCTCCTGGCACCTATATGTAACGAGTCTGATGACATGTTGTAGCGCCTGCACTATAACACAGTTTAATGAGTATAAAAATATCAGTATAAATTATGTAAAATATGACGTGATTATAAAATGAACGACTTATCAAGTCACTATATCTCCATGAAATTGGAGTGATTGTGTAAAAGCAACAAGTCTGAGTCTAATAATTAAAACATATAATATAGGTTACATTCCCGAAGGAACTGAATAATAAAACCAGCAGGGGTGTCCCTGAATAGCTCAAATAAGGAATTAAATGCAAAATACTTCCTTCTGATGTGCGCATATTTCGCACAACTGAGAAGGACATGTCTTACAGTGAGACGAGTATTGCAGCACATAGGTCGCAATTCTCCTCTCAATAAATAGCCGTTTGTGAAATAGGCATGACCAATTCTGGCCCTGCATAAGACAACGTCATCTCTTCGGCGTTCCATTGGTGTAAAAGATCGCTTAATGATTGGTTGTACCTCGAACAATTTGCTGGTGACATTGATGTTCCATTCACCTTGCAAAATGTCATCAAGGTAGACCGAGATGTTATACTTGAAATCAGTATATGGTATATAATAAAACTGTTTTGTCTTATCCAGGGCAGCCTTGGCCAAAACATCAGCCCGTTCATTACCCTGTATTCCAATATGGCTGGGTACCCAGCAAAAAATAATGTCCTTGTGCCCAGACAAGTAGTGACACATATGCAAAATATTGGAAACAACTGGGTTGTTGAGTTTTTGACTCTTAAGAGCCTGCAATGAAGATAGTGAGTCTGTGATGATCATGAACTCCTCGTCATTACTATCCCATATGTATTCGATGGCAGCTTCAATAGCTAACAGCTCTGCTGTGCAAATTGAAGCCTCATCGTTAATGCGGCAGCTAAATTCATGATCATCACAGACAAAGGACATAGCTGTCCTCTTGTCTTCCTTTGATCCGTCAGTATACACCTTCCGGTGCCTCGGAAATCTACAAAATAACTCGAGCAACATGCTCTGAAAGACAAGGGGACAGGTGTCTCCCTTCCTGAGATCTGAGAGGTTAAAAAGTATATTAGGCTGTTGGAGAAGCCAGGGTGGACATTCTGGTGAGCGCACAACGCTAATTGCGTCGAGCTCCACCTCCATGTCCTCCAGATGGGGTTGAAGCCTTATACCCAAAGTAGGTATAGTCCCTGGCTTGTTGTTAAACAGTCTCTTGTACTCTGGGTTGACAACACACGAGTATGCCGGGTTCTCAGGATTTGCTTTCATCTTCATATAGTATTGCAGGCTCAGCTTCAACCGGCGAGTCTCTAAAGAGGGCTCACCGGTCTCCACCTGAAGACTTTCGATTGGTGATGTTCGAAATGCCCCTGAGCATAATCTCAAACCTTGGTTCGCGATTGGATCAAGTACTGCTAAGTACGATTGTCTCGCTGAACCATAAACAATACAACCATAATCCAGTTTGGATCTGATGTGAGACCGGTAAATCCTCAGTAAGGTTGTCCGGTCACCACCCCAATCCTTGCTGGATATAACTCGTAGTAATTGTAATGCTTTCCTACACTTATCTTTCATATATTTGATGTGTGGAATAAAACTGAGCTTCTTGTCGAAAAACAGACCAAGAAATTTGACCTGCTCTTCAACAGGAAGCTGTTGTCCATATAGTTTGAGATTAGGCTCAGGCTGTAAGCCATTTTTTTTGCAAAAATGTACACATAAAGTTTTTGTGGGAGAAAATTTAAAGCCGTTCTCATCCGCACAAGTCACCAACTTATCCAGGCAGCCTTGCAGGCGCCGCTCAATTATTGCCATATTGCTTGACTGGCAGTAAACAGCCAGATCATCAACATATAATGATTTTTCAATATCTTGTGGTAAAGAATCAATTATACTGTTTATTTTAACGGTAAATAGAGTTGGTGAAAGGATACTACCTTGTGGGACACCCTCCTCCTGTGGATTTAGTGAAGAGTGGGTGTTGTCCAAGCGGACTTTAAATTTTCTCCCCTTTAAAAAATTATCAATGAATAAGGGTAATCTACCCTTCAGGCCCATTTCATGAAGATCTTTCATGATACCACCCTTCCATGTGGTATCATAAGCCTTTTCTAAATCAAAAAATACTCCAACTGTATGTTGATTTTTAACAAAACCTTGACGGATATAAGTCTCAAGTCTGACCAAATGGTCTGTGGTGCTCTTTCCTTTTTGAAAACCACATTGATATTTAGTTATTATGTGATTGTCTTGTAAAAACCATGTGAGACGATGATTGATCATGCGCTCCATGATTTTGCAAAGACAACTTGTCAATGCTATTGGCCTATAATTATTAGGATCTGTTCGATCTTTTCCAGGTTTAGGGATCGGGATCACTGTTGCTTCTCTCCATCCATCTGGGAAATCCTGAGATTGCCACAGATCATTCAAGAGTAGAAGCAACAGATCAAGTGATACATCAGGCAAATGTTTCAGAAACTGGTAGTGAATTTCATCAGGGCCAGTTGCCGAATCAGTTGCCTGAGCGATAGATTTAATTAATTCTCGTTTAGAGAAATCAACATTGTACTTTTCGTCATTATCTGACTCAAAGTCCAATGTGTTCTCCTTCTCCTTGTCCCTAATCTTTCGAAATTTTTCCTGATAATGATCTGGCGATGATTTAGCAGCGAAGGATGTCGCCAGTGTTTCTGCAATATCCGTTTTATTGGTTATTGTGTCAGAATCAGTGACAAGGTACTTGATGGTTTTATCTTTCCTCTTGCCACTGATTCTGCGCAGCATTTGCCAAGTATGTTTTGCCGATGTATTATTATTTAGTGTGGAGACATATGCTCTCCAAGATTGCCGCTTGGCTTCACTGATTGTGCGGCGAGCTTTAGCGTAATCTTTCTTATATCCGTCAAGGTTTTGTCTAGTTGGATGTTTTTTAAATTTTTGCAAGGATTTTTTCCTTTTGTCTATTGCCTTTCGGCAACCTTCGTCAAACCAGGGTTTGTCGAGTTTTTTGGGAACTGTCGAGGTTTTGGGTATGCTTTTATCTGCTATATTGTGTAATTTGGCTGTAAAAAGGGCTATAGGGTCATCAACCCCCTCTTCATTCTCAAATTGAGAGATTGTGAGGCTCTCCCCACAAGACTGTTGGAAGGCCTCCCAATCTGCTCTGTGCAGCCTCCAATGCTGCACTCTTTCTTCAACAATAGAGTTGTTGCTCTCTATAAATATAGGATAATGATCACTGCTACAGAGATCCTCGTTGACCCTCCAAGTGTAATCCAAATATAAATCGGGATCACACAAGGATAGGTCAATGGCTGTTGCAGATCCTGAAGCAGGGTGTAAATAGGTGGTGGTATCATCATTAAAAATGCAGAGGTTTTCCTCTGAGAGGAAGTCTTCTATTATTCTGCCCCGTGGGTTGATGTCCCTACAGCCCCACATTGTGTGGTGCCCGTTAAAATCTCCCAGTAGCATAAAGGGTTTGGGCAATTGTTTTACCAGCTGCCTCAATTCCACAACATCTACTGAGCGGTTTGGCGGTAAATAAACAGAGCATATCGTCATTGGTCTGTGACAGTTTATGTTAACCGCCACAGCCTGTAAATTAGTTTTTAATGTTATATGTTGATGTGGTGTTCCGTCCTTCACAAGGATAGAGACACCCCAGCAGGCCCTTTCATTATTGGCAGGGCCAAAACAATTGACCATTGTATAGTTTTTAAAACTTATGTTAGTGTTAGGTTTTAAGTTAGTCTCCTGCAGGCACACAGCCGATGGGCTGTGTTCCTGCAGAAGAATAGCCAGGTCATTGTAATTAGATCTTAAACCTCGACAATTCCATTGTATAATTTTGTGGGCCATTATGAATTTTTATGCCTCCCTGGTTTTATCTTTGCTTGGAGTGCAGCGACGGTGTCGGGAGATACAAATACCTCGCTATCGCTGCTTTCATCACCGTCTACACAATCCATGGATTCGTATCTGTTGTACGTAGCGATCGGGTCATCAGTGCCCTTGGGCATTCGACCACTACCTTTATTTGTGTTTTTCTTGTTAATTTGTTTTGTTAGTTCAGCTACTGGTGGTTTATTTACCATTTCTTTGTTCTTATCTTTATTATTTGTTTTGCCATTTTTTGTTTGTTTTGCATCCCTATTTGCCAGTGGCTTTGGGGCAGTAGGGGTAGCTGTTGTTGTTGTAGCGACATTTGTTTTTTTATTGATCACAGGTTGTTTTTTGGTAGGAGAGGTACTTGTGTTAGTTTTTGCTGAAGAGGTTCCAGGTGAAAAATGATGTACAGATGCTGAAACGTGGGTGGGATGATAGGGCATGGAGGGTTTTGGAGGGTCGTTTCCTCCATCTGCCAGATAAGGGGTTCTGGCATCTCTAGGGGATTTACCACCAGACGTGCCGAGTTGGTCGGAGACTTGGGTTTCGGTAGGAAATTTAATGCTGAAACACCTGTGGTGAGCGCCACACCAGAGCATAGACCCGTTCTTTATAGACCATGGGCTGAAAGTCGAAAACCTCCCCCATCCCTGGGTATTTTGGTAGACCATTTTTTTTAACCTTACTATGTAACAAGCTACTTTCAGGTGGTCTGCAGATTTTCCATGCATGGACAAGGTCACCAGAGGTCATCGAAGTATGATAACCTTTACCCTTAGGATTGTATAAGAATGTGTCATATAACTAGGTCGAAACTCAAGCCAAGTACACATGGTGACATGGGTTGGACGTGGGTTTCATAGGGGAGCTATCCCAAGGTTTTGGTAAGGTCATCTCAAGGTCATAACAAGGTCAAATCAGCTCAAAACGGTTGAGAATAGATTGTTGGACCAGCACTTCATATAACTCGGTCGAAACCCAACCCAAGTACACATGTGACATCGGTTGGTGTTTGGTGCCATTGGGGAGTTATCCCAAGGTCATGGTAAGGTTATTTCAAGGTAGCAGCGAGGTCAAATCGGCGGAAAATTGTTGGAAATAACTTATTTTTTTTGTTTTTGCTAACATTTTGTTCACTTGAAATTTATATGATGGCTTGAAACATACCTAGATCCCAACACAGACCTACACCAAATCACCCACGAGGGGTTACAGGAATAACATAAGGGTTGGAGGGTTTTCTAAAACCCTCTTCAAACCACCCTTACGTCAACACTGTCTGATATGGCAGAAATAGATCAAATAGCACACTGACGTTATATTATGACATTGCCATGACGTTTGGATCTCCCAAGGGCATGACAGGCTCATCTAAAGGTCACGGCAAGGTCAAATCAACTGAAAAAGCTGAAAATATCTTGTTTTTGCTGTTTTTCTATAATTACGTTCACTTCAGATGATAAGGTCTTCTCAAGGTCACAGGAAGGTCAAATTATCTATAACAAAACTGGTGACAATAGCTTGTTTTTGCTGCTTTTGCTACAATTATGTTCACTTCAGACTTCGCAAAAACCTTGGGCTGACTCCTCTATGAAGCCCAACCCCAACCCATGTCACCTTGTGTTGATGTCGATGGGGTATAACCCCTCCGGCCCTTTTATTATTATCCTGTAATCTTTTGGGGTGTTTTGGTATAAATCCACAGGTATGTTTCAAGCCATCGAAGACAACTAAAGTGAACGTAATTGTAGACAAATCACCAAAAATAAGATATTTTCAGCTGTTTTGAACCGATTTGACCTTGCTGTGACCTTGATATGACCATGCAATGACTTTAGGTTACCAACCCTGTGAAATACAGCCCCATTTCAACATGTATACTTAGGTTGGGCATTATCAGATGTAATCAATGTTTATTGGCCATTGGTCAAAATATAACATCAGTGTGTTATTTTGACCATTTCTTCCATATCACACAGTATTGACACAAGGATAAAGGGAGAGGGGGGGAGGGGGTGAAACACCCTTCAACCCTTATGTTATACCTGTAACCTCTCAGGGGTGTTTTGGTGTAGGTCTGTGTTGGGATCTAGGTATGATTCAAGCCATGATAGACATTACAAGTGAACATAATGTTAAGCAAAAACAACCAAAATCAGCTATTTTCAGCTGTTTTGAGCTGATTTCACGTGGCTGTGACTTTGATTTGATCTCAATATGCCCTTGGGGTAACTCCCATATGGAACTAAACACCAACCGATGTCATCATGTGTACTTGGGTTGGGCTTCGACGATTTATTGGAAGTGCTTGTCCAATAAGGTAGTCTCAACCAGTTTGAGGTGATTTGACCTTTCTATGACCTTGAGATGACCCATGGGAGATGACCATGACCTTGGGATAACTCCCATATGAAACCCAACACCTACCCATGTCACCATGTGTACTTGGCTTGGGTTTCGAACTATTTATTTTTATACCACCCTAAGGGTCAAGGGTACCCTACTTCGATGACCTCTGGTGACCTTGTCCATGCATAGAAAATCTTCAGACCACCTGAAAGTAACGTGGTACATAATAAGGTTATGAAGAAATATGGTATACAAAAGTACCCAGGGGGGGGGGGATACAGGTGGGCCAAAGGTCTACTAGCTATCATAAAACAGCTGTTGTGAAAACAGACATCAAAGGCACACCTCCTTGACATAAAAAACCTATTGTGACAATCATAAAAAATCACCTAATTATGAAATAGCATGTCTTTCAACAAGCAGTTATTGAACATTAACTGTTTGACAATATGTTAATTGTTAAGGAGGGCTGATTAAAAAAGTAGTCTATCCTTGTCACTACTTTGACCCATCATTGAACCATCATTGTCGACCTCTTGACCTTGTGATCTCTGTCAAACGACATTGCCTCCCTTAAAACAATATATGCTACTAGTAGGCCTAGTATTTCTTGTTATGCAGCAAAACATCGGGAATTCACCATCAAATAATCGACATAGTGAATAACCATAGGGGTGAATTATATAATCATATACATCTGATGCATTATTTACACACATGGAGGAAACGTGCAGATACGACGCGCAATATTATGCAGACCTGACGAGGCAAACACGACACATTGAAGCAATGTTGGTTTAAAGTTGGGAAGCGTCGCAACATCAAACCAACATTGCCTTAATGTGCAGTGTTTGCTGGGGAGCGTCCTGTTTCCATGTAATCGTGACAGGCAGATGATATCGTAAAGCTTAAAGCTATATATTCGCATCAATTTTTTTAATTCAATATTACATCTGAAGTTACAGTGGGTTCTATCATATGGTAGGGAGCTAGATGGGTTGTGAAGAACAATAAATTTACAAAGTTGTATACATATAAAATAGCCAGAAATGAAAAATAGTTCGAGTACATTCCTTTCACGAATTGGTTTTATCTGCTGGTCTAACTGACTTATTTAATCCCATGATTGATCGAAATTTTGACTTCAATTTCTGTTCTTAATATATTAGAATAATAAATTTTCACTCACTGTATCTGTATATTACGTGGCAGTATGCACTATTGTGCTATTGCGCCACGTGAGTAACTTAGCAAGGCCTGTTATCATTCATGGCCTTATATATGTGCCAAATGCTCGGCCAGATCAATCGGCTGGTCTCGTTGATCTAGTGTCCATACTTGTCGATTATCGTCTCATCTCATTTTCAATCATCCAGGACATAGTGATAGGTAGCGCCACTTGCATTTTTATATACACGATTGTGGACACTAGATGGCGATGGCCCATGGGCTAATCTGGTGAAAGGATGTGTACTGCGGTTATTGCAACTGCTGTTCTTTTGCTATGAGTATATCACCCTGGTAGCTCTGACAATACTTCCTGCTGGTTACCGCGGGCAGGTTGCCCCCTTGTAGGGCTCCGTGGTGGGTGGAGAGCCAGGGTGATGAAAAAACAACACAACACACCATGGATACCGGACAGAATAAACCGACAAAGCGAAAAAATTCTGATGAAGAAGATTATGATAGTGACCAAGCATACCTTGAAAGGTATAAAAAGACCAGGGAGGAAATTATGAAAGCAAAATTATATTTTCCGAGATTTTTGATGATGACGTCTGGAGATGATGAGAAATCTCTCTCCAGACTCTCAACATTTGCCATCCAAAAGGGAATCCAGGGCTTGGTAGGAGAGCCTAAAACCATCAAAAGCTGCGCTCTGGCGACCTTTTAATAGAGGTCGACAGAGAAACGCATTCTACCAAGCTTCTAGCAGTTACTGAATTGGCCCAAGTGCCTGTGAAAGTATCACCACACAGGACACTAAACACCTCAAAGGGAGTTCTCAGGACTCCTGAGCTCAAAAATACAACTAGAGAGGAATTATTGACACAGCTCAAAAAACAAGGAGTCACTGACGCACGTATGGTTACCATTAAAAAAAACGGAGAAATGATTAGAGTAAACACTGCCATTCTCACTTTCAATCGGCCAACTCCACCGGCCACCTTAAAGGTTGGATTTGAGAGATGTACCGTTCAGCCATACGTGCCCAGCCCTTTGAGGTGTTTCAAATGCCAACAGTTTGGACACCACCAAGATAACTGCAGTAAAGCGAAGGTGTGCGCGAAGTGTGCATAACCTGACCATCAAGACACCGCCTGCGCATCTGCAATTAAATGTGTCAACTGTAATGGTGAACATACGGCCTATTCCAAAAATTGTCCCCGATGGATTACAGAGAAGGAAATCCAACGTGTTCGCACAGAGCGAAAGATTTCCTTCCCTGAAGCTCGGAAAATTGTTGAAGGGATTAACAAACAACTATCATTTGCCAGTGTTGTCGCGAAGCAGGTTGTGTCGGTTGGTTGCCAGACTGATGCAGTAGAGATCAAATCTGCAACTGGTGCAACAAATGTTTCCGCAACACCTGTATCCTCTTCATCAAAACCTAATACAAGCAAAGATACCTCCACTGCCAAAAAACAAACTATGATCAATAAAAATACAGCAACAGCAGCTACCCCTACTGCCCCAAAACCACTGGCAAATAGGGATTCAAAACAAACAAAAAATGGCAAAACAAATAATAAAGATAAGAACAAAGAAACGGTAAATAAACCACCAGTAGCTGAACAAACAAAACAAATTAACAAGAAAAGCACAAATAAAGGCAGTGGTCGAATGCCCAAGGGCACTGATGACCCGATCGCTACGTACAATAGATACGAATCCATGGAGTGTGTAGATGGTGATGAAAGCAGTGGTAGCGAGGTATTTGTATCTCCCAACACCGTCGCTGCACTCCAAGCACAGATGAAACCAGGGAGGCATAAAAATTCATAATGGCCCACAAAACTATACAATGGAATTGTCGAGGTTTAAGATCAAATTACAATGACCTGGCTATTCTTCTGCAGGAACACAGCCCTTCGGCTGTGTGCCTACAGGAGACTAACTTAAAACCTAACACTAACATAAGTTTTAAAAACTATTCAATAATCAATTGTTTTGGCCCTGCCAATAATGAAAGGGCCTGCTGGGGGGTTTCCATCCTTGTAAAGCATGGAACACCACATCAACAGATCACGTTGAATACAACTTTACAGGCTGTGGCGGTTAACATAAACTGTCACAGGCCAATGACGATATGCTCTGTTTATTTACCGCCGAGCCGCTCAGTAGACGTTGTGGAATTGAGGCAGCTGGTAAAACAATTGCCCAAACCCTTCATGCTTCTTGGAGATTTTAACGGGCACCACACAATGTGGGGCTGTAGGGACATCAACCCACAGGGCAGAATAATAGAAGACTTCCTCTCAGAGGAAAATCTCTGCATTTTTAATGATGATACTACCACCTATTTGCACCCTGCTTCAGGATCTGCAACAGCCATTGACCTATCCTTGTGTGATCCCGATTTATATTTGGATTACACTTGGAGGGTCAACGAGGATCTCTGTAGCAGTGATCATTATCCTATATTTATAGAGAGCAACAACTCTATTGTTGAAGAAAGAGTGCAGCATTGGAGGCTGCACAGAGCAGACTGGGAGGCCTTCCAACAGTCTTGTGGGGAGAGCCTCACAATCTCTCAATTTGAGAATGAAGAGGGGGTTGATGACCCTATAGCCCTTTTTACAGCCAAGTTACACAATATAGCAGATAAAAACATACCCAAAACCTCGACAGTTCCCAAAAAACTCGACAAACCCTGGTTTGATGAAGGTTGCCGAAAGGCAATAGACAAAAGGAAAAAATCCTTGCAAAAATTTAAAAAACATCCAACTAGACAAAACCTTGACGGATATAAGAAAGATTACGCTAAAGCTCGACGCACAATCAGTGAAGCCAAGCGGCAATCTTGGAGAGCATATGTCTCCACACTAAATAATAATACATCGGCAAAACATACTTGGCAAATGCTGCGCAGAATCAGTGGCAAGAGGAAAGATAAAACCATCAAGTACCTTGTCACTGATTCTGACACAATAACCAATAAAACGGATATTGCAGAAACGCTGGCGACATCCTTTGCTGCTAAATCATCGCCAGATCATTATCAGGAAAAAATTCGAAAGATTAGGGACAAGGAGAAGGAGAACACATTGGACTTTGAGTCAGATAATGACGAAAAGTACAATGTTGATTTCTCTAAACGAGAATTAATTAAATCTATCGCTCAGGCAACTGATTCGGCAACTGGCCCTGATGAAATTCACTACCAGTTTCTGAAACATTTGCCTGATGTATCACTTGATCTGTTGCTTCTACTCTTGAATGATCTGTGGCAATCTCAGGATTTCCCAGATGGATGGAGAGAAGCAACAGTGATCCCGATCCCTAAACCTGGAAAAGATCGAGCAGATCCTAATAATTATAGGCCAATAGCATTGACAAGTTGTCTTAGCAAAATCATGGAGCGCATGATCAATCATCGTCTCACATGGTTTTTACAAGACAATAACATAATAACTAAATATCAATGTGGTTTTCAAAAAGAAAAGAGCACCACAGACCATTTGGTCAGACTAGAGACTTATATCCGTCAAGGTTTTGTTAAAAATCAACATACAGTTGGAGTATTTTTTGATTTAGAAAAGGCCTATGATACCACATGGAAGGGTGGTATCATGAAAGATCTCCATATAATGGGCCTGAAGGGTAGATTACCCTTATTCATTGACAATTTTTTAAAGGGGAGAAAATTTAAAGTCCGCTTAGACAACACCCACTCTTCACTAAATCCACAGGAGGAGGGTGTCCCACAAGGTAGTATCCTTTCACCAACTCTATTTACCGTTAAAATAAACAGTATAATTGATGCTTTACCAGACGATATTGAAAAATCATTATATGTTGATGATCTGGCTGTTTACTGCCAGTCACGCAATATGGCAATAATTGAGCGACGCCTGCAAGGTGGCCTCGATAAGTTGGTGACTTGTGCGGATGAGAACGGCTTTAAATTTTCTCCCACAAAAACTTTATGTGAACATTTTTGTAAAAAAAATGGCTTACAGCCTGAGCCCGATCTCAAACTATATGGACAACAGCTTCCTGTTGAAGAGAAGGTCAAATTTCTTGGTCTGTTTTTCGACAAGAAGCTCAGTTTTATTCCACACATCAAATATATGAAAGATAAGTGTAGGAAAGCATTACAATTACTACGAGTTATATCCAGCAAGGATTGGGGTGGTGACCGGACAACCTTACTGAGGATTTACCGGTCTCACATCAGATCCAATCTGGATTATGGTTGTATTGTTTATGGTTCAGCGAGACGATCGTACTTAGCAGTACTTAGCAGTACTTGATACCTACTTTGGGTATAAGGCTTCAACCCCATCTGGAAGACATGGAGGTGGAGCTCGACGCAATTAGCGTTGTGCGCCCACCAGAATGTCCACCCTGGCTTCTCCAACAGCCTAATATACTTTTTAACCTCTCAGATCTCAGGAAAGGAGACACCTGTCCCCTTGTCTTTCAGAGCATGTTGCTTGAGTTATTTTGTAGATTTCCCAGGCACCGGAAGGTGTATACTGACGGATCAAAGGAAGACAAGAGGACAGCTATGTCCTTTGTCTGTGATGATCATGAATTTAGCTGCCGCATTAACGATGAGGCTTCAATTTGCACAGCAGAGCTGTTAGCTATTGAAGCTGCCATCGAATACATCTGGGATAGTAATGACGAGCAGTTCATGATCATCACAGACTCGCTATCTTCATTGCAGGCTCTTAAGAGTCAAAAACTCAACAACCCAATTGTTTCCAATATTTTGCATATGTGTCACTACTTGTCTGGGCACAAGGACATTATTTTTTGCTGGGTACCCAGCCATATTGGAATACAGGGCAATGAACGGGCTGATGTTTTGGCAAAGGCTGCCCTGGATAAGACGAAACAGTTTTATTATATACCATATACTGATTTCAAGTACAACATCTCTGTCTACCTTGATGACATTTTGCAAGGTGAATGGAACATCAATGTCACCAGCAAATTGTTCGAGGTACAACCAATCATTAAGCGATCTTTTACACCAATGGAACGCCGAAGAGATGACGTTGTCTTATGCAGGGCCAGAATTGGCCATGCCTATTTCACAAACGGCTATTTATTGAGAGGAGAATTGCGACATATGTGCTGCAATACTCGTCTCACTGTAAGGCATGTCCTTCTCAGTTGTGCGAAATATGCGCACATCAGAAGGAAGTATTTTGCATTTAATTCCTTATTTGAG
The DNA here is from genome assembly GCA_964017125.1 of Flabesymbios commensalis. Classification (NCBI taxonomy): domain Eukaryota; kingdom Metazoa; phylum Annelida; class Polychaeta; order Terebellida; family Flabelligeridae; genus Flabesymbios; species Flabesymbios commensalis. The sequence continues at coordinate 165,555 of OZ024906.1, read as the reverse complement.
CTATTCAGGGACACCCCTGCTGGTTTTATTATTCAGTTCCATCGGGAATGTAACCTATATTATATGTTTTAATTATTAGACTCAGACTTGTAGTTTTTACACAATCACTCCAATTTCATGGAGATATAGTGACTTGATAAGTCGTTCATTTTATAATCACTTCATATTTTACATTATTTATACTGATATTGTTATACTCATTAAACTGTGTTATAGTGCAGGCGCTACAACATGTCATCAGACTCGGTACATATAGGTGCCAGGAACATCGTCATCTTATCATATCAAACATTTTAAACTGAATATTTTAGTACGATCATGCTTTTATTGGCTTTGTCTTTCCTTTACTACTTTAACTATACAATATGGGATATTGTAATACCTGGAATTTTCACTTAAATGGCCATACTGGCCGAAAAGTGAAGTAAAGCATTTTACTTACTTACTTACTTACTAATGTGCTATTGCGCCACGTGAGTAACTTAGCAAGGCCTGTTATCATTCATGGCCTTATATATGTGCCAAATGCTCCATATTGTGGATTTTTTGTGGTCTCGTCAGATGGAAACTGCGCCTACGTCCATTGAGGTTCTTTTACGTCCAGCTCAAATTCAGTCAAACGAGCCATCCGATTTACGTGGTTATCTGAGCCCCACGAGTGTATACAGCACCTGGCAGTCCCAGGCGGTCACCTATCCCATTATGAACCCGGCGCGACGTTGCTTAACTTCAGTGATCGAGCAGAAACCGATGAGCGAGCGCCATATTTCGTATCTCGCTACCACGACCCACAACTCCAAAGTGGGTAAAAATTACCTATCATTGTTTAATTTGAGACACATTTCATTCCCAATAACAATTATTTAATCGCCTAATAAAATGGATTAAAAACGTCTCTAGTCGCGTTTAGCGGACTAAGGGTTAATACGAAGAGGGAAAATGGCACTTAACCCTTACAACGCTGAATTATTTTGCATAAACCATGGAGACCAAAGGCTTTTTTTTGAGTTTGAAATCGCCATAAATGTCTTAGTTACCTCTTTCTGATTCATTTGAATACCAATGGTTTAGGTCTACGGCCATTAGAAATATTTCTACTCTTAAAAGTGCGGCGATCGACATCAGACATCAGATTGTGACGTCTAAAGACGACCCCCGCACTGCAAGGGTTAAGTAACGAAACAAAAAGGATGAGGATAAATTGTACCCACATGTCTGTGTGTATGTGATGACATTACTTGATACAACACCGAGTACTGTTTCTGCCTCACAGTTGTAGCTTCCAAACTCCTCGATTGCCATTTTGATCACTGTCAACCCCTCAGATTGTAACACGGGGTGGACTTCTAGTACTTTGCCATCCTTATACCAGTTTACAGTGTGGACAGGAGGGTTGGATGGGGTCACCTCACATTCCAGATTCACTATATCAACATCTTTATATTGTACTAAATCAACCTGTGGAAAACCTGTTTTAAAGTAAGCATATTACACATATATTGATATATATAGATAGATAAAGGTATGATGCTTTCATATAATAGTTTGTCACAGGCAAGTATTGGTATTATTCTGTGTATCTCCGGGATCGAAAACGAATTTCTTTATCAATTGGTATCCCAAATGTTGAGGTAATATTAGAAGAAGTCACATTTTTCTTGCTGTTCATACCTTGTTTATTGTTGAATCTGTGTGAATGAGAAACCAGTTGAACTTCCCTAGGCAGGTCACTGTGCGTGTACGTCAGCCTTATCACCATGTAGTCTATAACTGCATGTGTTGCGTCAAAATTGTATCTTAACTCATATGTATCTTGTGTCTGACAGGATACAGTCTGAGGAGACTGAGCCACCAGCTCCAAGTTGACGTAGAGATGTAGTTTCAGTCCGGGAATGCCATTAAAACGTGACACAGTGGCCACAATAGATATATTCTCCGGCATTTCTTCATTCACATCCAGTTTACCGCGTAAACCCTGTCCGTCAACGGTTTCAAAATCTGAAAAAAGTGATAAATTTGTACAATAATATCTAGGCACATTGATCCGTATTTTTCCATCTCAATTAGCGTTTAAATGTTATCATAACAAAAAAAAGACTCACAACCAGACAATACACCAGCACACCAGCTATATTCACGTGTCAAAGAAACGCCACTTTAAATTGTAATCTTGCAGAGAGCATCCGTGACGGATAGGTAGCGCTGTCAGCTTCATACTATCAGGGTTCAAAGTGAGAGCAATCATTTGTGATGATCTACCTGTGTATTGTCAAACGCATGTACGTTTTCTTATCCTTTTCATTACAGGACACGTCTTTAGACTTCAGAATCAGTCGTCTACAGGCATCAGATTCTGACGGCTAAAGTCGATCCTCGCACTGAAAGAGTATAATATGTATAATGACCGTAGCCATAACATAGGTATTCAAATAAAGCAAGTGGAGCTAACTAACACATGTGACTTCAAATTGAAAAAAAATCTTTGGTCGCCATGGTTTATACAAACATATTTGTAAGTATTAAGTCTATCAAATCCAACATGAACACTGCTAATTAAATTGCAAAACGATGCGCACGTTTATGCTTTGAAGGCAGCATATCCGACACCAGAAAAAGTTAACTTGCATATATAGAAAATATGGACTGAGAAAGAAAGATGTACATAGGTCCTGGTGAACACTGCAAAACGTCGTGTTGGCTGAAATTCACACGCCTCGAGCGGCTGTGTGTACGAATAAAATGAATATATTCTTAATATTATTATCATTAATTTTATTATTCATCTCATCAACATCAGGCCAGACAAAACAGCATTCAATCCGGAATGACAGTAATGACATCAGGCTTTGAAATAAAGAGGGACAGTTAGACACCATCTACCAGAAGTTGTACACACCTGCAGCTACAGAAACATACTTATGTTGGTGTTTCCTATAAGTACAACAATACCAGCCCAAACGCATCTAATAGACAATTATGTAGGCCTATAGCTATATAAACGGTAGTAAATATTTGAAACCAAGATTTGAGTGTCAAAACATTTATAATGTGAATCTATAGATCACCCCCTAAAAAGTTCACATAAATCCCTTGGGGGTTTTACAAGAATCCAAGATGACCTCTTTCACTTTACACTCTAATTTGAAATCGCTTTGAATCAAAAGTATTTGATATACACAAATATTTTTGCTGATTTACGGGAAATGTTTTGTGCACAAATTCAGCATCGACCTCAGAACCAAGAATGTGTGGACTACACTCTCATGCTGTCATTATTACAACATTCAGTTACCATTGAAAGTGTGCACACATTTTAGCTCATTTCAAAGCCACCTTAGGTACCGTTCTGTTAAAAATTGATGGTAAATACTATTCTACCACATATGTGTTTACCCTTAGAATAGTCAAGGTTAGCTTTCGGTCACCCATAATTATTATATGTTCTATGCAATTTCAAAAGATTGAAACTTGAGTGGGGAGAACCTTTGTATATTTATATACTTCACCAGTATGACTGCATAAGGCAGTGACCCTTACGCTTATGATCAATTAGATATTGGAGCTGCCACACACACACACACTACGAAGGGGATCCGTTCAAACGTCACATTTTTTATTTTTTTAATTTATTATATATACTGATCAAAAGAAAAATTTCTACACTGTCAGCTTTGGTAGCCCCACTCGCCTCCTCAATATTTAATAGACACGACCTGTCTACCGCTAATTTAGAGCCCTGAATACAAAGATGTTGAATCAGTGGATCCTGTCTGCATTTCAGATTCAGTTTGATTTATTTTTAGACTTTGTAGGTTTTGTAATATTTGGCTAAATACATATTTAGCTCACACTGTTGTAGTACAAACAGAAAAAAGGTAACCAGATTAATTAGCAAGAAATCCTGGGATTATTTGTATATAAGAATCCGGGGCAACAGTGTTCGGGAGTAAATGTTTGGCATGTTTTGATGATCAAGGCACAGGTGATGTAACTTATGTGGATCAAGTCTTTTTAGCGTTTTTTTTACTTCTAAAGTCATAAACAAGATATTGGTAAGTTTGTTATACTCATTTTGTCACACTTACATTAAAGAAAACAATGATGAATATGCAGGATAGTGTTTTTAAGAAGAGTATTCCTAGGATTTTCGCAAGAAATTTACACCACCAAACTTATTTGATGTCCCAGCACCTACCTTCATTGTACCTGGAAGAATTGTACTGAAATGTTTTTAATCGTTCTTAACAACTTAGAGAAATAGATTAATAGAACGGTTTAATGGCAATGTAAGGTATCTCAGACATTATTAGAACGTTTAATGAAAAAGTTTCCAATACCTTATCAAAACGTTTTGCAAAAACCTTTATTGAAATGTTTCTGAAACGTTTCTAAAATGCTTTCAATAATTTTATTTCAATGTTTTTTACTATATGGGAAACATATCTATGACATTCGTTGAAGATGTTTTGGTGATATTTAGCGATGTTTTTAAAACAACCTTAACCCTTACAACGCTGAATTATTTTTGTATAAATCATGGAGGCCAAGAGTTTTTTATCAATTCGAAATCATCATAAATGTCTTAGTTATCTATTTCTGCTTCTTTTAAATACCTATGCTATGGGTCTACGTTCATTAGAAATATTCGTGCTCTTACAGTGCAGGAATCCACTTTAGACGTCAAATTCTGACATCTAAAGTCGATCCCTGCACTGTAAAAGTTAAGATAAGATACTTTTCATAAATATTTGGCTTACTAGATAGGTAGAGTCTGGCATGTTCCTGATAATCCTGCCCCTCTGCCCCACATCTATAGTAGGAACCACTGTCTGACTCATCCACAGATATAAACAAGCTAATGCATCTGAAGCTGGCGTTCACTCTGGTCGTCTCCACGCTGTACTTGTCTTCTCCATTCTCAATCAGGATCTTTTCGTTGTGGCAAACGATATCAGCTTGAATTTCGCCTGGTTTTAGCACAGAGTAATATGTGTCCTTTGTAGATTTGTGTATGAGACAGTGAAATGCGTATCTCTCTCCAGTTTTCCAACACACATCTTCAAGACCGTAATGCTCACGGCACAAAGAATCTAAAGAGGACACAGTACGCATATATAATAATAATGACAATTTTCAAATCTACATCCTAACACATCCTAACACATTAACATTACTAAACACTCTCATCTTAAATTTGTCATCTTAACAAACTCATCCTGACACTTCTGTATTACCACTCAAATCATAACACTCACACTTGAACAATCACCATTTATCAACCACACATTATAGCCCTCATTTTTGCACATCTGAACACTCGCACTCACAGTTAACATTCACATCCTAACACTCACAACTCAACGCTCATTTCTTAGCACTCATATCTTAGCTATCCAGGCAGCTGGCCGGATGTTGTTGTCTGCTACGTATTGTAGTTTTTATTTTGGAAAGTAAAGGTTTTTTTCAATTTGAAATCATCATAAATGTCTCAGTTAGCTCTTTCCGCTTCATTTGAATACCTATGTTATGTGTCTACGACCATTAGAAACATTTGTATTCTTTCAGCGCGGGGATCGTCTTCATACGTCAGTCGTCTTTATACGTCAGAATTTGACGTCTACACACGTCAGATTCCGACGTATAAAGTTGAAAACCACCCCTGTGAAACATACATTCCCAGCTACTGGCAATTACTATGGGCCTAAGCTCAGCTGCGGTGCAAATGCAGTTCGCATATCGGAATTCTGATGGAGAGCTTGGCTACTGCTTAGGCTCGTCTGAACCAAGGGCAAAGGAACCTTCAATCTGATATTATTATCATGGAAAAGCATGAATACGTCCCCTTTGCAACATTCGCTGGTAATTCGGGTGTAGCTATAACAAACGAAACATGGTCGCTTTCACCACAGTCTGATTGTATTATTTTGGCAGATTCGCAGCTAAAGTGATCCATGATCAGTAGTGACGCTTGGCAATCGGAATATTTTTAATGGGGCCATGTGTTAAACTTGAAAATAATAAAGGGTACGCCATACTAGCATGTGTATTCAGGCTGGGTGTATGCCTGTATATATGAAAACTTAGGGTTGTGTGTACGAGCACAAAGTGGATTAAAATATTATATCGATTTCTCAGTGGGTACACGAGAGGGATGCATACTGTGTCCTTTTCTGTTTGTTTTATTTCTATTATATGTGGTTGCAACAAGGAGTAGAAAATATTCAAATATTTCGCTAAGTTTTCAAGAGTGGAGGCAATATGTTATAAGACATGAAGTCATGGAATAGAAAACTCCAGTAAACTTTCCATTTTAATACTCAACATTCAAAAACATTGGAATGGGAAATATATTTAAATACTATTAAACCTAATACATTTCAAGCAACGTTAACACTATCTCGCTGTTCAAGTCATGTCCTAAATATTGGAATGCGCAGGTGAAATGGTATTCTACTAGTAGGTAGTCTGTATGCTTTCTATTAATAAAATGGAACTATACTAATTGAGGACGAATATAATTTTGTTATTTTCTATGGGACAGTATTTAAAAATTAAATTGTATATATGTCATCTCCACTTGATACAATACCTTGTCGCAGGTAAGAGTCATTATATAGAGGTGGTCCACAAAAAACAGAATATATATGTTTTGATATACTTTGTACAATGTACCTCTCGGCCCCTTGACTGGTGAAATAATAAATGACGTTTTCACGTTATGACACAGGTAAAGTAGTTGCAATCATATGATTTCACAAAACAGTTAACATACCAGACGCTAATCCGTGTGAGATCAACAAAAACGTGAGAACGGTAGAGAAGTACGACATGGCAGGTGACTTCCGTGTTATCAACTGCTTGATCTACAAACTTCACTTGATCGTCACGAGTAAACTACTAGTATTAGTACCAGTTATCCATCATCGATTACCTATCAGACAAACGTTGAACCCCCCCCCCCTCATTTGAGGCTTCCGATTGGCGGAGAGCTCAAGACCCACTAATAATAGATCTGAGAGATAGGTCAAACAGGTCCGTCCACTGTACAGTGACCAAGTGTGGATCAGTAAGTACATGTACACCTACATAGTAGAGAATATGTTATTCATGGTTCCAAGATTCATGTAGAAAGTGGTTAAATTTTACTCACTTTGGAATTTAGTGTGAAATGATTGCGACGTTTTGATCTGCTGAAGGCAGATCCAAAAGTCGCATTAACTCCAAAGTGAGTAAAATTTAACCACTTTCTACACCTCCATACTTCTAGGATTTAGAGGACAAAAACAATGATTTATCTTACGTTCACAGGGAATCTATTTATATTATATTTTCTCATCATCTCCACTAATGTACATAATGTACATTATGTACATTAGTGGAGATGAGATTTTACTTTAAATCACAAAATGTCCATAGTGAATTGTTTAATAAATACAACTAATAAAACCTCACATTCAACAATGATTGCATTGAAGCAAGATATTGTAAATGAGATATATGCGTATGATAATCAATTTTTTGGAACCAAATTTGAAGTGAATTTTTAACCTTCTATTTAAACTTTACGTTATTGTAAATTATCGATGTGAAAATATCAGGTTCTCATTTTACACTTTGCGACTTTACCGTAACTCTGAGCACAGCTACATAATGTAACGTTGTGACGGTTATGCTATTTACGCAACCAGTCTGGAAAATTAACTACAGTCTCATGCAATACAGTATATCACCCTCTTCTGCCGACCACTAAATCATCGTAAACAGGTCGATAAATCGATCGGATCTTTTATTTATTATATCTTATCTATCGATATGTTTGTTGACTCACTGCTCAACAAACTACTAGGTATACCGGAAGAAAAAAACATTGTGACTGTGCTATATTGTTTGGCATGCTAGACGAATAAACATCTGATAATTTATTATGTTAATGATATTTGGCCTAATTAGCGTACGCAATTGAATATAAAATTGTTTTTTGATTACAGGTGGGGGGGGGGGGGTATACATTTTACTTAAATATCATTTCATGCTACTGAAAAAAAACAATTATCATATACCTATCTTCATGCATGAAGGACACACTTTAGGCATTACGTTTCACTGGACAACATTTCTACACAAACATGCCATAAATGTAAACGAAATGTAAACCGCGAGCACGACTTGTAAGCCATGAGCATGGATGGTAAACCATGAACACGGAATGTAAACCGTGAGCACAGATTGTAAACCGTGAGCACGGATTGTAAACCGTGAGGACAGATTGTAAAGCGTGAGCACAGATTGTAAACCGTGAGCAAAAATTGTTAGACCGTGAGCACAGATTGATAAACCGTGAGCACGGATTTTAAACCGTGAGCACAGATTGTAAAGCGTGAGCACAGATTGTAAACCGTGAGCACGGATTAAAAACCGTGAGCACAGATTGTAAACCGTGAGCACGGATTGTAAACCGTGAGCACAGATTGTAAACCGTGAGCACGGATTGTAAATCATGAACACGGAATGTAAACCGTGAGCACGGATTGTAAACCATGAGCACAGATTGTAAATCATGAATAGTAATTGAAACCGTCTGCAAGGATTGTAAATCGTGAGCACGGATTGTAAACCATGAGCACGGATTATAAACCGTGAGCACGGATTGTAAACCGTGAGCACGGATTAAAAACCGTGAGCACGGATTGAAACAGTGAGCACGGATTGTAAACCATGAACACGGATTGTAAACCGTGAGCACAGATTGTAAAGCGTGAGCACAGATTGTAAACCATGAGCACATATTGTAAACCGTGCGCACGGATTGTAAACCGTGAGCACAGATTGTAAACCATGAGCACAGATTGTAAACCGTGAGCACGGATTGTAAACCATGAACACGGATTTTAAACCGTGAGCACAGATTGTAAACCATGAACACGGATTGTAAACCATGAGCACAGATTGTAAACCGTGAGCACGGATTGTAAACCGTGAGCACAGATTGTGAACCATGAATAGTAATTGTAAACTGTACGCACAGATTGTAAACTGTGAGCACAGATTATAAATCATGAGCACGGATTGTAAATTGTGAGCACAGATTGTAAACTGTGAGCACAGATTGTAAATCATGAGCACGGATTGTAAATTGTGAGCAGAGATTGTAAACTGTGAGCACAGATTGTAAACCATGAATGGTAATTAAAACCGTGAGCACGGATTGTAAACCGTGAGCACGGATTGTAAACCGTGAGCACGGATTGTAAACCATGAACACGGATTGTAAATCGTGAGCACGGATTGTAAACCGTGAGCACGGATTGTAAACCGTGAGCACGGATTGTAAACCATGAACACGGATTGTAAACCGTGAGCACAGATTGTAAACCATGAACACGGATTGTAAACCATGAGCACAGATTGTAAACCGTGAGCACGGATTGTAAACCGTGAACACGGATTGTAAACCATGAACACGGATTGTAAACCGTGAGCACGGATTGTAAACCATGAACACGGATTGTAAATCGTGAGCACGGATTGTAAATCGTGAGCACGGATTGTAAAACGTGAGCACGGATTGTAAACCATGAACACGGATTGTAAACCGTGAGCACAGATTGTAAACCATGAACACGGATTGTAAACCATGAGCACAGATTGTAAACCGTGAGCACGGATTGTAAACCGTGAGCACAGATTGTAAACCATGAGCACGGATTGTAAACCGTAAGCACAAATTGTAAACCGTGAGCACAGATTGTAAACCATGAGCACGGATTGTAAACCATGAGCACAGATTGCAAACCATGAGCACGGATTGTAAACCGTGAGCACAAATTGTAAACCGTGAGCACAGATTGTAAACCATGAGCACGGATTGTAAACTGTGAGCACAGATTGTAAACCATGAATAGTAATTGTAAACCATGAGCAGAGATTGTAAACCATGAGCACGGAGTGTAAAGCGTGAGAACGGATTGTAAACTGTGAGCACAGATTGTAAACTGTGAGCACAGATTGTAAATCATGAGCACGGATTGTAAATTGTGAGCACAGATTGTAAACTGTGAGCACAGATTGTAAACTGTGATCACAGATTGTAAACTGGGAGCACAGATTGTAAACCATGAGCACGGATTGTAAATTGTGAGCACAGATTGTAAACTGCGAGCACAGATTGTAAACCATGAATAGTAATTGTAAACCATGAGCACGGATTGTAAACCATGAGCACAGATTGTAAACCATGAGCACAGATTGTAAACCATGAGCACAGATTGTAAACCGTGAGCGCGGATTGTGAGCCGTGAACTCAGATAGTAAACCATGAGAACAGATTGTAAACCGTGAGCACAGATTGTAAACCATGAGCACGGATTGTAAACAGTGAGCACGGACTGTGTTTTCCAAGATTATTTCTTATCCTTTGATCTCTAAAATCTCAAAACAAAATAGCCACAGATGATAGCTAGTTAAAAGAAAAAAAAATTGTCATTAAGCAATTCATAAATATGAAACTAAAAATCATAAAATAATTTGATTCAACAAACGATGATCTAGCACATTTTCATTAAAAAAGTATTTTAACCCTTTGTTCCCCCAATCAGCCAATAATCGTGTTATTTTTCGTTTACTTCAAAAAAGGTTATTTTGAAATGAAAGTAGCTTGATGTAGGCCTATGTTACAGACAGATTTACATGTACTGATTTCAAAATTGGTATTTGCAATGCTTGGTTATAACCGTTTAACATCTGAAATTCCCAAACAATTGAAGCAAAACAAATAAACACTTTAAAATATTGAATTTTCATCAAAATAATGGATACATTTGGTACGGAAATAGTAAAATCAATGATAATATTGTCTTGTTTTCATACAATTTAAAAAATAATGTTAAAGGTTTTCTTAATCCTGTGTTTCCTGAATCTGTAATAATTATTTTATTTTGCGATTTTGGGAGCTAACGGGTCAACATACAGCTCGGAAAATACTATTTATTCGAATTCAGGAACCCAAATTAGGTTGAAAGAAGTCTTAAAACTTTTTTCATCCGAGAATGCCCACAACAATTATATTTTGTGAAATTAAGACTGACTACAAGGAGTGGGAGTGGGGGTAGCACAGGTTGATATCTGCCACGTAACCTAAGAATCCCACTTATCAATCTGATTGCGACATTTTTTATAAGAATATCTGACAGTAGGTTCTACTTTGAATTACATCAGAGGTATACACGGGGTGGGGGGAGGGGTAGTAAGCGGAGCGGACTTACCGTTGGTCCCACTCAAAGGCACACCATGAGAAGGGACTCCCCCCCCCCCCCCTCCCGCCGCAATATGTATCCGCCTACCGTAGACTACTGGCCATATGGTGTCACCATTTTCTAAAATTAGTACGTGTTACATACATTTATATTCACCTACCATATATATGGTTAATCTATGCAACTATTTTACAAATTCTTGAACAAAACACTAACAATTTTACGTAATAAGTAAGTTACAATTTTACATTACAACTGGGAATCATTTCGCTGTGTCGAGAAAGGTGAGGTAAACTAAGTGATGTCTACGACGGCTGCAGATATATTGTTAACTATAAACAAGTAAGTACGCCACTGGTATGTGGAAAGTCTTCAGGATACCACTTGAGATTTTAAGTAGCATTACAGCATTACAGCATAAAATAACATGCCCACATTGGAAATGTCAATCAGAGCTGTTCAACGAAAGATTTTTAGCAACATATTATATGGAACAGAAAATGCCTTTCCATGAATTTATTTTAACATTTGCACAATTAATGTGTCCGCAAAGTTTTTGTTTTTGTAATTGAAACACATATTTGCTACTAATTGTAAAATAATTGTATACTTATGATATATATATATAAAAAATAATAATTAATTGCTTCAAGTTATTCCCTCTTTGATGCAGTCTATGGGCAATTAAACTGGATATTTATGTCTTCACTTCAGCGAGATGATTTTAAGTGGTGAGAATGAGTTACGTAATACGAGTGAATGAATATGGTAAGTTATGAGACTTGGCACATATATAAGGCCATGAATGATATCATGAATGATAACAGGCCTTGCTAAGTCACTCCCGTGGTGCGATAGCACAATAGTGCGTACTGCCACGTAATATACAGATACGGTACAGTGGGGGCCAGCATTCAATTCCTAGGGGGTGAAGGGGCCGGAGTTTTTGAAGTGTACAAATTATTTATTTCACATCCTGTCTGCGAAATTTTACTTATTTTACACTCTGCCTCAATCAAAATATTTATTTCACTTTCTTAACATTTTTTTCTGTCTACGAAGTTGGATCCCAAACTAGGCTTAGAATTGATTTGGGGGTTAAGTAGACGAGCGAAGCGAATCTAAACACATTTAAGCCTCATTCAATGATGCCGAGAGAAGCGAGGCTATTTTTTGAGGGTCATTAAATACTTATTTACAGCATGTCCTTCAGACAATTTTTTATTTCATGTAAAATCGGGCTTAAAATATTTATTTCAAAATACTCCAGCCCCCCTCCTAGAGATTGAATGGTAGTCCCCTTACTCATTAATTAAAAAAATGCATTCCGTGGCATTCCATATATAAATATGAATATATGAAAAATATATAAAGACTTTGAACTGAAAACTATTCGAAAATAAACATAACAACCTCAGTGAAAAATCCTAAACCACCGGAAAGCAAACATAAAAAACTTCACGTCAAAAAAATAGAAAAAACCTGATTCGATGAAAGGCAAAAAACGTTTGGGTGTGCTTGGCCTTCTAAGAAGTTAAACAACGCGGAGGTGACACCCATCCCCCCTTAACAGACTATGTGTGATCATCATTAAAAGCATATTATGCAAATAAATCGAGGGTTGTATTTTCTTAAATATAAATTGATGAATTCCTACTAATAAACTTATTGCATCTAAATTAAATAATATTCTGAAATGGTTTCAATAGTGTGCCAAAATAATTCATTTATAGGTATATGTTTCCTGTGGTTTTAATTTTCTTTCTCGCGTTATTGTGCATGAGGTAATAAAAGGTGACACTTTCCCACGTGAAACAGAAAGTACCAACATAATATGTAAGATTACATTCACAATTTTTAATATTTCAGACCATATAATGCTGCAGTTTTTATTTGATTGCACATGTATTTTATATCGAGAAAAACCTTTTCAATCCAAACAACAACCAAAGTAATCCCCGATTTCAAAAAGGAGAAAACAATTTTAAGTTGATAAAAATGCTATTGAAATAATTATATTCTTTATTGATATACGTATAGCCTATACCCTGCAAACACGACGCGTTGAATCAAGGATGTTTTAATGATGGGCCAGGGTCGCGGACATTGTTTCAACGTGTCGTGTTAGCTGGGTAGTTGAGAAGTGGTGAACTATAAAAACGCTGCAAAGTGTACCTTGCCGCTATCAACATGATAAGAGATCTCCCTGCGAACACTTGAGAAGACACTCCATGTTGACGCAATGGTCATATCGTCACCCTGATATTATACTGTCGTATCTACAGTTTTCATTATTCCGAAATAATCGAAAAAAACTGAATAATAAAAAAAGTAGTAATATTTCAGCATTGTCTTAAAAATACTTTGTAGACATACGAAATATACGTTTGTTCAATGTGAAGACAATGCAGCAGACCTCAGCGTTGCATAGCAACCAGCATTTACAAAAGATACGACCTTATTATATTATAAAATATGGCCAGTGTATGATAATACATAATATTACAGTGTTGTATGTGCACATACGACAGTGTAATATATAAGTAGGATTTTTTTCAGAATTAATTGATTTCACGTTTTAATAACTTCCCAGTAATGTTTAACTGCCAAACATACATTAAAATTGTATACTGTACAAAAAGTGGTGAAACGATGTATGTACCACATACGACTGTATAATGTTGACAAAAATGTCAAATGTGTGAAAATGTCGGTATTATAGAGTTGTATCTGCAGATACAACTTCTAGAATCAAAACTGTTAAATGACTCAAAACGTTTCACATATTACATTATTATAAACAATTAGTAAGTTTGCATTGTTTTTCGCCCTAATTCGTCATAAAAAAAATCATTAAATTAGACAGTTGTATGTGGCAGATACAACGCTATAGAAATAAATAATTAAAGGTAAAATTGGAAAATTAAAATAGTACATAGTTGTATGTGCAGATACAACTATAGGAATTAGAGCATCCGATTTTTAAATTATTTTTTTCCAAATAACTGACAATCCCATAAGAATAAAATGGAGGAAAAACATGGTGATAATTACAAATGTATCGGTAGTCAAAATTACACTGTTGTAAGTGGCACATACGACCTTGTAATATATAATTTGCATTAAGTTTGTGTTGTATCTCAACAGAAATACAATAATGAATAATGTTTTACATCTAATCTGTGTTTCGATACCTTTATCATGTTTATTGTTCTTATTTACATTATTTGAGAAATAATGGAAGTAAAATAATATACTTATGGTGACATTGTCAACAATGTTACAGTACTGATTTCACAAAATGGGACAGATTTTTCATCAGTGGCTGGCCTGCGTTAACGCTGGCCAGCCCGTCATTAGCCCGGGCGCAAGCCCGGCGAGACAGGCGCAGAATTGGTTGCGCCCAGCGCATGAAATGGGCTCGAGTCCCCACACGGTTCGGGCCAGGAAAATATACCCGCCCAAATTCTACTTGGGCTTGCACCCAGTATACTGTGTGGCGGCTAACATGGATGCTGTGAACCATGTGTCATCTCGCCGGGCTGGCCAGGCTCGCTCTGGGCAAGACAGGGCGCGCTCAGCTTGACCACATTCAGCATCATCTGAACAGCTCTGAGTTGATCTAAACGTGCAATAATTGAGTGTCCGTACGTGTATACATGTAGACCTGTTGCAGTCCTCATTTATTTCGTCTTAGCCATTTAGCATTTAGCCTTTAGCATTTAGACAATATCTTTAGTATCAGACAAGCAGTTCAGTGTATAAATTCAGAAAATGGGTGGTTTTATGAAGCTACGGTCACTGGAATAGGCCTAACTGAAGATGAAGAAACAGGCACCTGGAAAGTCAGGCTCGCCCGGCGCACCGGTCGAGCTTGAAACTGGACCAGACGAGAAGCGCGCCTGACAGGCGTTGACTCAATTCGCCGAGGCTCTAGATTGGCTTGAGCCCCGGCGATATGAGCGCGGCTCCAGTTATATGAGCTTATACCAAAACGCACATTGCGGCCCGGCTAAAGGATTTTATAACTTTGGGCGCATACATGCGAGCCCCAAATGGGGTGGGGAGAGAACATGGGGCTAGCCCAGGGCTAGCCTGCGTTAGCCGGGGCTAGCCCCACTGAAAAAGCTTGTCCCATTTTGCTAAATCAGTACTGTAGGTATGAATGTCACTTGTTAGGTTAACATACAATTTATTCTGATTTTATTTCGGTTTATAATTGACATTTGGCAATTCATATTATGGTTTGTTTTATTCAATTAGTAAAGTTACTTGACATTTTACATGTTTCACAGAACATTAAACAAATTATAAACTGGAATTACCACTCAGGCTCTTACATAAGTATCTAAATCAATAATGTAACAACAACCATTTCCTAACAAGAGTCATTGAACATCAAATGACTTTTACTACCTGAAATAAGCGTGAAAAGATAACAGTTTTCGAAAATATTAGA
Organism: Flabesymbios commensalis; assembly: GCA_964017125.1. Classification (NCBI taxonomy): domain Eukaryota; kingdom Metazoa; phylum Annelida; class Polychaeta; order Terebellida; family Flabelligeridae; genus Flabesymbios; species Flabesymbios commensalis. The sequence continues at coordinate 149,844 of OZ024906.1, read as the reverse complement.
AGGACATATTTTTCAAAAATATATTGTAATCTCTTTAGGGTGAAAGTCAGTTTGCGCAGCGATTCAGCAACAATCCCTGTTTAACTCTATAGTCAGCATAATGATGAAGCCTACTTCGGTCATCACAGATCGACTAACAATTAGCATGCTACTGTAATAAAATGGCTGAAGTCAGCTAAGTTTTAAATTACTTCTTATTGGAGTAATTTATTTCATTAGTCACATTCGAAGTCAGCTTGAAGGATTCAACTCATTGTCCGGGGCAAATCATACACATGAATAGCATTGCTCAAATATTATATACATGTGTCTGCCTCTCTTCCAAATGGTACTGTGGACAAATCGGTTTTCATTTTGTTTGTGTATCCATATTCCGGAACGCAGTGTACAATTGTATCCATTTTAAATCGGTGCATTGCAGCAGTTACCTGATAAAAGATACACTCTATTTTTTTCTTTACCAGACTGTTTCTGTAATTATTGAATCACACAACTTGCTTTTTTATTCTCTCTGTGTAATTGCTTCATGCCACACACAGCAGTGTAAATCAATAGTGTCAAGATCATAAACACTTGGAATGTAAGTTACCAGCTTCCTTCTATGATAGTATAGAGATGATGGCTGTCCATGAGGGTTGTTTATGACATGTTGCTAGCCAAAACACCCGGAAGCCACATTAACCTATTGATTAGCTTTTAGTTTCGCAATGTGTTTTTTGCCGAGCAAGTATTTTATTTATCAGATCACCATTGTTTGATTTAAAATTAATGTTGGATGAAAAATAAATTTTAATGCGTTTTTAGGATGAGCCGCCCACCTCCAGACAACTAAGCTGGACAATATTAATTTCACTATAAGCAGGCAGGTTTTTGACCACGGGAAATAGAAATATAGATATTGACAATGAATAAGGGACTGAATCTAAGGTAAAGACTTATGTGTTCCATCCGATATAGATATTTTTTGTGGAAATAAATACGTCGCCGACTGCGTGAGTATAAGTAAATACTGGCAGGGGCGTAGCTAGGAGTAAAATAATGTGGAAGCACAATGATGTATTGATAAAATTTTAGGCGTTAGGAGCAACTCTACTGCTATCAATTCATAGCGTTCCGAAGCAGGGAACTATTTTAAGATCGGTGCGAATCGAGCAGGGCAATTAGACAGGGGCACATCATTACATAAAAATAGCGATGAGCCATGAATAGTCACTGCCCCCTCCTTTTTTCTAATGTTAACAGTCGGGATTATCTAGCTTTAAAAAGTCAATCAAAACCCTTGGAGCTCTTGGCCAAGACCTTTTCCACAGCTAAGAATCTAGACTTAATAAAGTAGAGTGCATCTGAGGTCAACTCAGAAACACTGGCAGAGATTCTGCCGAGGCCTCCGTCTGTGACGTCGTAGTATACCCTTTGTCTCTGCAGGTTGGGTTGGATACCCCTCTCCATATAGTAAAAATGACGTTCACACAACGTTGTATAAATTATGGGCCCAACGGTGTAAACATTAGACCAACAAAAAATCGCCGAGCGTTCACACATAGTTTTCCTTATAATTATAAGCTTTTCATATAATATATAATTATACGTCATTTCAAATAGTTATAATATATAATTATAGCATACATTGTAAGTCACTTAAAATACTTTACAAAAACAAAACCCAGTAAACAAGAGCCGTTGAACCAGAGTTGTTTGAATGTTGGGCCAATGTCGCAGACAGTGGACCAACATTCAAACAACATGGGGTCAATGTACCTTCTTTGCTGGGAAGAACAGAAAATATAATGTGTAATTATGTTATGACCCAACAAACACTAGATGTTGAGCCAATGCCGCTTTAATGTTGTCCCATTGTCTGCGACGCTGACCCAACATTAAAACAACATTGGCTCAACATATCGTGTTTGTTGCAAAAATATATATTTTTTATTAATAGGACAATAATTTATGAAGGAAGAATTACAAATAACCACTGATAACATGACATTCAAAATTAATTTCCAAATTCTTAAAATCTTCGCTTAGATCTACATAAAATTATTAAGCTATGTTTTGTTGCTTTCACCATTAGGGCCTATTTCTTCGGTACCCTATAGCGCAGTATTCTTGGACGCAAATATTTGCTTCCAGATCATAATCACTTAGGCCTATACCAGATATCATCATTCTTTTTATATTGGTTATCCTTCCTTTAAATGCATTTGAAAATTATTTCAGTAGACATTTCTGGAACAATTTCAATGCCCATTTTCTGATACCCAACTGTAATTTAATGTATTCGTGTCAGTGGCTGTTAATGTGGGTGTACATGTGGAAATGTTGCACTGAGAGAAACACAACAATTCAAAATAAAAGCCTATGCTCATCCATTAAACAATAATTAATTTTTTAAAACAGAAAAAATACAAACCCTGTATTTCTTATCTTTTTTTCAAAACCTGAGAATCTCCTGGGAAATAAATTTGTTGTCACCCGTTGTATAAATAATGGTAATTGAGAAATATTCTTCATTTCGTTCTTATTTTCTGCAACGACAATTGCTTGGGAGAGCAACACGTCCAGCTCTGAGACGCTGTCCATTGCAAATGACCCCCGTACTGCGGATTTTGATTGTGGTGTGTCATAATTATGAAACATCAATTTTACTTTGGAACAATGTTGTTTTAAGTATGGATCAACTTTTATGTTATTGGCTAAGTTTAAAACAACGTTGATAACATTTATTTACCTTTTTTTATAAAATAGTATGAAAAAAGTGTCTATTGTTTATCGTCTACTGTCTTAGTGGCGCCAGACACCAGCCGTAAATGGTTGGGGTGTTGGTAGAGGGGGGTTTCTTTGAACCGTCGGGAGAATGACTATATCCGATAGCGAGTTCAGCAGTTCGACATTATGACAAATAAAAACCTCGGGTTGCGCCCTCGGTCTTTATTTCTCATAATCTCGACTGCTTCACCCATTATCGAATATATAAAGGCCAAATTATGACACAAAAAAAAATCGGAGGACGTTCTTAGATTAAATATATAAGCTGTGTGGGAGGCATATATTTTGTGAGGGCGAGCGTACAACGAAGGAAGAAACTTATTTTATTATAGTACAGATTTTGTGCGGTTTTGCCCCCCCCCCCCTTGAATGTTTTCTTTGTATATTAATTTCCCCATTTGTGCTGCAATAAAAATGTTCTAATTGACAAGCGAGGTTATTGTTAGTCTGCAGCTGTTGAAATTGTTACAGCTGTTATTTAAAGTAAGGCTGGTAGGGTCAAATCATGCAGTATAGGGTGTTACTAGTGAAGAAAAAGATCAGAAGTCTAAGAGGGATTCAGCAAGCATGGTACAACAACACATAATACACACGCATGTTCAGTGCCTCATGATTTAGCTAAGTATATATCACAGAAAAAGATTTGTTTTGTCTCATTTAATAACAGATTAAGTGAGTCAAGTGAGGTTGCATCAATTTTTAAGCAAAATAATAGCTGACTATACAAAACAGCCTTCGATCGTCCAAGATTAAAAGGGTGTGACAGAGGAAGAATCTATATATTCATGTTTTGTGATTATTTTGAAACTGAAGTCAAATTAATATGACTGTCCTGTGAACACTTGACTAGTCTAGTTTGCCATGATTATGGTGAGCACAGAAGGCTGGTATCTGTAGATACAACACATTATAAACAAAACATTGCAATTATAGAGTCGTATCTACCACATACATCAACTTCATTAAACAACAACATAATAATGTTAACAGAGCTGCTGATTCATTTTATCGCAGTTGTTATAAAGTAATATTATCACAGCCGGTTTTAAACAGTGTCAGTGTAGAATTGCTCTATACTGACGTATCTACCAGATACAACACTATAAGATTTATATTTTTTCCAATTTTGTTGTATGTGCACATACGACTCTATAATATCTTACTTTTTTGAAAATTAGCAAATCACTTGCAGATACGACTATGTATTAGTGTGATTTGACCTACTTATATCCGGGAGTAAAATTAAAAAAATTAATACAAGATGCGTATGCCCCTAAATACTTCAAATCAAACATAAAAACACTTTTGAAAAAAATGTTAGATACGACAGTATAATATCAGGGTGACGATATATACATGATAAACCACATGCTAGCAGTGACAGGCGGTTGAGGTAATACAGTAAATAACAAAACTATAATCACACACAGTAACCATGAAACGGGAGCCAGCGTCTAGATAGTGGCCCAGCAATGGTCCAGCATTTGGCCTGTGTATAGTGAATTGTTGTGTTGAGTATGCTAATTTCGGGACATGTAAACAACTTTAGAGATATTGTTAATATAATACTTACCATGATTAACAGAATATATGAATATTTGCCCTTTTGCTTATTTTAAATCTTAATGTAAAGTAATCACATGTTTAAAGCGATAAAACTACTACCAGTAGGCCAGTACCCAACATTATATATTTTTAATTGATTTTGAGGTTACGTATATGCAAACCTAGAAACAATATGTTTCAACCAATAATTTGTATTTTCTCACGTATTGTTTCTTCTCTTTTGTTATTTTGCACTTTTTGACTGATCACATAATAGTGTTGCAATGCATAGGTGAACCATGTTAGGTCCCTTTTTATGGTACTTGGGAAACTAACTAAGATATATTTAACATGGGATCGTTTATCTTACGAGGAGAAATCTGCATAGGAATACAGTTTCAAGCTTCTTTATTGATGATTCAAGTTTCACAGGATTCAGTCTCATGTATAAATGGTAACCATGTTAATGATAGTCTTAGTGAAAACGTGGTAGTCTTATTTAATAAATACTATTGTAAATGTTATATGTCTCAATCTCAGTGAGTAGCCGTTTCTGACAGGGGCCGGGTCGGCGGTCCGCACGACACTGCCTCACTCAGGCCGCACCACTTGCCTTTCTCTGTCCGCGTCACATACCAGGCAGATCGTCACCATAAGAGTCCTATGCCTCCTAAAATGGCATCATTCAGTGGGGCTAGCACCCATGATTGGGTAGCGTTTCAAGTGCAGTTTGAGAGGATTGGCGAAACATATAACTGGACTGGGGAAGAGCAATTGGCAAAGCTCATAGAATGTTTGCACGGTAAAGTGGTCAGTTTCTTTGGGCGTCTCTACCGAGATGAGCGTGATGATTATCAGACTTTACGCTAGCGTCTACACAATAGGTAATGGGAAAAAGACCCCCCACACACTTTTCGGTATGAATTGCAGGCCAATAAACAACTGGTGGATGAGGATTTAGAATCATATGCAGAGTGCGTACAGCAGCTTGCATACGATGCATATCCAACAGCATTGGACAAAACTATACAGGGTGCATGCATTCATGCTTTTCTGAGAGGGGCCCGGGAGAAGCGTGCTGCTTTAATGGCAATGGATAAAGATTCCAATACCTTGAATGAGATTATATCTCTAGTAAAGAGTGTGATCCATTGCTAGAGAGCAGTATTTGGGGACTCCACCAGGGTGAAGCAGGTGACCTTTACAGGAGAAGGAGATGACACAACATTAGGATACTAGACCTTAAACCTGCTACCCCTGAGGTTGAAGGAAGTGTGGACAAGTTAACTTCTGTGCTGAACAAACTGGCTGAGGTACTACAAGGTATACAAAACACTGCCCGAGCCCAGGAGCCCGAGAGCGCTGACAGATTATACCTGTTTTAATTGTGATGTCAAGGGCCACTTCAGTAAAGATTGCCCCAGTTATAGCCAAGAACACCTCATTACCCTCCTCCACTTTCACGTCGCTCGTCAAACTAGAAAGAGCTGGGGGAATTGGCCTCCATGCAGCTCGTGATCTGACCGGCCTGTGCGAAGCTCTTCCAGCTGCTGAGTGTGGTATGGAGGCGGCATCAATTGCTGCCAGGTACCAGTCTCAGCAGTTGAAAGAAATATCCAATTCTCCCACTTCCTTAAGTAGCGATGGTAAAGAGATGACATTTATTCCAGCTACTGAGTGCAGTATGGAGGCGGCATCAATTGCTGCTGGGTACCAATTGGAAGATAACCCAATGCCTTTAACTTATCCAGTGGGTGCGAAAGGGGCGTCTATTTCAGCTACATGCTGATCCCAACCCACCAAATCCAAAGGCTGACAGTAACAATCCTCGTGAAAATTAATAACAAGACCATACAAGGTGTTGCTCATACTCCTGCAGCTGGGAATTAAACCTGACAAGAAGGTAGAACCTCTATGTGGTGTGGTCAAGGGGAGCAAAATGAAGTCCTGGCTGGCCAAAGAGTGCAAGTCAAGATTAGTAAAATATAGTGGTTCTCGAACACGTACGTTTGTGAAATATATGATCCACTCCTCCTTGGCTTAGACCTACTCAAACACATTCATGCCACCATTGATTTAGTGGAGGACACAGTGAAGATTGGCTCCGAAACCATATATGCCCGTATCCATACCACAGAACATGGAGAATCCTACCAAGTAAGCTGTGTTATACTTAAAGGAAAAACAGTGATCCCTCCCCACTCGAAAAAGCTGGTCAAATGCAAGCTGTCAAACCCATCTAGGGCTATATATATGCTACAAAGTGCTGCAGATGTGAATCATAGTATCGAAGACTTACGTACATTTTTCGAGTACTTGCTTGTACTTTGTACTTGAGCTTCAAAAATGTACTTGTACTTATAACCAAGTACATTACGAAGTGCATGGTGCTTGAAGCACATTGCAAGTACATCCCGTTTTGTTAAAACAAAATATATAATATAATTTACGTTTTCAGTCATCCAATGCAAAATGTTCTAGAACATAAATTTCAAAATAATTGAAAGCAAAACAGATTTAGTTTATCTAGATGTATCTATGTAAAGCGTTATGACACATTCTTGTTTTCGGTGAGCTGTTTATTGTCCCTTTGATCTTTCATTTAGACTTCTAGTGAGCCGGACAGATGAATGCACTAATACAATTGTTAAACAAACACACATGCGTCACAGCAATGGTTATAGTCCATCTCTATCTAACACAGCTATGCACAAGCCTGACCCGGCAAAAACGGGATATTAACCCAGTGTTGGTTTATTGTTGGGTCAGCGTTGCAGATGATGGCTCATTATTAAATCGACATTGGATTAACGTCACGTGTCTGCCGTAGAAGGGGTGCACTTTCATTGTTTGCGCGATTACTTCTTATAAAACCCTATAGTTGCCAGGGTCATCTATGTTCACGTTTAGAAGACTACTGTTCAATCGATATTGTAACATGAACGCATTACAATTACATTTTAATTAGTCTGGGCAACCTATATTGTCGCCTGTTGTGCTAAAAGTATAACGAACAAGCCGCATAATAAAAATACATTTTTAATGGCAGACATCTTAGAGTTAGAATGGTTAAGTGTCAGATTGACGGGCTCATGTGAGAGCAATTAAAACAGCTGCGTTCAGAATCACGCCTTTATCAACACTTTCAGTGTGCCGAGCTATTATCATGATTATATGCAAGTGTCAAACCACAATACATACCCCTTAAGATCAAATAAATGGGTAGTAATTCTGAAAATACATATCCTAAATTTTCTTATCATTTGAAATAATGACACCAAACCATTTCAGAACTGTAACACATTATTGACATTATATGCTAATAATTGTATATCCGCTAGTTAATTATTTTATAGTAAATAATATTATATTCTGTCGAATTACCTCATATTTGATGTGTTTAATTGAGTGTAAAATGTGTTTTGAATATTGTGTTTTTGTTGGCAAATTAAGATTTCTAACAAACGAAGTTTAATCGTATTCCTCATTAATAACTCTGACATTAATATCTAGTGATACATTGGTCAGTATGTTTAATGTCAACAGACATACCCTAGTTATAAAAAACAGGGCGGGGGGGGGGTTCCCTCCCAGTACTGCACCCAGTGAGCACGAGACCTTGTGGGTCAACATCGTCGCTGTTTACCCATCAATAAGTCGGCATTTGGCCATTGCGCCATGCCCGCTGGAGTCAACCCACAAAAGACCATAGTAGCGATCCTCTTCAATACTGAAAAGCAAATATAAATGTTTCCCCAATTTAAGCAAGCAAGCTGGTGGTCAAGTGCCTTTGCATCATAGGCTGCAGTCGAGAGACTATTTAGTATCGCAGGCAATGCATTTCGACCGGAGAGATGCCAACTGAGCCATTCAACGTTTCAAAAACTTATGTTCATCAGATGTAATTCCAGAAATACTGTATAATTACTGTATAAATACTGTATAATTACTGTATAATAGCATTCAATACTCATATATGCAATGGATAAACAATTTATTGAGCTCACATTGACTCACATTGAATTTGTGGGCCTTGCGACAGCGGTTATTTTAAATCTTAGCGAGCGTGTCCTTGCCATGTAATTTGGTGAAATATTTTACGTGTTCTGTTAATATCATTCAATACATGAATATGCAATGAATAAACAATTTATTGAGCTCGCATTGACTGTTAATATAATTCAATACAGCAATATGCAAAGAATAAACAAGTTATTCGTCTTAGTCTGACCTTTGTTTTTTTATTTATGCATTCATCGGTATATGTTTTTACACGTTATATTATACATTTGTACTTGGTAATTGTACCCAAATACATTAAAACATCATTTTACATTTCTAAAAACTTAATTAATTACCAACATCAAACGTTTTAAATATGTAGTACATAATATTATATGGTATGTCATCATCAATCGCTGCAAGTCGAGAATTGCGATAGCAATTCGCGTCTTGCAGTGGATGAATATTTCAATTGCAAATTCAGAATAATAATCCACTGAAATGTTGAATGACATTAAACATAAATTTATATACATTTTTATATACATTTTTATGCATTAGTGATAACAAGAAAGAAACTCAGCTTCCCGACGCCACAACCATGCAAGACAGAACTATGAAAAACAAATGTGTAATAGGTGACTCTAACATGCGTGGATTAGCCACACAATTAAAATCAAAACTGACAAATCCGGAGTCGGTATGTGTATACAAAACTTCGGGTATGAAAAAAGCACACTTATCTACCCGGCTACCAGGATATGTAAATGAGGATACAGAGGCTGTAATAATCCATCTCGGGACAAATGATATTGGTGATCAAGCGAACAAGGCGATGCAGGATATTAACGAACTTACTAAGCAAATGACTGCTCTACACAATACACACTTCTATTTCTCGGAAATTCCCCCCAGAAGCCAAAATAAATATAATACCTTAATTCACCGTGTGAACAGCCACATACGAGATATATGCTCAAAATTGAAAAATGTTGACTATATGCCCACACCCGTAACGAAACAACATCTGAGCCGTGGTGGAATACACTTAAACGATAAGGGACAACAAAAACTGACTGCTGCTATGGCTGAAGTTTTCAACAACCATGCAGCAACCGGTCAGTCTTTTCATATACCAACCATCATAACAAGGACATAGCAAACGTGAACACTGAGGTTATAAATGATCAGGTCGGTGAAATACGCGTTCTGTCATGGAACATAAATGGCTTAGGTAACAAACTGGCAGATCCTGATCTTTTAGCATTTATTCGTGAATACGATATAATATTTTTAACTGAAACAATGAAAAGTAATGATTATACATTGGTATTACCCGGGTATCAGTTCCATCATGTGAGTAGAACATTTAAACATAAAAATGCTTCAAGAGCTTCTGGTGGTATTGGAATACTAGTAGCCAACAAATTTGAAAAACATACTAGAATAGACTCGACCTATGATCATCTGGTATGGTTAACTATAACTACAGAATACCATCAGAAAAACATTAAAATCGGCTGTGCCTATATACCACCAGAAAACTCTACATATGTTGGTCTAAGAAATGATTATTTTACTATGTTAGAGGAGGAAGTGGCTAGATATACAGAAAGTCACCATATAATATTATGTGGTGACTTTAATAGTAGAACTGGCCGCGCTCCAGATTACGATAATAATATCAATGTTTTAAATGAACGCTGTAATGAGGACGGAGTCATTAACAAATATGGACGATCTCTGCTAAATTTTTGTATAAACACAGAGCTTAAAATAGCCAATGGTCGATTGTTTGATGATAAAGGTATCGGCCGCTATACATACTACTCGCCAATGGGAGCAAGTACTATTGATTATATGATACTAAGAGAAGATTATATGATCAGTAAATTTAAAGTTCTACCGAAATTAGTAGAATCGGATCATTGTCCTATAAAATCCCATATTCTCAATTCAAAATTGAAAGAGTTAAGCTCTGCAGAAATGAACATACATATTAATGACTCATCACCATGTTCCGATGTTTATATATGGCAAGATGAAAAAAAGATAGAGTACCAAGCATCTCTTCGAAATGAACAGACATGTATTGCGTTTGAAGAAATGCTGTGTGCCGCAGCTGAAGGTTGTAGTAGCGATAATCTATGTGATATTTTCAATGGTATGCTAGAAAATGCATTATCCCCGTTATTTCTAAAGAAGCAGCATCAATCAAAGTGTAGGAAAAACATAAAAAATAACTTTCCTTCAAACCCTTGGTATGATAAAGAATGTAAATCTCTAAAACAAGTTTTAAATAATATTGCTAAAGATAAGAAGTTTAACACACGTCAAAGTGAATATAATATAATGTTACGCCAATATAAACGATTAATCCAGAAAAAGAAAAGACATTACCAAGAAGTCAAACTGAGTCAGCTTGAAAATATGAGAACAGAAGATCCAAATTCCTACTGGAAATTTTGGAAATCTTTAAAACCCAGAAATTCAACCAAAGGTCATACCCTGTCACAGTTTGTGAAATATTTTGAAGAACAAGTCTACCCTCCTCATGTTGACTATTTTGACTACCATCACATGAATAATATAATTAAGCTAGTTAAATCATCCCCAAATGATATTAATGAGAAGGTAGAAAATGGACAATCCGATTTGTTACAGTTCTTAAACAGCCCCATAACTATAGACGAAATTCAAAAAGCAATTAGAAAGTTAAAATGCAAAAAAGCGGCAGGCATAGATGGTATTCCTGCGGAATTTTACAAGCATGGTAGTAATGAACTCTTACCAGCACCAGTTTTACTGTTTAATACCATTATAGCCAATGGAGAATATCCATCAAGTTGGGCCACTGGTATAATTCATCCTGTTCACAAAAAAGCTGCCCATAACGTGCCCGATAACTACAGAAAAGTTACAGTAATGCCATGCATTGGGAAATTATTTGAATCTGTACTTAATAACAGACTGTCTTTTAAAAATGATGTATGCTATGATAATGATCCCTTTCAAGCCGGCTTTAGAAGTAACTCCCGGACGACTGATAATATATTTATACTATGTGCCATTATAGATAAGCAAAGGTGTCTTTCAAAGCCCCTGTATACATGTTTTGTTGATTTTACAAAAGCATTTGACTATATTGACAGATCAGCACTGTACTATAAATTACTGAGCAGAGGAATAGACGGCAATTTTTTAAATGTAATAAAGAGTATGTTCTCTAAAGCTGAGTGCCGTGTAAAATGGGATTCATGCATCAGCGAGATATTAAAAAGCGAATTTGGTGTCCTGCAAGGTGGTATGCTCAGCCCCAAATTATCTACAGAATTTCTGCAGGATATATCCGAATCATTTGATCAAGGTGAGGGTATCCCCGTAGACACTTCATTAAGTGATTCTGCAAATGGATTGCAAAAGCAATTAACTGCCCTGTATAAGTATGCTTCTCTGTGGCATATAATAGTCAGCATTCCTAAAACAAAAGTTATCATATTTAACAAACGTCATACGTCAGAATGTGACAGCTTCTACTATGGTGATGACATAATAGAAAAAAATGAAAAATATAAATACCTTGGGGTTGTATATAGCACTAAATATCCTAAGAATGTATTGAAAGAAACGTTTCTCCATCTCGCTTCCCAAGCTGGTAAAGCAGTTTTTTCTCTACACAAGCAATCTCGTCCCGTAGTCGGTAAATTGTCACCTGTTATTGCATTCAAGGTTTTTGATTGTCAAATACTGCCCATATTAGAGTATGCAAGTGATATATGGTATACTGGTGATAGTGTTAACGATTTGGAAAAAATACATCTAAAATTTATTAAATCAACGCTGGGTGTTAGAAAGCAAACACCCACTCCTGCAATTTATGGTGACACAGGACGGTTTCCATTGATTATCAGGCAACATATTAAAGCTGTAAAATATTGGTGTAGAATTCTAGACCTATCTCAGAACCACCCTGTCAGAAATGCCTACAATATGCTACTAGAGCTAGATGGCACTGGATTCACAAACTGGTGCTCGCGTATTCGGTCTGTCCTTGAACTAACCGGGCTAGACCAAGCTTGGGAGACGCAGCACATTGGCAATACAAATAAATTCATGCTTTCCTTTAAAGATTCAATTGTTAGAATATTTACACAGCGGTGGAGACAAGATATTGAGAGTTCAAGTAAGCTGCGCACATATTCATTAGTGAAAAAATCTTTGTGTGTGGAACCATACATCTTAAACATAAAGGGGAACCACCTCATAACAGCAGTGGCGAGATATAAAATGAGCTCACATGATTTAAAAATAGAGAGAGGACGATTCAATAATCCAATAACTCCAATAAACCAACGAATATGCACAAGGTGTGAATTAAACGAAATTGACGACGAAATACACGTTCTTCTCCACTGTAATGCCATGAACAATGAACGCGAAATCTTGCTTAATTCTATAGCCGGAATTATCAATATGCAACCAACAAATGATATTTTTCTACGAATTATGACATCTAGAGACATAACAATGGTGAAGTCGCTAGCAAAATTTATCTATGGTTGTTTTAAACAAATTAAGGGTTAAAAATGTTGAGTATGATAAATGTAAATTCATCTTCTAGCTGAAATATTTTGTATGTGTGTCGTGACTAGCATGATTAATTATTATCATTATTATCGTTTTAACGTTACATTTTTATGTAGAACAATCACAAGTCACCTGTCGCTATATTATCCATATTATCATGCCTTCATGATCTGACTTGGGTATTACCACATATCAGGACGGCTGTTGCTCTCGGATCTTATTATTTGGCTTTTTAGGGCCGGTTAGGGACGTTTCCGTCGCCTTTGTTATCAGACGAGGTGGGGCCTTATGGAGGATTTCAGAGTTGCTAAGTCAACTGATTTTCTCTATGTTTTTCTTCGATTGTAACTCCTAAGTATGTGGTACTAACTAGGTCGTGAGTGAAATGGTATGAACTAAACAATATAGTGAATGTTTTTGTGCGAGGGCCATAAAGATAATAAATAACTAGTTAATTAAACAAACTGTATTGCTATTGTGTGAGTGCCATGTCCTGCGTGAATGGCACGCATAATTATTATCCGTAATTTGTATTCTTATTACATCACTAAGTCTCCAACACTCGATAATATGGATGGTTCTGATGCTATACTTTGTTGGCAGTCGACGAACCACCATGTCTGACTTTTATTAGTATGTATATATTGTGTTTCGGTGGTATTACTGTTATTACGTTGTTAAATTTACATCACTAGTCTATATCAGGGAATCGCCGAGTTCATAGCGACTGTCCTTGCATGGTCACATGGCTCGGAGCTACCTGTGTCGCAGATTGTCACATTGATTGTACTTGCGTGATATAATATTTGATTTTTAAAAATATCGTGTAATTTTTAACATTGTCCTAATACATTCTCAAATTACTGTAGCATAATTATGCACTTGTATATATTCTAGGTTTCTACGCTTTCCAGAGTGTCTTTTTTGCTACTATATATATAATTAGTATGTCATACATAGTAGCTATTTTATCTCTGGTTTTGGTGCGGGAAACAAAATGATAGACCTTATGTTACCCTGGCAATGCCTTTCAATCTTATTTAAAGTACATACCCAGTGTTTCTTATGGCAATGCCAGTTAACATGATTTTAGTTGTGTATGTCATACTATGTATATTGTCATATGATTTTAACAAATTAACAATGTTGTATATACATGTACATATCTCTAGTTCTATGACAAATAAGTCTGGATTGACTTTCTTTCTGTCAATAAAATATCTGTATCTGTATCTGTATTCCCAAATACCTAGTTGAAATCTCCTTGTCCCTCACATTGAAAAACTAGAGATATTGAGTGGTACATTACCGAGAAAAAACATGCAGTTTTAATATTTTATTATCGATTTGTCAAAACAGTTTCCAATTTCTGAAAGGTAAATTACGAGCATATAAAATCAAACATCAAATTTGAAAATATTGTCAGCACATGTGGCTGGTCGTATCAAAGCATTTTATATTCTTTAAATTAATGCACAGCAATAATACATATTATAACAACATCAAAAAACACCTTACGCTATTGCAATCTTAGTTTAATGTAGTACATTACGTTTAAGCCAATATGTCTCGCATTAATATTTACAAATAAAATTTATTTTTATTTTATTGTAGTATCATTTTAGCAACGCAAATATTACCAGGCATATAGGTTAATATAGTTCCACATAAAGGAGTTATCATTTGAAAAATTGAAACCAAGCAAAACAATTTCTAAAAAAAATAATACAAATATCAATAAATTATCCTACTAGAGAAAGATTGAAGAGACTCCAGACGTATGGAAGCTTTATATATCTAATTTAGCGCTATTTTAATAAACATTGTTGAATTCTACCAAATACACTTCTTTTCATGTATATGTATCAAATGAGTAAAATCATTGCTTGATTATAATAAATAATTAAAATAAATGTTTAATATGGGTTATTGTGATTGCCCACATCAGTCCCAGTGGGCATGAGTCGTTGATCCGATGCTGTTTTGATGTAGAGCCGATGTTGTAGACGATGGCCCAGCTGAGAAGCAGCATTGTTTCTATGTCTCGTGTCCCCACTGGTGCCTTACTGTCCAGCACACTCGATCCATTCTCATCCGTCAGATCCACTATCATTCCGCTAGCGCAGCTAGTGGCTCTGATTGATTACACTGTATAATGTGTTCTTTATTAATATTCATGTATTTGATTTGATTTTTGTCTGACCAATATGGCAATGCCTAAAAAACGGTGTCATTGACATTCAAAGCCACATGGTCAGGCCAAGGAATACATATGGACAAAAACACGTGGAATTGTGATGACATTAGCATTAATTCAGCTACTTTAAGAGAGGGTGGTGAGGACCAGAGAGGGGCTTGACTACATCACTAAACCTAAAATGCTATTTTTCTTATCCAACATGGATATTTAGGCCTGACATTCTGTGCTCCTGTTAGTATTGTCTGGTGAGTTGTGGGTTAGGTAAATTACTGATCCTAGAAGAGAGGGCATTGAAATGGCTTCTACTCCCTATCAAGCTGAACAGCAGAATATCACAGCAAGACAAGAGAGCGCTGTTTGCAGGTGTCCCAGGTGCAGCCGGAAAGTTTAGTGAACGTTGTGAAAAATGTTTAATGCTACTTGCCGCACAGATGTCAGCTCTCAATGCCAACATTCTGTTTATGGTGCAGTGCACCAGAAGCCTATCAAACTTAATATCAATGCAATCATATTAAACACGTCATTATAAATACCATACTATTTAATATTTAAAGGATACTGCCACAGTAATTACTATTGGTTAAAACAATAGTGTGCTAAGTGACATTTTTTGCCTTTAGAATAGTAACCAGCTAAGTCACCTATATTATGTATAAAATTTGAATTTATTCCAAATTCAGATTAAAACAACAGATCAAGTCGACTTAGCACATTGTTATTCTCGTGAAAAGGATCAGATATCAGCATAATATATGTCCAACACAGGACCAAATCGACTTGACACATTGTTATTCTGGTGTTATATGCTTATAAATTCAGAAAGCGCTTTGTCATTCTGATACTTGTGGAGACAACACAGGGGAAATGCCTGGACTTAGTTCATTGTTAATCTAGGCGAAATCTCTGCATATTCTGTTTTCCTGGAGTAACAATAAATTAAGTCAACTTGGTGATCTCAATTTTTCTTCTGTAAATCGTTTTGGAAGGTAAAAAATAATCTGATAACTTCACTTGATTTACTGTCAAATTCCAATCGCTGTGTGTTTTATCAGTATTATTTCAAGTCTACATGCTGATAAGTGGATTTAGCAGACTGTAGTTCGAAGCATAAAGATAAACACAATGTCGCTGTCAAGTCGACTTGACCCACTATTGTTTCAGACCATCGATTAGATTAAAGCACGTATTATCATGTTTACAATACAATCATTTCATTAGCCTGGCAACAACTACAATCAATTTAAATAATTGCCAAAAATATGAATTTGTTCAGCAAATGGTAACGTATCTGCTCATTTTCAATACTAGTATAGCCTGTTGTATCTAAATATAGTTTATAGTCTAAGATACTGCTGAACAGCTCTTCTGCGCAGCATTTTTCTTCTGAGGGTCAAATAGTATCATATAGCAGGATAGTCGACTTGAATGGAATGAAAAGACCGACAAAGATATATACAGAGGTGTGTTGATATAATGTAAAAATAAATCGATAGAAGTTTTTGATAATCTTCACATTATCTACTGGCTTTATATCAATCTGGATACAGCTTCTGATATTCCCTGTTTTCTTCGGATGTACGATCTTCTGTTAGATGGGTGTATTCTGTAAGAAAAACTATCCATTCCAGTAATAATAATAAATACTTTGTTTCCTTTACAAAGTTTCTGTCAAAAATATAGAAGTTTCACCCTAACAATCAAGATATGTTATTTATCACTGTTTATAGGTTAACTGCATATCCTTATTACATATTACAAAGGTTACCATTGTTCTTATATGTTTGATCCAACAGTGTGAAACAGTTTTCTGTTGATCACGTACTGTTCAACTCTATATCAGCGCCTGATTTTAGCCACTGACACTTGAAAAAATAGTATTTTCTTAATATATTGCAGTTGATATCTGCTATTGTACAGCACTTTTCGTTAGTACCAGTATGCAAAAGCGTTTTCTCAGTAAAATGGGAAATTTACTTTTGTCTTTGAAAAGGTAATTCGAAAAATTATGTTATTATTTCATGTTCAAAGAGTTGAGAGACATAATCAGTAATTTATAATGATACATTTATTTTAATTTAACTCGTTTGTTCTCTCCTCGTATCGAATGGACAGTAAAAAATAGAGTATGAAAACAAAATGACATATCATCACAAATAATAACTGGCAATAGAATCTGCGATTGCAATATTATTTCCAATTAGTTCACAGTCAACTCACATTCTATGCTAATGAGACATACATGCCATACGACAGTTCTCGAGGCTGTGATTGATTTATTTTGTACAACGTTTGTGTTGTTTGTTCTATATTGTATTTGCTCGATAAATATTCCCGAGTCTGAGTTCTCAGTTTAATTTACAAAGTGTAAATTACATTTTCCCTAAAATTACCTTCTTTCTGCGAGTCTCCATCCATCACTTCATAGCCATCATTTTGATCATTCGTGTTGGTAATGACAGCACTGAATATAACAGATGAGCAAAAGCAGATGACATACATGAATGTAATATGGCTACATGCTTTTATAACCAATAGTCATGCTCATATTGCTCAAACTTAAATATAAGTATGTGCACAAGACAAGATTTCGTAAACTTCACAATGTTTAAACTATAAACATGTTTTACTTAACAAGGTATGGAACGGTGAAGCATTGTCATGCTTATGGTATTCCGCTATGCTTAAACAGTAACCAGAGATCTAACTTCAAGAAAAAGGATATTTCAGATCTGGGCAATACGACAAATTAAAAAATATCTACCACAACAAATTATCACCCAGAGTGGACATAATTTGCTCGGAATTTTAGATAAATTAGATTTAAAATCATATAAAATGCGATCAATCGGTTCACTTGGTTACTCTCCTTTTTGTTGTTTATATCAGCTTTAGTGCCAATAAGAATAAACTATGTTTCAGTTGGATTTAATTTATTGTCATCCATTTTAAAAAATAATCAAGGCAGTCTTTGAAGGGTTTTATTTGAAGGCAACAGCTTGGTATTAGCAAGTATATCTTAGAAATCACATATATGTCATTAGATTTAATAAATGAATACACACCATTCCGTGATTGTCTCGAGGATATCGTCTACGTCACTATCATCCCCACCTCCTGGTACAGGTAACATATAGTCAGAATCATGGTTACTGTAACAAATCATTAGTTTAAAAACATTAAAAATCACATGAAAATTGAAGTTGATGATAAATAATTTTTGGTACATTATGTTTTGTTTATAATTTGTTGTCATTTTTTAAACAATACACAAATACAGTGGACTTTCACAGAGCTCCAGGGCTATATCTTCGGATAGTCCCCAGAGTAACAATAGTTGAGGGTAACTCCATTCATCCCACATGAGAGACCTAATGTCAAACACTCTATTGCTGATAGTTTAAGGCTACCACGACCAACATTGTGTGAAACCATCTGAACGATTGAAGCTGAATAGTCATTCTGACGATCTGTTATTACAAAAGGTATCTAGAAATATTCAGTCCATTGCAATTGCATTATTTTTCAATTGTATTACCCTCATAAATTCAGAAATAATGTCATTAGTTATCATAATAATGATGTTAATTCTAGTCAATCGATGGGTGTTTGTTTAGATGGTGTCCCCTTATTACTAGGCTCTGAACATTTGATGATATTTAACAAATTAATTGTAAATGCTTTACATAATACTACAACGTATTTATTTTATTGTTGAGCAATGTTACACAAAATTAAATATATTTTGAAAATATTCAAAACCTGAAAGAACATTTGAAGAGCCTGAAAATACCAATTACACTTTCAAAGAACAAAAAAATAATCACCAAACTTTTTAAGGCTTCAAAATGTATTGTACCTTTCTGTTACCGTTACTATGTTTGCATCGGTGTCACCATTGTTCCCACTCCCTGTTGGCGATGATACATTCTCATAACTCTGGTTGCTATAGAAATAGAAATGTAATTTATTTATAGTTATCTTGTTGTTAGATTCGAGGTCGATGTATATAATATCGTAATAAAAAATATTTGTTTCAATACCATGTCATGTATAATACATGTTTAGGTATCAACCCAAAAACAGACAAATGTTCATGATCGTGTTCATGCCAAACAACTCTTGATAATTATTTCTTAAATTAGTTTACTAAGACAGTGTTCATCATGTTTAGCACTGTTTATATAAATACGTTTACATAACTATTAAAAAAGTTGAAATAAAGGATAATGTGGAACACCTAATCGAAATAGTACTTATATGTAAGTCCTTTGTGTAGTAAATAAATACGATCTAATAGTTCACATCTGATTAAAACAATCATGTATGGCCATTTTGTCAATGATTGGTGATTAAAGATGTTATGTTCCATTGCATTGATCACTACATGCTATTTCAAACATTTACCTGGTTGTATTAGTATTTTGAGACATAATAAATGTGCACTTACACTGGGTTCACATCAGCTGAAATGACATAAAGACATACACATCAACACGTTTCTAATTTTGATAATTAGTGGCAAACTTTTATTGTTTTCCTTTTAACAATAGTTGGTCAAACTACAACATTAAATAATAATCCGAATATAAGAAATATAAAAGGGAACGCACCTGTCTCGTGTTTTATATATATCATTCTTAGTTTGTTGCTAAAAATTTCTGAAGAAGACAATGTTTAATATATATCTATATTTGTAACTTAGTCCTCTGCATTTGCGTATTTAGCACATTTCATTATACATTCAGTTAAATAGGTGTTATATCAATTATACACACACTCCTATACTTAATAAAGTGATGTGTTTATGTATATGTTTATCAACTTGCAGAATATTACCTTTTTTGCATCTGGAGCGTTTAACAAAACAGAATGTTAGACCGATCACAAACAAAGCCCCACCAATTGAAGCAAAAATCACAACTACAAGGCTGATTTCTTTATCTGAAATGATATATCAATGAGATATAATAAGTATTAATTATTGTAACCCTTAAACCGCTAGTCTTTTTATTTGTCTTATTTGGCATATGTTTTTAATCAACTTTCAGTAAAATACAAATGATAAAACATTCGCATGATGGTCAATGTAACTATTTTGTCCTACGCACAACGATGTTTAACTATGTAAAACTACTTTGCGGCTACTGTCAAACAATATCATAATTATATGAGTGATGAAAACCTTCAAATGTCAGTGTAATGATGGCGGAATCCACCAAGTCTTCCCCGTCATACGCCTGAGCTGTTATAACATATTGTGCTGCTGTACCCAGACGTAGTGTGACAGCCTTATCACCATGTACCATGTTATCTGTGCCAGATGTACATACTGACGTCCCAATCTCACACGCTGTCACCTCCACCCTGGAGACTGAATCAGGATGCTCAAATACAGGACGAATCTCTATGTAACCGTCAAATTTAACAATGTCATTGTCAGTTAAAGTCATACCAGAGTCCCCTGAAATTGAATTGATAAAATAGATTACTTAGTTTGACTGCATACAGACGATAATAAATAAATTTGCGTTACACAGTGTCGTTGCCTGCATGTATGCTCATTATCAGGTGACTAGGATTTGAATCTTCGCAAGGTATCAAGCACAACCCGAAGACAAGGTTTGCGCGAGTAGCCAATGCCGCTATGTAGGCCATCAAAAGGGTGTGTCTACCCCAGGAAAAAAAGAGGACCAATGTTGGTCCAGCGTCGTATACATGAAACTAGCATTGATTTTACGTCTTGTGTTTGCTGGATATTCCCGTCTACTCTTGTCCTATCGACATGTAGTAAGTATGTGATAATCTCTCAAACAATATAATAGTGGTATTCTGTGAAACGTAGTGACGTCACTCGGTGAAAACTTTATGATATTGCGTCCCTGACGGACAAAAGACAGTCCGACTCTAATAACAGTTTCTCAATTCACTGACCGACAGAAGAGAGTTATGATTCTAACATTAGTTACTCTTATTCGGTCAATTACCTGGCCGACAGCAGACAATTCCGACTGTTATATAAGTTGACTTTAGATGGTCAATTCTCAGGTCGGCAGCAGACAATTCCGATACTAATATAAGTTTCTTCATTTTGTCATTTGTTTGGCCGACAGAAGTCGGTTCCGACTCTAACATAAGTGACATTTGATGGTCATTTATATGGCCGACAGCAGACAATTCCGATACTAATATAAGTTTCCTCATTTTATCATTTGTCTGACAAAAGACAGTTCCGACTCAAACATAAGTGACATTTACTTGGTCAATGCTCTGGCCGACAGCAGACAATTCCGACACGAATATAAAGTTTCTTCATGTTATCATTTGTCTGACAGACAGAATACAGGCAGAAACATTTGATTTCTTCAAATATCTGAGGCCGACAGAAGACACTTTCGACTCTGACATAAGTTACTTTTATATGGTTAATTCTATGGTCGACAGCATACAATTCCGTAACTCACTTAAGTTCTTTCATTTTGAGAATAAATTCTTTGACAGACAAAAGACAGTTCCGACTCCAACATAAGTGACTTTACTTGGTCAATTGAAAAGAGCCAATATTATTGTGGGTATGCCTATATTCGGATTCACATTAACCGTGGTTCTCTAGATTCTTTCTAAATTCAAAATAATTTCCATACACAAATTTGCATTACTTTGTCATAAGTTACTCATACTCTGAAATATATATATTACAAGTAAGTAGAAAATGATAAGTCAAACGTCTCAAAGTAGAATAAAAGTTAAATGCTTGAAGTAACAAGTAAGAAATTACTATTGAATGAAAGTTAAACGATAAAAAGTAATGATAAACATGTTCGGAATTTGAAAAAAAACAGTGGTAATTAATAAGTTAGAAGTAACACGTCCGAATTAAGAGCAACAAGGCATGAGTAGCATAATACAAGTTAAAAACCAGAATACCCAAATTAGTAAATAAATGAAATCATTCAACAATTGAAAATAAATTAAAAGTTGTAAATTTATATAAATCAAAAACATATATCTAGCATAATCATCATAATGCAAATCCCTAATATCTACTTTCGCAGGCACATAACTATGATTTTTGATGCTCAGAATAATTTTATTTTATATCGTAGTATAGCCAAATAATAATGAAGTTTATTAGAGCTTCGATAGTGTCTTCTATTGGCCCAGATAATTGGCCATCTCAAGGAAACTGGGTCAGTGTCGTAAATGCTTTCTCTCGACCATTATTATATTATTATTAGAGTTGTAATTGTCTTTTGTCGACCTCATAAATATAATTTATATTCAAGTCGGGACTGTCTGCTGTCGGCCGTAGAAATGTCCATATGAATCTGATGTTACATTTAGTGACGAAATTATCTTCTATCGACCTCATCAATAGCATTTATACTCGAGTCGGAACTGTCTTCTGGCGACCAAAGATATAACCATAGTAATCAGAGTTGTTTAGTGTCGGAATTGTCTGCTCTTTGCATAATTTTTTTTTGAGGCAAAAATGTCTACTGTCGGCCGTATAAATGACCATATGAATGAGAATATTTAGAGTCGAAATTGTCTTCTGTCGACCTCATCAATATAATTCATACTCGTGTCGGAACTGTCTGCTGTCGGGCGCAGAAATAACCATAGTAATTGGAATACATCAGCGTCGGCAGAGAAATAACCTAGTAATAAAGAACCGGTACTCAAATTTAAGTTAAAGTCGGAAATGTCTGCTGTCGTCTTGTCTTGGGAAGAGAAATATATACTAAAATATACATATATAATACAATATATCATATCATAATAAAATGTCTCAGTCTAATTTAAATTAACAGGAAGACTTCTACGTATGGGCCGACGTTTGAGTAACCCCACCCCCTAATTTATGTTTGGGGCTACCACCCCCCCCCCCCCCCCCTATGAGGATCAAAATATAAAGTTCATCCCTATTTTTTTGCTGTTCATCCCTATGTTTTGGACATATCAAGGCTTAAAAAAAAGTTGGTGTGGGTGATTTTTTTTGGGGGGGGGGGGGATTGCACGTAGGGTGCTAGTAGCCCATGGCCTAATTGCGTTTAACAGTACTAAAACATATGTACTTATTGTCAAGTATGAAATATATTATGATCATTTAAACCCTTTATCACATTCTGTGCTGTGGTTTTCACTATAAGACATATCATTATCGAACCATATTGGATTCTTGTCGTAGTTTGAACTGCGATATATGGCACTATTGTCATGTGTTACTTGATAGTGTGGGAAAATAAAAACGTTGTTCCTTTCATAAACATATCGTCTTTGTACGAATAATTGTTTAGATTTGTCTATACTTACTTTTTGTGGTGAATAATCGAGAAGCAACATCACTTTCTTGTCCATTCTTCTTCACAATTACATGTATCGTCACATTATACGTGGTTCCTGGAATCAGCCCTTCAGAAATTTTAAACTGAAAATTGTCTTCAGCAAATTTGGTTTGTGTCGTGGATAGAGTCTGTGAGGGTAGATGACGGTCTGTAGGCCAGTAGGATATCAGGTAGATATCTTCCCCTTGACAAGTATCAATATGAGACCAGGTGATGGCCAAGCTGATGGAGGTGGCTGATGACAGCCTCAGGTTACGGGGCGGATGTGGTTCACCTGTATAAAGTTATATATATAATTAGTATTATACATTTAATTTGATACATTTATTGCTACATCATACTGTACAATAGGCATATTCAACGGAAGTGTCTATTTACACATGAATATTTAAATAATTGCCATCGTCATGACTAAGATCATCAGACGATGTGCTCTGACTCCCTGTCAGCAAGGTCAAATAGAGAAGTCAAGATGGTCGTAGTTCAAACTTAGCAAAGCAGCATAACTAGAAGAGACTTAAGTCGCCAGAATAAAAGATCCAGTCATGTTTGGAATTCGCATGCATAGGTCACGTGTAAGCTTTCAGTATATAGTACCAGTTGATTGCATTCAGCTCGGGTAATGGATACTACTTCAACGAGATACTCACCCAATGCTGTTTTAATGTTAGACCAACGTCTGTGATGCTGGCCAAACATTAAACCAACATTGGGTGAGTGTCCAATGTTTGCTGGGAAAACCCTCCTGTCAATAGATGCGTGGGGGTCAGCTGTTTCGAACTCACCGCAGTAATACAATCAGAAGACAAATACAAATGTCACATTGAACATGATTTTGCAAAACAATCTCTACTTTTCTCTATACCGGAAACCATAAACAACTGTGCAATAAATATAAAAGAAAAATTGACCACCCACAGTATCGAAGGTATGTCTTTTTATTGACTTATTACAATTTGGAATGTAATATCACTGATTGTTATGTATGTGTACTAGACGTATAATGTTATATAGCTTTTTTCCTGTGGGCATGGGGCGCTGGTGCGATGTTGGCTCAGTGTTGGCACGCCGTCTACGACGTCGGCCCAACATTTATCCAACAGTGTGTCGCCGCCTCGTATTCCTGGGTATGTGTATAAATGTATAATTCAATATTGCTTCTATTATTATTCTTATTGAGCAAGTTCTCAAATCACAGCAAGTTCAAATATATACTTGAGCGACATCTATGAGTTAATAATTCAAAGCTTTTGGCCCTCGCCCCTACTTGGTCGCTGGCTTGCAAGCAAACTGACTGTATTACTGCAGAGATGTTGAAACTGCTTGACCCCAAGCTTGTATTGACACAGGAGGACTTTCTCTCAAACATTGTACATTTATTCTATGTTGGTTCAATGTTGGGCCAGCGTCGCAGACGTTGGCCTAGCATTAAAACAGCATTGGATCAATGTCCCGGTGAAGTAGTATCTTGTAATCAGTTCAGTGGCTATATTAATGCCGTCAATCTGTACTCAATATGCTACTAAGAGCTACTAAGAGCATTGGTGGAATTATTAACTTACTGATGTCGCTGAAGTATGTAGACTTGCTATGACTTTGGAACTTGCTCTTAATGCGCGTTGGAAATGCATACAGTATTATTATGGTATACCCACGGGCACTATTGCATTCTGGGGGACCCATGTCCTGCATATTTTAAAAGCTGACTTTTCCTTTAAGAACATAGCAAAGAGTTGTGCCCCGCTGTGATGTACTATGTTCTGATTCTAATCAAGGCCCTAACAATTTAACCCCTACGTTTTATTGTGTCCATAATTCTTAGCTTTACATTCAAAAATATTGATTGTCAGAGTGGAGGGGAAGCCACACCATCAACAGGGTGCCTGTTTCGGGTTTCAGTGTTTGAGGCTGGTCAGTCAATCACTGCTGGCCAACTTGGCCCAAGGTGGGTCGCTACCATACTTTCTGAATCGCTTGGGACACTAGCTACTGCGTGTTTATCAGTTACTCCAACTCATCCTAGCAATCGAGCACGACTAATAACTGAAATCAGTGCACTGGACACATTTATAAGTGTCTATGCACATTTTATGAACATCAAAGCGGCGAGCCCCACGACGTTTGATCACCAGTGCTACTCTTCCCGCAGGCAACTAGGAGACTTTTCATATACAACATAACATTACTGAATTAATGATCCCTGTGTTTGATTGCTTGCTTCTGATTATGTTTATATGTTTGGTGAACATATCTAGCAGAAGTTTACAACCGAGTCTTTTAAGTCCCTTTTATATGTAGCTAAAAAAACAGAATTTCACTTACATTGTTTTTTGTATGCGATGACATTACTTGATACAACCCCGAGTGTTGTCACTGCTTCACATGTGTAGTTTCCAAATTCATCCATTGTCATTGTGTTCACCGTTATGTCATCTGACACACTATTCACTGACAGGACGTCACCATCTCTACACCAGCGGATGTGGCTGACCACGGGGTTGGAGATTGTCATATTACAGCTCAGTCTCAATTCAGTCATATATCTATATTGTACTAGTTGAATAACTGGAAAATCTGTTTTAAAACAAGGATACTAGTACGTTGGACTAAATGAAACATTATGTCTCGCACTTTCATCATGTACATGGCTATATTGTTTTATTGAAGATATCCTTAAAATCATAGTGATACCTTTCTGACAAACAATCAGGATATTTTATCAAGTGTTTAATTTTGTTACTGTTTATTCACACAGCAAAATAATAAATACATGTAATTGTATTTTTTTATTATCTCAATTGATGTAGACATGTTTAAACCTAGTAACGTTAATATAATTTATGTCCGGTTCTAAGAGATTTGGTATGAAGAAGATTATGCGTAATTCTTTCCCAATCAATTCAATTACAGATAACTCACAAAAACATTTACATTTTATTATGTTTCCAGAACAATTGAACAACCATCTAGTAGTTAGGTATTTGTTACAAATTGTGGTATTATTTTTTACCCCTTAGTAAACTTACATGTAATGTTGAGATTTATTTCACAGGTTACTGTTGCGTTGAGAATGCGTGTGGCATTGTTTTTTGCGATACAAATCACCTTCTGTTCATTATAAGATTTTTCTGCTCTTAGTGCATACTCCAGTGTCACATTACCATCCACACTGAGAGAGTTTCCATCTAGACTCACATCTCCTTTAATAAAAGCGAGGCTGACCGGGGGAATCCCACCCGTTGATGAGCAGCTCATATATAGGTATTCTCCTTCTGATACCTGACTAGGAGTGACGTCACATCGAGGAAAGCCATCACTTGGTAAAGCTGATATAAAATACAATCAATTGATTAAATTGGGTTGTCTGTATATTCTGTTATTCCCGACTGAACTCGAATGAGCACATTTAGCCGGGGGGGGGGGGGGGATAGCCCAACAAAACCAACTGGGTAGTAATTTATAAAATGAAATTACTGCTTTGTTTTATTTGCACGTATTTTCAGATTGCTATGATAAAAAGTGTTTGCAATGGTGCGAAATTCGAGCTAAAATACATGATGAATGTGCATGGATATAACACTTCATTTGATATCATCATATAACACTTTATCTAGATATTATCATCAAGATATACAGAAAAAAAAATTATTAAGCCGTGGCCAATCGACATTTAGGACTACAAATAGTAAAAATGCACTTAGCAATATTCCTACATGAATATCAGCCATGCCTTACAGATCGTACTAAGACTTGTTTATTGTTCCCAACGGCTGATCAGAATAAGTACATGAGATGTGTAGATACACACTTAAAGTAAGTAAGTAAAAGTAAAATATTTGCTTTACTTCACTTTTCGGCCAGTATGGCCATTTAAGTGAAAATTCCAGGTATTACAATATCCTATATATAAAATATGAAGTGATTATAAAATGAACGACTTTTCAAGTCACTATATCTCTATAAAATTGGAGTGATTGTGTAAAAACTACAAGTCTAAGTCAAAACAGTGTCATTGTCAAAACAAATATATAATATATACTATAATACTATATACTATAATCAAAAAAGTAAACCCATTTAGACATAAATATGGATGACATAAACAATGAACAGAGAAACCATTACTAAGTAAGTAAATGTCTTCTTTACCTCACTTTTCGGCCAGTACGGCCGGAGACATCATGAAACCACAAAAAATTCTCAAAAAATTAAAGACTTACAGTGCCCCCACAGTTGGTAATAAGGTCTGTGATATTGGAGGACATCACAGAGCGATCACAAACCGTGAGGACACCGTAAGTCACCACAGGCTAATTGTACGGCAATGGCTTCTCTATGACATGCTGCATTATCCGCCAGGATGCCACAGAGAAACCTTTAAAACAATAAAGTGAAAAAATAATTATATGGCACTTCTTTCGGACATCCCGTCCATCGCCAGGATGCCAAAGAGAAACCACTGCAAACACAAAAAAAACAAATCATAGAGGAACTATGAGTAGACCTACAATGCCCCCACAGCTGGGGATCGGGTCTGTCATGGAGAACTAGCACGACAGAGCGATCACAATCCGTGAGAGCACTGTAAGGCACCACAAGTACAATGAAAAAATATATAAAATATATAAATATGAATATATAAAGAATATATAAAGAATTTAAACTGAAAACTATTCGAAAATAAACATAACAATCTCATTGAAAAACCACCGGAATGCAAACACAAAAAACTTCACGTCAAAAAAATAACAAAACCTGGTTAGATGAAGGTTTGGGTGTGCTTGGCCTTCTAAGAAGTTGCCCAGGGGGGACCACGCGGAGGTGACACCCTCCCCCCCCCCCCCACACTTAAAGTAAGTAAGTAAGTAAAATGCTCGCTTTACTTCACTTTTCAGCCAGTATGGCCATTTAAGTGAAATTACCAGGTATTACAATATCCCATATTGTATAGTTAAAGTAGTAAAGGAAAGACAAAGCCAATAAAAGCATGATCGTACTAAAATATTCAGTTTGAAGTGTTTGATATGATAAGATGACGATGCTCCTGGCACCTATATGTAGCGAATCTGATGACATGTTGTAGCGCCTGCACTACAACACAGTTTAATGAGTATAAAAATATCAGTATAAATAATGTAAAATATGAAGTTATTATAAAATGAACGACTTATCAAGTCACTATATCTCCATGAAATTGGAGTGATTGTGTAAAAACTAAAAGTCTAAGTCTAATAGTTAAAACATATAATATAGGTTACATTCCCGAAGGAGCTGAATAATAAAACCAGCAGGGGTGTCCCTGAATAGCTCAAATAAAGAATTAAATGCAAAATACTTCCTTCTGATGTGCGCATATTTCGCACAACTTAGAAGGACATGTCTTACAGTGAGACGAGTATTGCAGCACATAGGTCGCAATTCTCCTCTCAATAAATAGCCGTTTGTGAAATAGGCATGGCCGATTCTGGCCCTGCATAAGACAACGTCATCTCTTCGGCGTTCCATTGGTGTAAAAGATCGCTTAATGATTGGTTGTACCTCGAACAATTTGCTGGTGACATTGATGTTCCATTCACCTTGCAAAATGTCATCAAGGTAGACCGAGATGTTATACTAGAAATCAGTATATGGTATATAATAAAACTGTTTTGTCCTATCCAGGGCAGCCTTGGCCAAAACATCAGCCCGTTCATTGCCCTGTATTCCAATATTGCTGGGTACCCAGCAAAAAATAATGTCCTTGTGCCCAGACAAGTAGTGACACATATGCAAAATATACACACTTAAAGTCATAAAACGAAATGTACTTATAGCATTAATGACATTTGTTTGATTTAAATGAAAATAAACCACGGTTTGTCTAATTCCATGTATAGCTGCCTTCGCAGAAATATTTAAACACCCATATTGACTTTTTGATCAACAGGCTGTACATAAATGCATATAACAATATTTCGTCACATTGGATCTGCACATATCTCTAATACTTGAACAGAAAACGTGCACTATCATATATCAGTTAATGTTTGTCGCTATACACGTAGGCAACCTTTATATGCAATGGGTATTTTTAGGCCATATGGCTGACAGACTATTTTTCCAAAACAAAATTATTTTGTTGTCTTATTTTATTTATTGTACCTAATATTCGATAACCTGTTTTTTGGTTTTTGTCACATTCTTATGCCTCACACGTATCTTTTGTATCGGCAGTTTTAAGTTTTACTTTTTTTGTAACAGACCAGTTTTATTACAGGTAGGCCATTCTGGTAATAATAGTCCATGTGCCAGAATTGGTCAAAGTCACCCCCCCCCCCCCACTACTCTCCATAAGTGGTATCATTTTGTTCAGAGGACTCCTGTGAATTATATTAGCGATGTTACCATAAAAAAGTTTCAAAATGCCCGCCATAAAAATCTAATTTGGACAATATCTCCAGTTCTAATTGACATAGAATCATAATTTGGTGTCAATACCTATGTTTTCAGGAGCAAAGGATCGAATGAAACCCTATACAAATATTGGGTCATTCCTATATGGCGAATCCGGGAAAAGCCAAGATGGTCGCTGGCAAAAGCACTTTACGATAAAATCGCAATGTCAATGTATTGAAAATCAAATTATATTTGCTAATATTGTATAAACATCAAACATATATAGTAATGGGGTTGGGTATGGTTATAAAATATATTTGATCTTGTATATTATGCCGACTATATATATATATTTTTGACAAAATCACAATGTATATATATTGAAAATCAAAATTATATTTGCTAATATTTTATGAACATAAAACATATACAGTAAGGGGTCTTGTCAAGTTAAAAAAATCAAAAAAAATGAGAACCCATGACAAATCCACCCCCCCCCCCCTATCCATTTTTTTTTTTTGAAACATTTACAAACATGAAAACAACACAAAAAAACAAAAAAAACACAACATTTCAAAAAACAAAATATAATCCGACTTGGGGCTTGATCCACCCACCCACTTCCGAGTTTTCTCGGATTTTTGGAATTTTTTTAACTTGACAGAACCCCTAAAGAGTTTGGGTATGGATATAAAATATATCTGACCTTGTATATTATGCCGAATATGTATACTTTTTTTTGACAAAATTACAATGTCTATATATGGAAAACTGACATTGTATAAGAAATATTACAGTACTGAGGATATGCATGTATATTAAATATAGCTTTGTGTCTCTGAATTTGTACATCGTGCAGTTACAAGTCTAAAATTTAAAAATTAGTATCGATATCATACTTTGGATATTTATGCGGGCCAATATCTCAAGTTCTAATCGACATAGAATCACAATTCTGGTGTCAACGAATCAAATGAAACCACTTTAGACATACTGGAACATTATTATTGCGGATTTGAATAAAATTCCAGATGGCCACGACGAAATATACATCTTTGTTATTGTATTGAAGACATTTACATGGTTAGATAATACTCCTTCTTGTCTTTGAACATTTATATGTTACTCCATTACCAACCTGTCATGCAAATTTGAGACATGTAACCCAAACATTCCATTTTCCGGGAGGGTTTGATTATCAGATGATTGAATGTACCGTGTTGTTACATTTAAGTGTAAAAACATGCGAAAGTGTGAAAAGTGTTGGTGAATATTGTGCTGCGAATTCCTTCGCCAGTTAATTCTTACTGATTAATCCTCTTTCTGTTGGCTGTTCTTGTGTGCTGAACATGATTATTTTGTGGTGTAACGTTACATTCAACAGACAAAGGAAGGATCATTAAGTAACTCTTATGAATTCTCATATATCCGTACTCCTTTTCTTGGGCAAATCTACAATAAAGGATAACATGTGGTACTGACTTGTTTGGGTTATAGAGCAAGTAGCTGCAAAATATTTCGGTTGAAGTGTAGAAACACACAATACATATATTGTGAATATGTACATATTTTATATGGCTGAAAGACTCTAATCAGACTAAAATGGTCTGTGGTTGATGGTAATCATGTCGAATGGAAAACAGTATTGCCAGACTCATTAGTATGAGTGTACTGGGCAAAGTTTCACAGCACAATACTATTTATCGCTTGCAGACCTCCATGCGCTTCAAGACTGTGATACCACTAGTACATTGAAAAATCAAAACTGCTCCACCACATTTATCGTGCTATTTATCAGATGGCTATGTCATTGTATTTGGAAGGGTGTACATACATGTAGTCCTATAATCAAGCATGTATCGAGTCATTCTTGCTGGAGTTAAATGGACTTCAGACTGCTCATCTAGAGGTTAACTTTGAGTGCTGTTTGCCCCACATGTGGGGGGGGGGAGGGTGTCACCTCCGCGTGGTCCCCCCTGGGCAACTTCTTAGAAGGTCAAGCACACCCAAACCTTTTATCGAACCAGGTTTTGTTATTTTTTTTGACGTGAAGTTTTTTGTGTTTGCTTTCCGGTGGTTTTTCACTAAGGTTGTTATGTTTATTTTCGAATAGTTTTCAGTTTAAATTCTTTATATATTATATATTCTTCATATATTCATATTTATATATTTTATATATTTTTTCATTGTACTTGTGGTGCCTTACAGTGCTCTCACGGATTGTGATCGCTCTGTCGTGCTAGTTCTCGATGACAGACCCGATCCCCAGCTGTGGGGGCATTGTAGGTCTACTCATAGCTCCTCTATGATTTGTTTTTTTTTGTGTTTGCAGTGGTTTCTCTTTGGCATCCTGGCGATGGACGGGATGTCCGAAAGAAACCAGTGCCATATATTTATTTTTTCACTTTATTGTTTTAAAGGTTTATCTGTGGCATCCTGGCGGATAATGCAGCATGTCATAGAGAAGCCATTGCCGTACAATTAGCCTGTGATGACTTACGGTGTCCTCACGGTTTGTGATCGCTCTGTGATGTTCTCCAATATCACAGACCTTATTACCAACTGTGGGGGCACTGTAAGTCTTTAATTTTTGAGAATTGTTTGTGGTTTCATGATGTCTCCGGCCGTACTGGCCGAAAAGTGAAGTAAAGAAGACATTTACTTACTTACTTGGTGGTTTCTCTGTTCATTGTTTGTGTCATTCATATTTATGTCTGAATGGGTTTACTTTTTTGATTATAGTATATAGTGTTATAGTATGTATTATATATTTGTTTTGACAATGACACTGTTTTGACTTTTCACTTGTGGTTTTTACACAATCACTCCAATTACATAGAGATATGGTGACTTGAAAAGTCGTTCATTTTATAATCACTTCATATTTTACATTATTTATACTGATATTTTTATAGCCATTAAACGGTGTTGTAGTGCAGGCGCCTCAACATGTCATCAGACTCGTTACATATAGGTGCCAGGAACAGAGCCCATCGATGTGCTGTCAGACAGCTCTGAGACAGAAGATGATGGCGATGACGGGACGGTCAAAGAAGCAGATGAGCTAGCGAGGGTAAAACCAAACAACCCAAAATCACAACCTGGAGACCAGAGAAAAACAGACCCAGACACTAAAAAGACACTTCGAGGACAGAATTTGTTCAGTGAAATGAAATGTATCAAGGCCAAGGCAGGGAAATCTCCTGTTTTAGCACATCTAAATATAAATAGCTATAAAATTAAATATATTGACATTGCAAGCATATTTACTAATAAACTAGTTGACATTTTTGCGATTTCAGAAACCAAAATTGACATGTCCTTTCCTGACGCACAGTTCAGCCATCCCGGGTATAACATATTTAGAAAGGACAGAAATAGAAATGGTGGTGGAATTATCATATACACCAGATCTGAATTGGCTGTGCGTAGAAGAGCAGCATATGAAAACAGTCAATGCGAGTCTATTGTTCTGGAGATATCGTTTGGCAAAGCAAAGTGGGTTTATGTTGCAGCATACAAGCCACCTAGCTTACCAGACAGCACTTTCACAACTAGTTTCACTAGGATGCTTGAAGATCTTACAGCAGATTATGACAATATGATTGTGATGGGAGATCTAAATTTTGACCTTTTGCGAAACACCTCAAAAAATCCCCTTGCATTAATAAACATAATGGACTCATTCGATCTCGTAAATTTGGTAAAAGATCCCACATGTTTTAGACAATCTCCTCCCAGCCTATTAGATGTCATTCTCACAAATCAACCGAAAAGTTTTCAGAGAACCACGACCATTGAAGACGGCATTAGTGACTTTCACTCAACTTTGTGCACAACCATGAAAGTACACATTGAAAATCAAACAAAGAAAATACTACACTGTCGATCGTACAAAAATTTTACGAAAAACGAGTTTTTGGAAGACCTAAAATCCAGTGGAATAAATTAATGTGAGTCTGTGAAAGATCCAAATGCAGCCATAAAACTATTCACTGACTGCTTTGTATCATCCGCAGATACACACGCTCCACTGAAAGAGAGGCATATTAGACCTAACCAACCTCCATTTCTGAACAAAAAATTGAAAAAGGCAATTTGGCTTAGAAAACGACTTTACAAGAAATTTCTTTTGGACCGCTCAAGTCAAAATTGGGAAGCTTACCGAATTGAAAGAAATAAATGTGTTGACATACGACGACGTTCAATTAGGACTTATTTTCAATCAAAATTCACAGATGTTAAGATGTCAGGTTCAACCTTCTGGAAAACGGTTAAGCCGTATTTGACTAATAAAGGACACCATAATGGTTGTGATCTACAGTTGAGTGAAGGGGGTCGAATAATAACAGACCAAAAAGAAGTGGCTGAGACCATAAATAACTATTTTATAAATGTTGCAGTGGATATCGGAAATAAAATCAAACCAGACTGTGGCTATGGTGACCATCCCGGTGTTAAAATTATTAGAGAGCATTTACCAAAAAATCAAAGTCTTTCCTTCAGGCACACAAACGAAAATGAGGTAGCCAAAATCTTGCACTCACTAAATCCAAAAAAAGCAACTGGCTCAGACAAAATTCCACCAAAACTCATTAAAATGGCTAAACCAGTTATATCTGTCACAATTGCCGGGATGATCAATAATGCCATAGATACAGGAACGTTCCCAGATGCTTTAAAAAAGGCAGATGTCACCCCAGTATTTAAAAAAGCTGACCAGATAAGTAAAGAAAATTACAGGCCTGTAAGCATTTTGCCCTGTCTATCTAAGGTGTATGAGAAGGTTCTGGCCATACAGCTTGGCGAGTATTTTGAAAATATTTTCGACCAAGCCTTGTCCGCTTTTAGAGCAGGATATAGTTGCCAAGACACCCTTCTTAGTCTTGTAGAGAAATGGAAAATGTCGCTGAGAGAACATAAGCATGCAGGGGCTATACTTATGGACCTCAGCAAGGCATTTGACTGTATGCCACATGGACTGTTACTCGCCAAGCTGGAGGCCTATGGCCTTAGCGGAAATAGCATCAAGATTATGCGATCGTATTTGACTGGAAGAAAACAGAGAGTAAAAATTGGAAATGGCACAAGTGAATGGGCTGATATCCTTAAAGGCGTACCCCAGGGTTCAATCCTGGGGCCTATTTTATTCAACATTTTCCTTAATGACATGTTCAAATTTATCAGAAAAGCAGAGCTTGTAAACTACGCCGATGACAATACCATCAATGCCATAGAATCCTCACAACAGCACGTTGTACAAACTCTCCAGATTGAATCCAAGGCTGCCATTAACTGGTTTACTTTAAATGAAATGCTGGCAAATCCCCACAAATTTCAGGCAATTTTTCTGGCATCCGCAGACATGGAATTTAAATTCGAAATTGATGACATCACACTAGTTGCAGAAGATTATGTTAAGCTCCTTGGAGTCAATCTGGATAAAAATCTAAATTACGACACACATATAAAACAGATTTGTAAAAAAGCTGGCAACCATTTAAATGTTTTAAAAAGACTCTCACCATATATCAGTATCAACCATAGAATGGCAATATTTCGCTGTTTCATATTGTGCCATTTCCAGTTCTGTAGCATTGTGTGGCATTTTTGTGGAGTGGGGAACACTAAAAAGATGGAAAAAATTCAGGAGAGAGGGCTGCGTTTTGTTTATGGTGACTATACTTCAGACTATGATTCTCTTCTTTGCAAATCCAAAATGCCGAGCTTGAAATTGGGGAGGGAAAGAAACATTGCGATTCAGACATACAAAATTAAAAATAATCTGGCTCCTAGATATTTGAAAGAACTAATTACACCAATACAAAATTCAAAATTTCACCTGCCTTTGTTTAAATCAACAAGGCATGGTCTAAATTCATTTGCTTATATGGCCCCTAGGATTTGGAACACTCTACCTGAATGCACACGCAATGCTACCTCTCTGCAAAACTTCAAGTCGCGAATAAATAAGTGGTCAGGTATACACAGAAGCCAACACAAATGTGCAAATTGCATCAAATAACATAGCTCTTTTATTATTATTTATTTTTTTATCATGTTATTTTAAACTATGTCTAGGATCTTAAAATATTCTATGATAATTATTTAATCCATCTTTGCTTTTAATTATATTTAATTAATATATAACGTAACTGTGATATTTTTATTCATAATCTTAGCTCTGTGATAAAACCATTGTGCTATAATTTATTTATATATAAGTATATATAATTATATAGTAATTGATCATTTTGACTATAATATATTAGTATTATTTATTTTTTTATCATGCTATTTTAAACTATGTAAAAGATCTTAAAATATTCTCTGATAAGTATTTAATCCATCTTTGCTTTTAATCATAATTATACATTGATGCAGGACGTCATTAATTTAATTTACTTTTTACATAGTGTAACCGTGATATTTTATTCATAATCTTAGCTCTGTGATAAAGTCAATTTCTTGTACTTTACATATACAAGTATATACAATAATATAGTATTTGATAATTTGACTATAATATAGTATTAGTAGTAAAATAATATTGAGAAGGTGATATTTTTAATACAGGACTAGTGAAACCTAATATATTGTTTTGAATAGGCCTATGTGTTGCATGCTATGTGATATTGTTAATGTTATTCGTTGTTGAATTTTAGTACCACAGATCGGTCGAATAGCCTCAGGCTAATGTTTTATGGTTTAACTGTACCATGCCGATTGAAAATAAAATTTATCTTATCTTATCTTATCTTAGGAGCATCGTCATCTTATCATATCAAACAGTTTAAACTGAATATTTTAGTATGAACATGCTTTTATTAGCTTTGTCTTTCTTTTACTACTTTAACTATACAATATGGGATATTGTAATACCTGGAATTTTCACTTAAATGGCCATACTGGCCGAAAAGTGAAGTAAAGCAAATATTTTACTTACTTACTTACTTTGCCCCACATGTTGTAGTTGAGGAAGCAGAATGCATAGACGATAAAAATAACAACTGGAATGAATATCCCCGAAGCTCGTTGATGACATGCTTTACGAATTTGGCATTGCATAGGATTTATAACTAGAGATATGGACCATTTTGACTAACAAGCCTTGCTATTGGTAGCATCAATAATTCATTTGCATATATTTTTTTTCTTGATCATTATAGGCCTAGTAGCCTTATGCGAATCACATAAATGGAGTGACTAGGCACGTAACCCTTTTTATTATAAGATTTTGAAAGTTAGCTATGTAGGACAATAAAATATTTAGTAATCATAATCCTTTAGAATATGTAGACACCTATGCCATGAGTAAAAATCATTTTATTTTCACTGTTTGATATCAACACTCTGTTTTGGCAACTACATCATATAACAGTTTAAGAAGACGAAGTGTTGTTTGTCCAGCCATGCATGTCTTCAGTACCACAACGAATATTTATTTCTATGATTTCTACGAATATTAATTTCTATGATTTTCTATAATTTACATGGCCATGCTAACAATTTATTATTATCTTTTTCATAGAGACATGGTGATTCGAAAAACATTGGCTGGAAACCATCGTGGATTTCTTTCAAAGTTGCCTCATGGTATTGCTCCAGTATGTTTTAAGTGGTTGCAATCGATTCGTTGACCCAGAAACAAGGATGTAGACATCATGATTGTGATTCTATGTTAATTAGAAGTCGAGATATTAGCTAAATGTCCAACATAGGCTACCAATATGTATTTCTGGATGATAACTGCATAATATAGAATATCAGAAACACAAAGCTATCTTTTATACCCATACATTATCAACATGTCTTCATTACTACAACATTTGTTTTATTTTAATATACTGTTAACAAATATAATTTGTTTTTCAATATATACATTTTGATTGTGTCATAAAATGATTTTCGCCGGCGGCCATCTTGGATTTTTCCAAACTGGCTGTATAGGAATGACTCAATATTTTTCTAAGTAGTTTCATTCGATTTTTGTACCCTGAAAACATAGCTGTAAACACCATAATTGTGATTCTATGTCAATTAGAACTCGAGTTTTGGCCCGGCTACATTTCCAGCTTAGGATATCAATACTTACTTCTGGACGATAACTGCATAATAAAAGGTCAGAGACACAAAGCTATGTTTTAAAACCATACCTGTCCTCATCACAATAATAATAATAAATTTTATACAGTGTCAGCAAATATAATTAGGCTTTCAAAGCGATTTTGACATAAAATGATTTTCTCCGGCGGCCATCTTGGATTTTTCTAAATTCGCTATATAGTAATGACCCAAAACAATTTTTTAAGTGGTTTTATTTGATTCTTTAACCCTGAACACATTTGTGTAGACACCAAAATTATGATTGTATGTCAATTAGAACTCGATATAGTTTACAAATTGGATTTTCATATTTCGCTAACATCGCTAATATCATTCCCAGGAACAATAGGGTACCCCTCATGGGGAGTAGTGGAGGTCCTGGTGCGCGGTGACCAATTCTGGCCCATGGACTATAAGAACGTCGGATAAGTTATCATTATTTATCATGATAAGCGCATTATTGGTTAGTAGGCCTATCGGTTGTTAGTCTATTACGCGAATCTGCCAACTTATTATTTGATCATGTGATATGATGAAAATGATATAATAAAATTGATGGCGCTTTAGTTTAAAATCGATGTTCAGCATATCAAGTCCGTTATCAGAAAAAGAGTTTGTCATGTGACGATCTGTGGATGACCAGATTAACGTGGTAATGTAAAGAGATATGTTGTTATTTTTATCCGAAATATTGCCATTTTTTTGCAATAGTATCAGTGGCACATACAGAGGGGGGGGGGGGTGCAGCCGGCGCCCCCCCCCCCACCACTTCAGGGTCACAAAAACAAAAAAACGACCATATTTCGGCCAAATTATGCTTTAGAATGTGTTGTTCGAGGCCTTAGATTTCAATTTTTCAGGGGGGGGGGGAGGCTGCCCCCGGAACCCTTCAGAGCCTTTTCCAGCTGTGGTGAGCATAAATTCCTGAAAAAATCGGCGCCCCCCCCCGTCTATCAATTCCTGGATCCGCTGAATAGGTAAATTGTTCCACAAAAGTGCTGTCACAAAATTGCTTAATTTATTGTGATTCATAACATTAGTAGTTTTGAAATGAAATGAATCGGGCTTTAGGCCACCTTTGTGCACATATAGGCTAAACTGGGACAGGAGAACCTCCTGAGGATGGTGAGATGATTGAGATGACACTGTCCTCCAGACACAGGATTCGAAATTCGAGCCCTGGCGGTCTGAGGCCGAGAACGCTACCTCTCGGTCACGGAGGCTCCCCACAATACTGACTTTCACACGTGGATGGGGAAAAAACATTTTTTGTTTCTTTCAAACCGCCGAGACCGGGAGCCGAACCCGGAACTCTGGCGTGAAAGGCAGTGGTGCTAACCACTACACTAGGGCCCCCGCCCGGTAGTTTTGAATGTATCTGGGAATTGATAATATACTGTGTAGTAGGCATGCGGCTGCAAACAATGCTCAATATATCTGATATGTGAAACATCTATTATGCCTAACATCACAGATGATATAACTATCACATCATCTGGGAAGGGGGGTACTGGATGGTTGCTAGTAATAATAATACTCTTTGCCACAACCTAGGGGAGGGTCATTAGGGATATTTTCCATCTGTTCATGATGTATGGCATGGCACGGAAGCACTAGTCTACAGCGATCATCCAAGGGAAGCTGCAGCCTGCACGTGTCTGACTATAATCTTCGGGCGGATTGCGAGTGGCTTACCCTGTTTCTTTCACTCAACAGCGGTGCCAATGCATCTCCCGCATCAGTGCAGGCACTCATGAGGGTCGTGGTAGGCTATTAAGCTACTGGTAATGGAATGTTTGACATTAAGTCTCTCATTAACTCTCTCACCTGGGATGAATGGAGTTACCCTCAACTATTTTTACTCTGTGAACTACTCGACCCGAGGATAGCAGAGCTGTGTGAAAGGCGACAGTGTTTCAGCATTAAATTGCTTAGTGAAACCCAAGTCTTCTACCATCTGGGCATGTCTGGTGGATTTACCACCATGTGTGAATGACCTACTCATAGGCGGCCTGCCCAGCACACACAAGACGTTGAATCAATGTTGGCTTAACGTTGGTCCAATGTCGCAATGTTGGTTTACCGTGTTGTGTCTGCCGCGTGTGCTTAGTAGGTCGAGGCTATCCAGTAGTAGTAGTAGTAAATCATTGCTTTACGTCACTTTTCGGCACAAAAGGTCTTTTAAGTGACATTATAATACGATAAAAACGTTGTAGTCAATTGATGAGATGAATGATGTACAGATGATGATGTGAGGGTGGGAGCTATAGGGCATGGTGGGTTATTGAGAGCGTTTTCCTTAGCTCGCCCGAGTAGGGGTTCTGGGCATGTCTAGGGGATATACCCCCAGACATGCCCAGACGGTCGGAGACTTGAGTTTCGCTGTACAATTTAATGATGAAACTCTTTGGCATTTTGCGCAGCTCCGCTATCCTCGGGTCGGATAGTCCCCAGAGTAACAATAGGAAGGATCACTCCCTCTGGGTAACTCCATTCATCCCACGTGAGAGACCTAATGTCAAACACGCTATTGCCGGTTATTTAAGGCTACCACAGCCTACATCAGCGCCAGCACTGATGCGGGTGCTGCATTGGCTCCGCTGTTGAGCGGAGGAACCAGGGTACGCCACTGGCAATCCGCCCGAAGATTATAGCCAGATACGAGGAGGCTGCAGCTGCCCTTGGATGATTGCTGTAGACTAGTGCTTCCGTACAATGCCGTAACAGCATCCAACAGACGAAACAGATCCCTAATGACCCTCCCCGGATGGGGGCGAAAAGTACTACTACTAGCAATACCCCAGGCTATCCAGTAGGCCTGTTGTTATACTACATGTGTGAAGGCGTTGCACTGTTTTGGGATTTGCAATCAATGTTAGGAGTCAACATAAATCATTTGCAGCACAGGTCGACTGGAATCCTGGATGTATAAACAAACACGGGACTTATTTTTTCAATCTACCATAGTAGTAGTGGGTGAGTGAGTAAAAGGAGAGTTTTTTGCATGCGAATAGTTCAAAACCTGCGGAAACAACCTAAGCTCAAATTCCAAGATGGCCCGCCATAATCCAGAATGGTGTCCAAATCCAAAATGGCGGATCAAAACCTACGAATACAAAATGGCAGATCCAAGACGGTGCCCAAAATACAAAATTGTACCTATAATCTAAAATCTGCGAATTCAAGATGGAGCACAAAATTAAAATATGGCATCTAAAATCCAAGACAGCGCTAAAATCCAAATTATGCCCCAAATCGAAAATGACACCTAAAATGCAAAACTTGTGAAAACAAAAGGGCGGATTCAGGGTGACGCTTAAAATTCAAAATGGCGCCTAAGTAAAAAATAGCTCCTATAATCCAAAACCTGCAAATCCAAAAAAGGCGGATCCAGCCCATGCAAAATGAAAATATAAATCTATTATAACTTAAAAATAACTTTAAAATAAGTATGTAAAATATATGTTTCTGTTCTGTGGAGCTTTGGTATGCAAAATGTAAAGTAACTATTTCTACCTGATATTTTTATCCTGGATATTGATGATTTGTAGTTATCGGGATTTGCTACAACACAGTAAAGAGGCGGCTGATCTATCTGAACATTCCTGATCAATAAACTGAAGTTAGTCTCATCTTGGATAAGTCGGTAATCTTTAGAAAACTCTGGGAACAGTGTTATATCATGTGTAGATAGCGTAGTGATGGGTGTATTAGGGTCTCCGGCTATATTCCAGATCTTAATCGCTTGATCCTCACGTAACACACAGGGAACCAGTAGTGGATGTCCCACCACACCATATAATACCTCATCCCCAGGTTCTGTGATAAGTGGACTCTCTGCACCTGATGTTAAAGCGATAAGCATAAAAATACAACAACAAGTTATACACGCCATTCTGAGTAGCTGTAGTTGCATAACTATCCGCTGGAAAATATCAGCTGTAATAAAGTGCACACTAAGGGATTCCAGATAATTGCTTTGTTTAAATATTATTTTTGGCATATCCTAGCTGGCATGTGACGCTGGCACCTTTGGTTGCTCTAATGCTCACATTGAGACAACGCATGGCCAACTACTCGTGTTGACTAAGTTGACCCGCAAACGTTTGACGTGCCGCTATCCAGGTCTTAGTGCAAAAGATCGCGAATGGTTTGTGTCAATAATATAAATTATCTTGTTTCAAGTTATAGGAATGATCAGTACATCACTCCGAGAGGTCGATTTATATTGCAGCAACTTGTTACAAGAGTATGATTAATATTAAAAAGACAAACTTGTTTATGACATTCAAAGTAAAATTTACACTAATTTTATGTTAACTATGATCTTATATATGTATAATGTAAACTGAGTAAACAAACAAACAAACAAACAAACAAACAAACAAACAAACAAACAAACAAACAAACAAACAAACAAACAAACAAACAAACAAACAAACAAACAAACAAACAAACAAACAAACAAACAAACAAACAAACAAACAAACAAACGACTGACAAGCAAACAAATAAACCAACAAGCAAACACACAAGCAAACAAACACACAAACAAACAAACACACAAACAATCTAACAAACAAACACAATAAAAAAGAATGACAAACACACAAACACATAAAACAAACAAACAAACAGACAAACAAACCAACAAACAAACAAGTTTTTACATCAAATATTTGCGAAATTATTACTATAATAGCGATTTTACCAAATTTTGGCCCCATCTTGGATTTTGACGTCATAATATACTTTATTTTTCAGGAACTAGAACATAAAATATTCTGTGTGGCCATGTATGGGACGATACTTTGATAAAGTGTACATTATATTTGAAGCCACAATAATTTATATTTATCTTAACAATATTTAACACTATTTATAATATCAGGCTCTTCACACACAAGGATAAAAAAAACTAAATAAAGCGGACCTTATTATGCATTGTGAGGCTATATTGTCAAATGTATTCATTGTCGGCCTACTCTGTTTGGCGATCATCACTTCTCATCCTGGGGGGGAAGGGTGTCACCTCCGCGTGGTCCCCCCTGGGCAACTTCTTAGAAGGCCAAGCACACCCAAACCTTTCATCAAACCAGGTTTTTCAATTTTTTTTGACGTGAAGTTTTTTGTGTTTGCTTTCTGGTGGTACTGAGGTTGTTATGTTTATTTTCGAATAGTTTTTATTTCAAATTCTTTATATATTCTCTATATATTCATATTTTTATATTTTATGTCTTTTTTCATTGTACTTGTGGTGCCTTACAGTGCTCTCACGGATTATGATCGCTCTGTCGTGCTAGTTCTCGATGACAGACCCGATCCCCAGCTGTGGGGGCATTGTAGGTCTACTCATAACTCCTCTATGATTTGGTTTTTGTGTTTGAAGTGGTTTCTCTTTGGGGTACTGGGATGATTGCTAGTAGTAGTACTTTTTGCCCCCATCTGGGGAGGGTCATTATTATCTGACCCGTCTGTTGGATGCTGTGTACGGCATTGTATGGAAGCACTAGTCTACAGCAATCATCCAAGGGCAGCTGCGACCTCCTCGTATCTGGCTATAATCTTCGGGCGGATTGCCAGTGGCGTACCCTGGTTCCTCCGCTCAACAGTGGAGCCAATGCAGCACCCGCATCAGTGCTGGCGCTGATGTAGGCCGTGGTAGCCTTAAATAACCGGCAATAGCGTGTTTGACATTAGGTCTCCACGTGGGATGAATGGAGTTACCCAGAGGGAGTGATCCTTCCTATTGTTACTCTGGGGACTATCCGACCCGAGGATAGCGGAGCTGCGCAAAATGCCAAAGAGTTTCATCATTAAATTTTACAGCAAAACTCAAGACTCCGGCCGTCCGGGCATGTCTGGGGGTATATCCCCCAGACATGCCCAGAACCCCTTATCGGGCGAGCGAAGGAAAACGCTCTCAATAACCCACCATGCCCTATCACCCCCACCCTCACATCATCATCTGTACATCATTCATCTCATCAACTGAATACAACGTTTTTATCGAATTATAATGTCACTTAAAAGACCTTTGTGCCGAAAAGTGACGTAAAGCAATGATTTACTACTACTACTTCTCTTTGGCATCCTGGCGATGGACGGGATGTCCGAAAGAAACCATTGCCATATAATTATTTTTTCACTTTATTGTTTTAAAGGTTTCTCTGTGGCATCCTGGCGGATAATGCATTGTCGTACAATTAGCCTGTGGTGACTTACGGTGTCCTCACGGTTTGTGATCGCTCTGGGATGTCCTCCAATATCACGGACCTTATTACCAACTGTGGGGGCACTGTAAGTCTTCAATTTGTGAGAATTTTTTGTGGTTTCATGATTTCTCAGGCCATACTGGCCGAAAAGTGAAGTAAAGAAGACATTTACTTACTCACTTAATGGTTTCTCTGTTCATTGTTTATGTCATTCATATTTATGTCTAAATGGGTTTACTTTTTTTGATTATAGTATATAGTATTATAGTATATATTATATATTTGTTTTGACAATGACACTGTTTTGACTTAGACTTGTAGTTTTTACACAATCACTCCAATTTCATGGAGATATAGTGACTTGAAAAGTCGTTCATTTTATAATCACTTCATAT
Source organism: Flabesymbios commensalis (assembly GCA_964017125.1). Taxonomy (NCBI): domain Eukaryota; kingdom Metazoa; phylum Annelida; class Polychaeta; order Terebellida; family Flabelligeridae; genus Flabesymbios; species Flabesymbios commensalis. The sequence goes on along the minus strand of OZ024906.1, from coordinate 105,305 downwards.
TTTACATTATTTATACTGATATTTTTATACCCATTAAACTGTGTTGTAGTGCAGGCGCTTCAACATGTCATCAGACTCGTTACATATAGGTGCCAGGAGCATCGTCATCTTATCGTATCAAACACTTTAAACTGAATATTTTAGTACGAACATGCTTTTATTAGCTTTGTCTTTCCTTTACTACGTTAACTATACAATATGGGATATTGTAATACCTGGAATTTTCACTTAAATGGCCATAATGGCCGAAAAGTGAAGTAAAGCAAATATTTTACTTACTTACTTCTCATCCTCTTGATTTCACTGTTTTAAAGTTCGATCGATATAAGTCTATATAAATAGCACAGACAGATTACCAGAAGTACTCCTTGATTAGGTACAAGTGGATTTCTACATATGGGCTGTCAACCTACGTAAAGATCAGTGTAATGGTCACCTAAACATAAAACAATAAATTGTTTCAACTGAAATTTTAAGTATAACCCCGATTAAATCTATAGTTTATCTTCGGGTTGGCTACTCGACCGAAGTTGACCGTCTTTCAGTCAACGTTAGGGATGAAGGCCAGAGTTGTGCATTCACGTTTTATCACCCACACTAAATGACTCCGGTGAACAGCGTTTTCCTTTTATCTTACACCAGTTTTCCTTCACTAGTTTAAGTGTGTGACTATTTCTCCACAATTTATTTTACCGTAGTTATTTAAATACTTTTTTATTATCTATATGTGTATTTTTGCCATATTTTAATAAGTATACAAACATTTTTATCTAAATAAGATTTTTTATTTAAATATGAGTTGTTGACAACTCACCGGTACATTTGTGATAGTTTAAGGAGGCTGCATATGGATATATCATATATTATATACTATTTAGAATCATACTTAAAGCCACTGTCACATCTTAAAGTCACGCACATAATGACTGTAGTGAGGATGGCTGTAGTTCACCGTAGTTAAACATATCAAACCTAGTTAGATGTAGTTAACTTTAGTTCAACGTAGTTATAAACATCAAGAAACCAGATGTTTGGCCCTTGTTAGCCTAAAAACAACATGTTCAAAATATATCTATGGTCAGCTACGACACAAGACCGCACAGCAACAGTGGTGTGAACGTAATTGACCTTATTTGACTTTATTTGACCCAACTTCACCTTAGTGTTTACCCTAGTTGCCCGTAGTAGCTTGGCACTTCGATTAATACTATGATCAAGTACGGTCCACTAGGGTACATTAGAGATTAATACATTCAAAAGAACTACAGTCCACTACTTGCATGGCCGTAAGATGTGACCGTGGCTTAATGAGATGTCATTGTTAGCGTTAAATTGTTGTTTAATTAATAGGTTGATTACAATATCATCAAACTATGATCATTTAAAGTAGGGAAGGCATCCTTTACCAGTCATTTCTATATAGTATCTAATAAAGCAAAGTCATTTAAACAGCGTGTGTGAGGATGATTTAAGGGAATTATAAGACTTCCCCACTTGCGAACAATCGTACTGATTATTAGTAATGTTTATTTACGAATGGGGATATCGATAACACTCAGTATGCATCGATTTAAATGAAGGACCTCTTATTTAGCTTCAAACCATTGTATTAAATGTATTTTTTTAAACTTTAGGCTTGGCATATTTTCATTGTCCTCGTATAGTTGCAACTACTTCCATTTGTCAATCATCTACAATTACTACATAATTCCAAAATAGATCTAATTTGTTTGTATTTGGCGATCATTTTGGATTTTTATATATTCTGCAAATGCAGCTAGTAGTAGGCCCTATTCACCGCAATTTTTATGGTAATCTGGGTGACACATAGGACTAATTAAAAAAATAGAAAGGTTGCAAGAAAGCATCCAATTTAGAATATTTCTTTCATTTTGTTTTAAATAATCGGTAATTTATTGGTATATTGTGCCATTAAAACAACATAAACAGGTTTTCTCTTTCTAATACATACACACTTAGAGAGATGAGCTACTTGGGGTAATATATGCATGGTGCAAATGAAAACATGCATGTATTTAACCAATTAAGCTTATCTGCAACCGGATTTTGATGGCCATCTTGAATTTTGCACTTTCCCGAATCGGGATTCCTGGGGACTTTGCCACGTGTTTCAGGACTTCATTCTAGTAGTTTCTGAAAAAATCTGCTTGTTACGAATTTAATCCAGCTAAAAATCTAATGTTTCTGCGCTATCTGGTGACCAGGCATAATGGCTCTCCTGTAATAAATTATAATGACTATGTACTCTATGTTTACATCTATGGATTGCTTAATAAATAAAAGAAAATCAATTTCTCTAATTATTTCACCAGGTGACAATAATGACTTTAAGCATTTCAAGTAGATATTTTTTATACTCTTTTCATTCATCTCGCTCTAAAAGAGGGGATCGCCAAACGATGGCTCGGCAGCATTTGTAGCAGCTTATAACATATTGCGAGCGTAACTTTTTTCAATACAGTAGACCAAGTCTAGTCTTCTATCCCCGAAAGACTAGCCCACATGACGAGATCCGCCAATTACAGCCGTCATTCTGTTGTTATTTAAATTAGTGGGTATAATGCTTTACTATAGGATAGCATGGCTATGCATTAACCTTCGCCTCGTTTAGGATTCTGGTCATATCTGTGATTGAACCGACCAGTTATTCATGCTGTAAATATTTACATGGTTTTAAAAGATACAGTTCTACAATTTAAGTTAACATTTCAATGTATATTGGATTAATCCAACTGCCTTGGACATTTAAGCTTAACAACAAAAACAAAAATATTGTTTACAGAAGAACATGTGTTTATCAGCTTTGTGGAAAATAATTTACAGTGGAGATTGATATATAAACCATGTCTAAGCTGAAGTACGCATGCGTGCCGTCCTTTTCAATGTCATTTGTAGTCGCACTATTTTTTTATGCCACAAAATGTAGATATTGCGGCTACTTTTGCTATTCAGCAAATAACTAACATCTTCTGATTGAAAATTCACAAAAACTAAAATATTTTCCTGATGTATAATATTATAACTGGCAAACGGTATAAAGCCTTTGGTTTCCGTAGCTCATATCAATTTATACCTAGTGTCAGGATGTCAGGATGTGACTACAGTCAGTGTTGTGAAAGTTATTTTTTCTATAATATTATTTTTTTTAGACTTTTGTTCATAATATATTATGAAATTTTACACGTCCAGATACATGAACACACTTGTACTTATAATAGCAAGCGATTTAAATTCACCAACTATAATACAATTAATTAACGAATCATTCAATTGCAAAATGCGCATGCCTGAGACGGTCAAGTGTAGGCCAACAGTAGCCTATTGAGTATAGATTGACGACATCAATATAGCCAGTGAACTGATTACAAGATACTACTCAAACGAGACATTGATCCAATGCTGTTTCAATGTTAGGCCAACGTTTGCAACGCTGGCCCAACATTGAACCAACATTGGATAAATGTATAAATGTACAAAGTCCTCCTACCCAGCAAACACAAAACATTTGTATAACATTTATACAACCTCGAACGTTGAAAACGCATATTTAGTTTTATTATGGAATAGGGCTTTGGCCTACCCACGGGCACTATTGCATTCTGGGGGATCCTTGTCCTGCGAATTTTGACAGTTGACCTTATCTTTAAATAAAAAACGATCTAATTCATCAGAATCAAGACGTTTGCTTGGAACTTTAATTTGATATATTATTCTTGTGAGATTCATAGAAGCATTTATATAGTCACATTGCTGTTGGAATTAACCCGCTATCTGGATAGTAGGTTTTCATCCACTTGAATTCGAGTCTCGCTACCACGATCCACAACTTCAAGTGGTTGAAAATTATTCATATGTGAGACCCAAGATGTGTACATCTTGATGTTTAAACACTCATTTAATTTTCAATAACTGTGATTAATGCTACTAATAAAACAGGATAAAAACGGCTATGGCCACGCTTCGAGTTTAAAAGGTTAAAGGAACATTTCACCGAAATTAAATTGATAGGAACCAGTTGGATGTCAACAGGGTAACTATACTGATATACAATAGGATATGCTGGAAACACCAGTCACACTATACGTGTTCTAAGTTACTGACAAAACAAAAACAAGCATTGATATTTCATTATTAGTTATATATCCCATAAAGAACATGTTATGATATAAAACAAAAAGTGGAGTCATACTGCAGCATATGAGAGAAACGTATCAGTTGCGTTAAAAATGATTAAAATCAGTGTCATACGCACAGAAACCCCTTAAATTGTGCGTGTACTTACAGTATTAAACTTATGACAGCACAATTAAACCATATACAGACATTATTTTAACGTGTTTAAAAATAATTTTGTGTACCGCGTGTACCGCCGTCTTTGAAACATGCATGATTATCAATACTTTGTGTAATGGATAATCACATTTTATACATTATTTCTAAAATTACGTTTGTTTTCATAAAATAAACGTTTTAATTTAAATATATAAAAAGGGGTGTCAAAATGATAATTATAAAGACTTTGTCATCTTTCTTAAAAATCGTATTTCAAAATATTTAATGAAATGAAATGAATCGGGCTTTAGGCCACCTTTGTGCACATATAGGCTAAACTGGGCCAAGAGAGCCTCCTGAGGATGGTGAGATGATTGAGATGACACTGTCCTCCAGACACAGAATTCGAAATTTGAACCCTGGCGGTCTGAGGCCGAGCACGCTACCTCTCGGTCACGGAGGCTCCCCACAATACTAACTTTCACACGTGGATGGGGAAGAAACATTTTGGTTTCTTTCAAGCCGCCGAGACCGGGAACCGAACCCCGAACTCTGGCGTGAAAGGCAGCGGTGCTAACCACTACCCTAGGGCCCCCGCCCTTCAAAATATTTAAAAATCGAGTACTTTGTTTTGAAAAAAGATAATCGCTGACGGAGGTACATCATGAATAGCATATTTATTATCATATACATAGGTTATACTGTATGAAAGGTAATGTAGATCTAGACCTGAGTAAGACAATTTATGCATTTGTAATATCATAGCTCATAGAAACTGATAGTTTATGTTATAGTTTATGATATAGCGCTCTTTCATGAGCAACAATGACAATGACAATATTTGTTTAATGATCAGGGACGCATATTACAAAGAATCCTTTGATCCTATCTCAACGTTCTCTCATTTCCATTAAAAAAGTTGGGATTGATCCCAACTTTTTTAATGGAAATTTGAGAAAGTTAAGATAGGAAAAAAGTTAGGGTGCTTTGTAATATGCACTACAGGCCTTTGTGGGGCATGGAGTATAACACAAATATACTGTCGGTATGAATATAACATTTCAACAGTGGTCAACAGTAAGAGTGAGATCAATGACATTAAATTTACATATACAAGATGAGTATACATGCACGATACACTATATGAATTGTGATTGTTTTATGAAGCCTACTGCGCTGAATTTTGACACATTAAATCAATAAAACCTAATAATATATGGGGTTGATAAACAAAATGTGGGTAGGAAGTAATGAACACACTCGAGTATCAAGTGAAATTCGTCTGTTGTTGGAGTTATAGGAGAGCTTCAGTTGTTTATTGTGTTTAATCATATTGGACCGTAGTAAGTAAATTGTAACATGCTTCTTGATTCTTGAATAAGACTGATTTTGAGCCCAGTAACCCTGAATGGACCATCAGGATCGCGAATTCATTACGACACGTCCGGAAGTGCACATGTTTTTCCTTCACAATGTGAGATAGAGGTGTTTTAATCCACTCTTGTTTCAAAGTCGGTGGATTTACTCTCGAGTTTTCCTGAAAAAAGTGTAGCATATACAAATGACATTACAATATATAGAAAACACAACTTTGTATAATTGTAGCTATGCAAACTTTTTTTCGAGTGTCTTTAAATAATTTTGGAAGTTGTTGTCAGGCACTATTAAACGCACCAAATGACAACCATTTATTATTTTTTTATTTTCATCAATTCATTTATTACTATATTAATAAATTATTTATTTATTACATTTTATTTCTTTATTACAAACTTTAGAACAACTTTAGAACGATCAAAGTAGTACTTTTCCAACTACTTTGTACATGTACTCGAGTATTTTTGAAAACCCAGTACTTTTAGGCTACTTATAACCATGATTTTTTTCAAGTACTTGTACTGGAGTACTTTTGTTCAGTTCTCGCCCCAAGCCTGCGGACAACAACAGAATATATAACGATCAATAACGAACACCAACGGATGCCGCTCATTCCTTGTCCATCAGGTTTATCCAGCAATGTGTGACTTTAATAATGAGGTAACGACGCACATCTATATTTATATGTTGTGGGCTGTTCCCAACTTTTGTCGCAAACACGTCATACTATGCACAAGTAATGTGTATCTTGCGCGAATTATGATCAATCTATGCAACCACTGTACTCCATCAATGCCTGCTCATAATCATGCCGAGACATGCAATCTATGTGCAGATTTGTCATACAGTGATATAAAGCGTACCATAATCAGAAAACTTTCTCACGGTGGCACGCAATGACACGCAATGGGAAGTATTGCCACTAATAGAACATAGGTTGCTCACTATTCACGAAAGTGGCGAGAACAAAAAGTGTGTGAACCACTTAAAATTTCTGGAAAATTTTGACAATCCTGGCACGCATTTTTACACATACCACGCAATCCCACGCAACCTCATTCTTGGAACGAAACATAGCGGTACATAGCGCAAACCAAGGGCTGCATGAACCTAAATACATTTAATTTTGAGGTGAAGAGTCACATTTTTATCATGTCGAAATATTCATATGGTCAATTATATAATACATTCAAATACAGTTTCTATAAAAACCTACCTTGTTCAGTAATATCATGATCTGAAACAAAAACACTTGCAAATATTGTGTGGGTTGCATTTAAAGCTAGTATCTCATCAAGAAACGACTGCTTGGCAACTGTTAGCGACTCTGACGACTGCGTTTGTAAACGACTGAATAACGAATTTGTCAAAATATTTAGCGATTGTGGTCTATAACGACTGATCAACAAAAGTGGGGCGACATACTTGCGACCGCTTAGCGAATCAGACGACAACTTGGCCTTCTGGTCGAGTACTTTTGACGAATGGTCGCTAAGGGGGCGCATATCTGTCGTCACAGATTATTTAATTCATCGTTAACATGCTGCGACTCCATTTCGACAATGGTCTGACCTTGTAGCAAATGAAGCGAATTTGGCAACTGCTTTCAAACTGGTTTGCCATACTTGAGCAATTAATTGACGACTATTGACGACTGCAGAGCGAATCCTGAACAATCTGTTGAAGAAATAGACGAATCATCATGTTGGGCATCTTCTATCTCCCCTTTCTTCCTCTTCTTTTTATGATTATGGGTGGTAGCTGCAGTGACAGTGTTATCTGAATCATCAGGTGATTCATCCTGATCACTGGGTGGAGTTGGTGTATCATGTTGGTCAGGTTCAGGCACTTTTCCAGGTCGTTGGGTTGGTTACAAGCCTACCAAGGATGGGAGAGACAGGGACTGCTGTCTTTTTATTTTTTCACCTGACCTCTTTTCTTTGGACCCATTTTGATACTATGATTAATTGGTAGTCTATATATTTTCATTGGGTTGTCTTTCACTTGCTGACTTGTCTGTTTATGTCGTTATGTTGTTTTAATTATGACGTTTTATATAACGCAATCGCCCGACAAATCTACCAATCACCGACTGACTAACAACCTCTTAACGACCAGATAAACTGTTGCTATCTGGGCGTTATGCATTTGCTAAACAGTCGTCAGACGATCTTTTATTTCGGTACAGAGTCGTCACATTCGTTAACTAGACACTAATCATTTGTTAGTCAGTCGTTAGTCAGTCGTCTTCCCATCGAATCTGTGTCGGTAAGCATTTGTTGTTGTCGGTTATCAGTCGCCTCTCACCAGTAATTTGTAGAGGCGTTGCTTACGCTGAGGACGTTCGCTAAAGATTGTTAGACAGTCATTTCACAGTCGTTAGACAGTCTGAAGTCGTAATTTAATCGCCAACTGTTCGTCATATTCGCTAAATGCTTAGGAGTCACTAACTGTTTTTTCAAAAATTACTGATCAGGACGAAGTACGACGTTAAAGCTACCACTGAAGACGTCTTGGCGAGTAAAAAGACTAATTGCAGAGTTGTTACAGACCAATTACCGACCAATTAACGAAATTAATTCGTCTATCAGTTGCCGCCGGATTTTGAACATGTTAAAATCGCGGTGAGCAACCAATTTACGAACAAGATTCTGATTCCGACTACTTGGCGATTAGCTTCAGAATAAATAAAGATTAATAACAGAATCAGACGAATTTCCATACGTCTCAGTCGCCAATCGGTGACACGCCTGGTGAGATACTAGCTTAAGGTGAGTAAACAAAGCATATTGCTTTATTGTTTTAAAAGACATTGCAAACTGGCGTAAACACTCATCACGTTTTAAATAATTATATATATATGTTGATATTATTATTAATTTTATTATTATTATTATTAATATTATTATTATTATTATTATTATTATTATTATTGTTGTTGTTGTTGTTGTTGTTGTTGTTGTTGTTGATGTTGTTGTTTTGTTGTTATTGTTATTATTGTTGTTGTTGTTGTTGTTGTTATTATTGTTATTGTTATTATTGTTGTTGTTGTTGTTGTTGTCATTGTTGGTGTTGTTGTTCTTGTTTTTTTTTTGTTATTGCTGCTGTTTTTGTTGTTGTTGTTTTGTTGTTGTTGTTTTGTTGTTGTTGTTGCTGTTGTTATTGTTATTATTGTTGTTGTTGTTGTTGTTATTCTAGATCGTGTTATTTCTTCTTACCTTTCGTAGGGACTTCTATATAGTTCCTATTTCGTTCTTGAATTGCCTAACCAATTCAAAAATGGAACATACTTTTATATAGAAGTTGAATACAAAAATTGATGGGGTAAGGGATGTTGCAAAGTTAAAAAAAATCCAAACATCCAAAAAAAATTGGAAGTGGGTGGGTGGGTCCCGGGCCAGTTTGCATAGAATAGTGGAAAACCAATAACATCCACAAAAATCGTGTCAAAGATTGGTTTCCAAAAAAAAAATTGGATAGGGGGGGGGGGGTGTATGTAGCTATGGTGAGCTCTATCAAAAAAATGTTTTGATGTCGGGATTTTTTTTAACTTTTTAAGGCCCCTAAATGGGTTTCTGTGAGTATAAATTTACATATATCATCTTCCGACCATTTGTCATTTAAATCTAAATCGTATGAATACATAAAAACAAAGTAACTATGGCAAACGAGAAGCACTCGAACAAAATATAACAGTAAAAATGAGACATTGTCATCAATTAAATGTGTGGATAACTGAACATATTCTTTGAACTTACCCGATAAAGAACAGTTAATGAGCCAAGAACCATCAACGTTGTTATTGCTAACATCACAACGAACCATGGAGTGGCAATAGGGTGGCTTGCCGTGCCTGAAATAATCCAAATCACATTTTTAATAATAAAAGGGTATTATGATGTATCGACTGTATATTGTTCAAGACTTATTTGCACCTTTTTGCAAATTTCACACTAGTTTTCCACAAACGTACATGTAAACTATAATTGTGAAATTTATAGAAATATAATCTAGATTTGGATACATCAGTAATTATTCAAATCATATTATCAGTCAATATGGATTATTTCGCTAAAAGAAAAGTGTGTTTCTAAACATTGATTGATACATCAATAATAAAATACCTGATGTGCTGCTAAGCTATGGCCAGTCACATAACAAAGTATTTTCAAACATGCATGTTGGAGACCACATACCAGCATAGTACCCTTCCAAGACATACACATGCCACTTTAAAAGCTTGATCGAAATGACACATTTGACACATGTATCAGGCTTAAATATGTCTGACTATAATTTCAATAAAAAAAAGAACAATGGAAAGTAATCAAGAAAAAGACGCACGCAAACTATAAGGCACATTTGCCAGCACTTGATATTCAGTCCCGTTGTTCCTCTGGTAGATCAGGTCAATATCAATTATTTCCCCCTCAATGGCGTAGAATACCCCAGTGACCTCAATTTGTCCATTGTCGAACTTCTTGACTTTAGAACTGATCACCTCTCCACCAACATGTATGAACACATCTTTAGCAGGTACGTTCCACACTACACCAGTCACTCTTACTATAGATACACCCTTATTTTCTATGTTAATGTAACCTCTCGGTGCGATCATATTTTCATCTCCTTCATGTATTCGAGCTTGACAAAAGAAGTAATATGAAAATATATCAAATATAGCAAATTAAATACGATATACCATAGATAATATTAAAAGTATATCAAATATCGCCTTTATATTAGGCGGTCAACAAAGAGAAAAGTTGTTTATTTCATTTATAACCCTCCTCTGTTTTATCACAACCATGTCATTGTATGTTTATATATGTTGACCTACATTTGTTGTCATAACTTCAGTGTTTTGGTAAGGCTTAGACATAAATTGAACATTGAAACCCGGCCAAGTGTCGCGGCATGTCTAGGGTATATCCCTAGATATGCCCAGAACCCTCTCAGTATCCCGCTATGTCATATCACTCCACCCTTACGTCATCATATGTACATTATTCCTTTTTAATCTACAGATTGCGGCTTTAACATATTACACTCAGGTCGAAGAGTTACGTTAACCCTTAAACCGCTATAGTCGTTCTTAATCGTTTTATTAATCGATACAATCACTGATGCTCAGATCGAAATTGGTCTTTAGGAATCAAGATTTGCAAATGTTAGGTAAAAAAATAAATTGAGCGTCAGTAATTTTTAACCACTTGGAGTTGTGGGTCGCGATAGCGAGACACAACTTCAAGTGGTTGAAAAATAAAATTTAACTTATTAGATATATTTGGCGTTTTAGGGTTCACCAACAATTTTACTTACTTACTTAATTTGCATGCCGACAAACAAAAGTCATAGACTAAAAGGTTTGACCAAGTTTATTGGCTGAGATCTAGATTTTCTAATATTTATGATTCAAAATAATCTACATGTCGCATTTGAACACAAATGTTTACCTTTATTGTTGAATGTGTGTGTATGTGATGCCAGTTGTACCTCACTGGGCAGATCACTATGGGTGTAGGTCAACCTGATCACCATGTAATCAATAACGGGATCAGTCGCGTCAAAATAGTGTCTCAACTCGTATGTATCCTCTTTCACACAAGATGTTGGCTGTGGGAAGTGATCAACTAGGTGTTCGTTGATGTAGAGATTCACTCTGAGACCGCCCATGCCATTAAAGTGGGACACTGTGGCTAGAATTGATATATCTTGCAGTATTCGTTCATCTACGTCCAATTTTCCATGTAGCCCATGGCCGTCAATGGTTTGAAAAGCTGAAAATCAATATTTGTTTAATCAGTGCTACTGCACACACTGAATATTGAGTTGCATTTCGATGTATATGGTAACGAAATTGCTATATTGAATAAATATCTGTCTGATGTGTTTCCGCACAACAAAATTAGCGCTGTCGCTTAGAAGCTATTAGTTTTAAAGTGACAGCCCTAATTTTGTTAACCTCTCCCATGACAGTCGAAGCTTAAAGCATCGACTGTCATGGGATAGGTTACAACATAGTTTACATAAAATACTGGTCAGGGCTAACCCTTTAAACCATCACGATGCTTCAAAGCATCATTCTGCATTTTGCACCGGTACTTAATTTCCTAAAACCTACGGGTTTTAGAAAGACAATTTTCATGGAACAGTTTTTATGATGACAGCATTTTTTTTTCCTCTGCCACCAACTTCCAAGTCATCTTCATCCACAAGTGGAGAATTGCTCTTCATCCACTACAAGTCGAGAATTGCGAGAGCAATTCGCGGCTAGTAGTGGATGAAGATGACCTGAAAGGGTTAATTAACTGCACTTACCAGGGAGACTTGCTGTCCATCCCCACAGAGATAATAGGATCCATCATCTGATTCATCTGCTGATACAAACAAACTGACACATCTGTAGCTGTCATTAATACTCGCTGTCTCCACGCTGTACTTGTCTTCTCCATTCTCAATCAGTAGCCTATTGTTATGCCAAATAACATGAGATTGACCTTCATTTGGTTTCTGCACAGTGAAGAATTTGTTTTTTAAGTCCTTGTGGACCAGGCAGTGGAATGCATATCTCTCCCCAGATTTCCAGCAAACATCCTCAAGACCGTAATGCTCACGGCATGGAGAATCTGAATATAACAAAAATCGACACAATAAATATGAGTTTTGAACTCTTTATAAAATATATAATTTCGGCTAAACTATTTGATCTCTACAGGCTTCGCAGTTCTGTTTGGATTCTGTGACATCATTATCACCAGGGTGGGGGGGGGGGGTGTGTTGTTGGGTAGTTTGGGCGAAAAATAATTAATGGTCAGATAATGTTGACTTTCCACATACCCTATATAATTATCCATGCTCCAAGACTGGATAAGTTGGCGTATTTTAGAGTACATAATTTTATTGAAAAATATTAACAATTTGAGCTAAATATCGAGCATGACAGGCCAAACGTTTTGCAAAGTCAGACCTCAAATAAGACCACTGGTCCGTCTGAAAATTTCAAGTGGGCAAATTATAAATTATTTTCCAAATATTGTAATGCCCAAGTGGATAAAATGACCATAGGGAAGTGTAATTTTGATTCGATTCGACATTGTAATGCTCGGGAATTCAAATTTCTCTGAGATTTATCCAGGTCAAATATCGATTTTAGGTCATGTAAAAATGTGATTGAGTTTTGATGCATGGAATTATATTTAAAGTAATAATTGAAGCAACTTTATCAGCATGAACGTCTGAGAAAGATGTAATTGATCTAACAAAAATATTGCAAATTAGATTGTTACAATTTATACCAGCGCGTGGAAGTGACCTTTTTCAACGTGTGCGCATGCGCACTGATAACTATAACCTGGGTATGCATATGATCATATGCACGAATACGAACGAGAATACGAGTACGAACGACAAAAATCCCTTTTATGTTATGTCGGTGTAGTAGTGATTGATGTCGTATTCATATGCGATGCCATGCTAGGAATTCCATAGATAACGGCATTATTTTGGCCCAAATGCGAAAAAATCCAGCCACTAGAAGAGACTAGACCATTTGTTTTAAATTGAAAATTAATTTTAAAAAATTGCGATATATTTTAATTTTCTAAAATTATTTTAAAATTGTTTGTTGATATTGTTTTTTGTTAAAATTGTTTATAAAAATTATAAAATAATTTTAAATGTTCAAGTAATTTTTAAAGTTTATCATATTTGTTCCCAATATTTTTAAAATATTTAAAAAAATATTATTTTTTAATTATTTATTTGTTTTAGTAATTACCAGAGTGATAACAAATCTATATCTGTACACATGTCACTTTTTATAATCGTGTTTATGAGAATACTGAGTCTGGTTTGTCGCATGCGTTGTCGTATTCCGATGTCGTGATTGTATTCGTATATGTGAACGTAGTTTTGTACCCTAAATACTTAGACTACTTAAGTTGAAATCGCATGTGCAATATTTCAGTAACTGTTCTACCTGAGAGGTGTACTCTCTCTTACGTAAGCTGCATTAATAACATAAGGTAACTTTGCCGTTCGCATTCGTGTAGCCTATATATATGAACGAATAGGAACAGCAAACGGACAATGATAACGAGCCTGATTCGGATTTGCAGCGCCTCTGAGTTCGAGACACCGAGGATTGAGGTGCATTAGAAGTTTTTCATTTCATTTCATAGGATTCACATATTGTTGCATGCAATGTTAAGATCTTCTATCACTGAAACTGTTTTCGAGACCAAAGTCATAATTATCAAGAGCGGTTCTAATTTCACCAGCACACACTAGTATTGTATCGACAGAGCGGATAGATAATGAACTGGCTGCTTTATTTGATATAATAAATATCATCATTGATTTATTTGGTACATCAGGGTTTGTAAAACTAATGTTACTACCAAAATGGTTGATCAAGAAAATGTTTACATTTCTGTTGCGAAACTATACATTGGTATGTATAGTACTAGCGTGTATGCCTACACTGTGTATTGTTAATATGATTATTGTGCTTACGCTATTGTGTATGTGTAAGTATTGAAAGCCGTTAGGTGTAGTCTATCCTAGTATATTCCAGAATATTCCTTTTCTAGACGTTTCTCTTAGTGTAGAACTCTCTGGAGAATAGAAGGTACCAGAACACCAGAATATATAAATACGAGTAGTATTATGATTGGAAGTTAGTTCCTGCTAGACTTTGCTACGGAGTTATTGTAACATTGCAATAGAAAGTTGGTTTTGCTGTGAGATTAAAGTGCGGACATTGATAGACCTACTTGTTGAACTTTGTTACCTGTTAGAGATTGATACTGACATTTTAACCTGTGGATTTCTAAGACACTCGTATGGATTATTCACCTTATTGGATATTTATACACTAGAGGACAATTGAGAACTGTTGAGACTAATGTAAGTGTCTTGTTTAATTATTGTGATCTTGTCTGTCTAAGAAATTGAAATTATTCGATTAAATACATTATTATTGTTACTTAAATAAGACTTTGAGTTTTCATTTATTATTCTGACGATGATCGGTTCGAACTTCAGAGTAAATTGGTTTATTCAATTCCCCTAGACAAACTTTAAATAGAGCCAAAGTGAAACCCGATCTGGAGTTCGTAACAATAGCTCTAAATAACAATCACAAATTACAATACAAATGTGAAACGAGGAGACAGGCATACTGAAAATAAAAATATGTGTATTGGATTACACCTCCTGCCAGGCTATGTTCTGAATCCTCAGATTCTGATGAATATGTCATGCTTTTTTGTTTACCATCATTTGGTTTTATTTTCATGCCATCTTCACGTAGCCTTCCCATGATGAGCCAGAGGTGGTACACGTGCCCAGCATTTCTGCTGTAGATGATTGAATCATCAATGTAGACAAAGCACCACTTACCAATCAGTCCATGTAGAAACTTGTCCATGGGTTACCAGTCGATTCGCCCCAAAACCAACTCGCCCTAACTAACTCACCCCATATTTGTGCCAACTCGCCCCAATAAACTCGCCCCACATTTACACTAACTCGCCTCACATTTATGGCAACTCGCCCCAACCAACTCGCCCCACGTTTTACCAACTCGCCCCACATTTATATCAACCCGCCCCACCCATGTCCTACTATTTTGACGATGTTCAACATCATTATTTATGTGTATGAATTTAATGTTAGCGAAATTTCATGATGCATTTAATTACTATTACTATTACAATAACTTTTGTCATCATTTCCAAAGAGATAGCAAGCTATACTGCTATCATATATCTTCCATATACATTTTATAATAACAAACATCAAATCATATAAATGTGGAGACTATTTAATATTACAAATTAAAAAAAATGTTATTAATTTAATGTATAATTGGCATTAATTGGCATTTGCTTAGATATCCTGCTATCTACATAAAGACACTACGTTGGCTTTGCCACACAGCGTTATTTCAATGTGATCTGATAGCCATGATAACACTGTGCGTAAATATTAGTAGTAGGCCTATATACAGATCCAGATAACCAAAATATTAGTTAGATAAAAAAAATGTTTATTTATGATGGCTAAGCATTGTGCGATAAAATAATTAATGATTCTTTCTAGAAATGATATGTTTGCTTTTAATAGCATGTTTAAATTTGTTTTGGTGTAGTCTAATGTGGTTTCTAAGACCGTTAGGGTTAATTATGTTTTGTCAACCTGTGATTATCGCCGTCATAACACCATTCATTTGCCCTGACCATCAGAGCCAAAAGATCAATGATGTTTCAATGATGCCGGCTCGCCCTCATCAATGTTGGTCCAGTACAAACATATTGTGTGTTTAGAATGTGCTTATGCGCTGTGGGCGTCAAGAGAACTACATGTGAGATCTTCAATGAAGTGATTTCTTTGTTTTTGTGGTCAACAAAAAGGCTTTTTAATTGATCCCCCTCCCCCGCGCCAATGCTGAATCAGGGGGGTGGTATGCCGGATCCTCCTGACGCGTGAGCTTCGGTGCGAATGCGCGAAGATACACATTTTATCCATCCAGCCTGTTGGATGCGTATTTTACAAGACTTTTATTTTTCACCCCCACACTTATTTCCAATGACGTAAGACACACAACTTTGCCATTAGTCTCATCTTTGAGTGATGAAAATCGGAGAAATAACGACTTATATGCTACTGTTTTAGTAAGTAAAAGGTTAATTAAATATTTGAGATTATTCATTTGATTAGACACTGATCCGGATATTGGTTCTCAAATTCGTAAGATATGGCACATATTTATTTATGCATCCATCGTCTTACGAAGTGGTTTTGAGAACCATTGTAGGGTTGGTGGTTAAATTAGCTCAATAACAGGTGCACCGACCTCTATTTTTATCATAATTTTGTTTAAAATATTTTTACATCATGTTTTTTCTAATGGTTAGCCGATAATTTCTAGCTCCCGCCGTCACCGTAGGTGAGACGGAGGGAGCTATGGATTCTACCTCCGTTTTTTTTTGCCTCTTCTTTTGCCTATAACTTTGTAAGAAAATAAGCTAGGATAACAATTTTTGGTATGTGGGTTACTTCCAGGTGGCTAATGGACAGGTTAAAATATTTTCAATCTGAATTCAATACGCAAGGTTGCAGAGGAGAAAATGATGATGTTACCATGGTTACGGCGTTGGGCCGTTGTGTCGTCCGTAAACAATTCGTTTCCGGAGCATATCTCTGAAAGTACTTGTCCAATTGTCTTCAAATTTCACACACAACACCCCTAGGGTGTCTAGTTGTGCCTTTTGGGGTATTTGAACTTTGACCCTCTTCTGGTTCAGAACTATGACCTATTTAGACGTTTTGACGCACACTTCGTTTCCGGAGCAGATCTCAAAAAGTACTGGGCCGATGACAGTCATATTGCACATACATGTTCTCTAAGGTCCCTAGTTGTGCCTTTTCAGGTTTTTGGACCTTGACTTTGAAGTTGACCCAGCACTTTGACCTAATTTATAACATCGGTAAATCCGACTGAAAGATTTGCGGAATATCATGAAAACCGCTCAAGATAGCTACACCATTACTATAAAACAAATTGTGAGGTTTCAGGAGAGGATGCATCTTGACAAATTTCAAGTCGATACAATTAAAAATGGTCGCCTATCGGCCATTATTCACCTCGACAGGCCTGATATTGCGGAATATCATGAAAACCACTCTACATAGCTACACCATAAATATCAAATAAATTGTAAGGTTTCAGGAGAGGCTGCATCTGGAAAATTTGAAGTTGATAAAATTCAAAATGGCCGCCTATCAGCCATTATTCACCTCGACAGGCCTGATATTGTGGAATATCATGAAAACCGCTCAAGATATCTACACCATTACTATACAACAAATCGTAAGGCTCCAGGAGAGGATGCATTTAAAAAAATTCAACTCGTCCAAGTTCAAAATGGCCGCCAATCGGCCATTATTCACTTTCACATGGCCGTTATTTGGTAAACCGTGCTAGATGGCTAGACCATTACTATAAAACAAAATGTGTGATTTCAGGAGAGGATGCATCTTGAAAAAACTCGACTCGAAAAAATTCAAAATGGCCGCTTATCGGCCATTATTCACTTTCACATGGCCGTTATTTGGTCAACCGTGCTAGATGGCTAGACCATTACTGTAAAACAAAATGTGAGATATCAGATGAGGATGCATCTTGAAAAAAATTGACTTGATCAAATTTAAAATGGCCGCCTTTTCGGCCATTATTCATTTTAACATGGCTGATATTTGGTAAACCGTGCTAGATGGCTAGACCATTACCTGATTACTATAAAACAAAGTGTGAGTTTCCGGGGGAGGATGCACCCTGAAAATTTTTAACTTACGAATTCAAAATGGCCGACAATCAGCTTTATTTACTTCGATAGGGCTGATATCAGGTAAACCGTGCTAGATAGCTAGACCATTACTATAAAACAAAATGTGACGTTTCGAGAGAGGATGCCTTTTGAAAACTTTCGACTCAATCAAATTCAAAATGGCCGCCTATCGGCCACTATTCACTTTCACATTGCTGATATTTGGTAAACCGTGTTAGATAGCTGGACCATTACTATAAAACAAAATGTGAGATTACAAGAGAGGATGCATCTTGAAAAAAATTGACTCGATCAAATTCAAAATGGCCGCCTATCGGCCATTATTCACTTTCACATAGCCGGTTTTTGGTAACCGTACTAGATGGCTAGACCATTACTATAAAACAAAATGTGAGATTCGAGGAGAGGATGCATCGTGAAAAATTTTGACTTGATCAAATGCAAAATGGCCTCCTATCGGCCATTATTCACTTTCACATGGGCGATATTTGGTAAACCGTGCTAGATGGCTAGACCATTACTATAGAATGAAATGTGAGATTTCAGCTGAGGATGCATCTTGGAAAATTTTGACTTGATCAAATTCAAAATGGCCGCCTTTAGGCCATTATTCACTTTCACATGGCCGATATTTGGTAAACCGTGTTAGATAGCTAGACGATTACTATAGAATAAAATGTGCGATTTCAGCTGAGGATGCATCTTGAAAAATTCTGACCCGATCAAATTCAAAATGGCCCCCTATTGGCCATTATTTACTTTCACATGCCCAATATTTTGCAAACTGTGTTAGATGTTAGTCCATTACTATAAAACGACATTTGAGGTTTCGGGGGAGAATGCACCCTAAGTTTTTAACTAATTTATATCGAATTCAAAATGACCGTAAATCAGCTATAAGTTAACTCGATTGGCCTGATATCGGGTAAACCGTGCCAGATAGGTAGACCATTACTGGGATACTGATTAGGATCATTAATTTCAATGGAGGTTTGCAATCTCTGACAGACTGTCTAGTTCTTATCTTACTCTTAGACTGGGCTTCTTAGACCTAGTTGTCTTGCGTCTTGAGTTTTGACCTAGACTAGGACTACATTAATAACCCTATACAAAATTGCTTAAAACAAATTCTAATTCGGAGCGGGAGCTCCTGAACTTATGTAGTCTTGTTTTAATTAATATAATTTAAGTCTTTACATTACCTATCATTTCAACGTTCATTAGCTCATATAACCATTCGCGTTTATATATAAATTCAAATAAAATGACAAATACTGCAGAGTTTTTAAATTTAAATTTGATAGTGCGCAGCCACAGCACGCCTTGATACTCAATTAGTTCCCGCTAGCACTGAATGAAGTCTTTGTTCTGCCCAGGGGTAGACGAAGTCATAAATTGTACAACCCTGACCATCACACATCGTCACGGCGGATTAACGTCAGGGGATCCGGCACAACTTGTGTGCAGAGTTTCCACTCCTTCCCTATAACCTCCTTGCTATTACTATACTTTCATTTTTTTGCGATCTATTACTATTACAGTGAAATTGCCCCGTTAACTATCACCTATTATTATTACCCCACCCCTGATGTGTATGCATGTATTAGTGAAATTTAAGTAAATAAGTCTTGAATGAACTGCTGTGAAACATAATATTATGTTGTTTTAGATTTTCGCAGCGATAAATATATCAGTGTTATGATTTATATGCCAACTTTATGTATACATGTACATGTATATAATGATTATAAAACAACTTTAAAATATAGTGTTGTTTGTAAGTTGTAAGCTATTATGAAGTAGTCCTATAATTTATTTTGATTGATTAGTGTGGTAAGAGCAGTTAGTCTGAGAAGTGAGGTGAGTTGCCAAAAACGTGGGGTGAATTGGTAAGAGAAGTGGGGCGAGTTGCTAAGATAAGTGGGGCGAGTTGGTTAAAGTTGGGGCGAGCTGGGCAGAGAACTGGGGCGAGTTGCCAGTAGAAGTGGGGCGAGTTGGTGAAATAAGTGGGGCGAGTTGGTTGGGGCGACTTGGTAATGAGGCGAGTTGTTAGTGTGGGCGAGCTGGTTTTGGGGCGAATGGACTGTAATCCTGTCCATATTGTGCTAGAAGAGGCTGCAGCGTTGGCCAGTTCAAACAACACTCGCTTGAACTCAAATAGGCCATCTTGTTTGTGGGTCAATGTGACGGGGGCCGCCCATGGTGATGTTGACATCTGGATAAAACCGACATTGATCATATCGTTGACCACTTTCCTTTTTGAGAGGGGTGTGCAGTGGGCCCTCTGTCTAATGGGTTAGTATCCGTTTAAGATTGATGGTGGTGGGAATCAAGTTGCAGTGGCCGAGGTTGGACAGGTCCTCGTCAAACACGTCTGTATACCCCTTAATGACGTCATCGATGCAAGGGTGACCACAACACTCAGACAGAGGCTGTATGGGCGATGAATTCTGTATATGGCGTAATGGTAAAGTTTTGACCAAGCGATGTCACTTTCCTTGTTCCATAACCAGTCTTCCCAATCCCTCGTCTGATGGCATGACTGCCTATCAGCAGCTCATATGGGAAGTATTTTGTGACCAGTACTAGGAGCGCATCGGCATCCATGAGTTTGACTTCTGTTTCACCAATCAGCGGCAGGTTCAACCAAGTTTGCATACTAGACAGGATGGCCGTAGTAATGACGGATATCGCAGTCTGAGACACCTTAGAGATTTATTTTTCAGCCATGAGTGTTCTGGCAGCACCAGTGTCGAGAAGGGCATGTACCTACTCTCAAGCAATATCTTGTTATATTCGACATGGCGAGAATCCTGGCATTAGTGGCCCCTTGAAGCTGTAAGTTATCTGGCTTGATACGGGCAAACATTCGCTTAATGGCCTACCCCTTTGCAGCATGCGCAGATTTTTTGTTAGTGCAGTGGTTGGGGTTCCGGTTCACAGTCCTTTACACATCTTCTGATTGTCCATGCAGGCCTCTAATTGGTCCATATGCCTCTGCACGGTTTCCAGGATCGACAGAAGCCTGTCGACTCTTGGTTTTTCTATGCCGCACCCACCTCCATGGGCTCCTCGTCCTGGTGTTCCTTTTCCCATTGAGCCTCCTTATCCGTTGCCAACTCATTGTTGTTCCGAGAGTATTAATAATCTCGTCCTTTCCTTAACAGGTGGTCCGCAAAGGCTCTGTCAGTAAATCCCTTCAGGAAGCTGACTACATTCTGCTTTCACCCATCGCCCGTGCCGTGGGGTAGTCAAGCTTGGCGTCAGATACGAATTACAGGATGTTCGCCGTGGCGTTTTTTTCTAGCCTCTGTTTGATCGTATGTAGCGTTTTCTGTAAGCACATTTTCTGCTGATGACAGGAATGAGTCTGTGAATTTATCCATAAGCTCCGACCACCTTCTAACCTTATCGGGTGGCTGCGTTCAGTATTGTACTTCGCCTAGAAGGTCACCATCTGTCGTCTCCTGTGCCAAAGAAAATAGGAACTCGACGTTTGTGGTTCCTTGTTCCAATCTGGTGATGCGTTGCATCCATTCTCTGGCCAGGTCGGGGCAGCACAGACGCCTATCTTTCTGGCAGCTCTGTCCAGATTGCTGAATTGGGTTGTCTCAACAAACATGTTCACCAAGTGCTGGCACTGCTCTAAAGTCATGGCTAACAGGATACTCGCATTAGCCATGTTGTACTTCTTTTGATAGCCAGTTGTAAGATCGGGGTTCGATCCCAGAGTCTTACAACACACCTGACTGTGCTTTTCCAATTCAGCCCCCCAGTGCCGCTGCTATGGTATAAAATGACAACAAGTCTTTTGTGCTATAAAATAGACGTCCTTGCTAGTTCAGATAGGAGTGACACAAGGGTGATTTGATGGGGTACAAACACTCCAACCCTTATATTATCCCTGTAAACTCTCAGGGTATTTCGGCATAGGTCCATGTTACGGCCTCGGTAGGTTTCAAAGCATCATAGACATCTCAAGTGAACATAATTGTAGCAAAAACAACAAAAAATAAGACACGCTTTTGGTAGACAAAAATGAGCATGGACAGTAAAAGAGACATGGACAGTAACGACCCTCAGCGTCAGGACAATATAATATTGCTTTCAGTTTTACATTCTTTGGACCTTGGATCATGGGAAGATATATGTTTTTTCACTGATATCTTAGCAATAAATATCACTATATGATATGCAGATTCAATATGTTTTGACAGCAAACATATATTTTTAAATGTAGTATTTTCATTATGTATATTGAAATTATAATTTCATTTTCTTGCCATTTACTGTTATTTTATTGGTAAAAAGGCGGCCACCTTGGATTTTGCAGCATAAACAATCATTTTTTATATTTAATATTTAATATTTTATTACTATTGAAATTAAAGTTAAATTTAATTTCCATATATTTCCCACAAAAGCGCAATGTTATCGACTATTCTGTTTATTTCAAAGGTGTAGTGACGGCCATTTTGGATTTTACGTGATTGTGAAAAAAGTGGGAAATTCACGTGGGCTCAACGGATGGATCTTTTTAATATGTCCATGTTGACTGTGCCAAATTTGGTGTGTTTTTCCGCCCGGTTAATATACTTTTACAAATGAACCTGACTACATACAATGTGGGGCCCCAGTACAAAGGGGAAGTGGTCTTATATTATTTTATATGAAGGATTTTGCGAAACTAGAACCAGCCTTGTACCTTGTACGCATTCTCTACTGTCAGTGTGTCTAGATAAAATTATTATGTCAAGGGTTACCCTTGTAAAATAATGATTTCATCTTCAGAGCGTATTTTCTGTGTATTGCAATCGAATCCGCGTAGTCAAAGACCATAGAAAAGTATCTGTAATTGTAACTATGTGATGTTTGGTCGGCTTATATTGATATATTTTTGCTGCCCGCCATAATAAATTTTGATATATGGTGATTCCAGTCAAGGTTACTGATGCATATGCATCATATTTTAATTCAATGATGTAAAACAATTACAGAAAATCGTTTTCAATTACAATTATGATTATTAATCGGATAATCTGACTGGCGGCCACATTGGTTTTTATAATATTTCGATTCCGGTAAAAATTACTGTCAAATTGGCTTCATATTTAAAATTACGGAGGGTGAAAATTACAGAAAAGTGTTTAAATTATAATTATATAACATTTAGTGAAGCAGTAATGAGAAATTTTATTTTTGGGTGGCAGCCATCTTAGATGTTCGAGTATGGCGACCCCAGTCAATGCTACTGTAAAATGGGCACCTGATTTAGAATCAGTGAGTTCAAAATCCATAGAAAAACTTCTGTGAATATGTGATTTCTGGTTGGCTTGTAAGTGATTTTTTGTTTGATGTCGGCCATTTTGAATTGTCCCCATTGAGAATTGGTTTTGGCTCCAGAACATTTGAATTCAGAGGGTCAAAAACAATAAGTACGCAAATGGTCATGCTTGTGGATAAATTTGCACAATTCCGCCATAACCCCCTCCCCCCCCTCCCCCTCCCAACAGACCTGACTACTTCATACTGTACATTTGGTTTTGATTAAGAGAGCTGAACAATAAATTAATATCTAGTTTACTTATAAGAAAATTAGTCCACCTCCTTTGCTTGCTCTTAAAAAATATGGTCTTTGAGTTTTTTCGATCACCTTATATATAGATTATGGGAAGGTATCTGTGATATAAGCAAATATAGCCCTCGCCCCCTCGATACAAGATATGAAAAAAAACTTCATGCTACACATAAGAAATATACTTCAACATACTTGATTTAAATCCATATGAAAGTAATACAAGCGTAACGGTGATAGCGTATCTTAACATCATGGATAACTTCTGTATCATGTTGTGTGACCAATAGTGGCGAATTCTGTCACGCAGATCAGGTGTAGTGTATATAGTTTGTTATGTTCAGTACTTAGGTTCATGTTTTAGAGAGTGTGCCATCAACTAGTCCATAAATCACATTCTTATGTCACTGGCGTGTCAAGATCGAGGTGCACTTAATTCCTGTCATATCCATCGAATAGACACTCTAAATATTTGAATCAATCAATATGTCCAGTTTGTTTACAGGATCAATGAAGACTTGAATTTAGAAAAAGTTACTTTAACGCTTGACTTGTATTTTCCGCTGATTGCACAACTATACAACGCTTGTTGAATGTTCTTGATATTTTTTTCATGTCGTCCGTTCCGAATAAATATCATCACAATTATATTATTTTGGTGGTCGTTTCATTCTAATATTATTACATGATATAAGCATTAAACATTGTATCTGAACATAACACATAAATATGTTGTGAATATATAACACACTGATGAGAAATATACCAAGGTTTCTTTTATGATCATTTTATTTAGTTTTTTTATCTAGAATGTTTGAGTACCGTTCACGTTTATCTTGTTCGGAATCAATGCATGTTTGCAATATATAATATGAACCAATGCACCAAGTGACTGCCTAATAACTGGAGAAGTTGAAAAGTGTTGAGATTATTTTCTAATATCGTTAGCAATTATTTTCTAGCGATTTCGATGACAAAACCGTCACCTCTCACCTAGCTTAAAGCATTCTCAGACAGCCATTGCAAACATCTTCAGCTGATCAAGTCAGCTGATATTTATAGATCCTATAGTTTTACTTGGGATCGCTTGAAGCGAGCATATATCTTAATTACTTTGGGCTTTCTTTTTACTTGCAGCCTTTTTTGCAGTTATCGCCACGGAACTTTATCTGAATGTTATTTATATGACACTTGGGCTGCTGTGACTTTTGGTGACGATACATATGATAGAACCCGATTTTACAAGAAAAATCATAGCTTACCATGGTCGACACCCGTCAGGACCTATCAATCACCGTTTTCAAACTAGAGGGAATCGAAGATGGCAACTTTCGACGCAAATGGTAAATCTCTTATATTTCAAAAACACTTCCCGGCCACTCAATATGTGTGAATTAACGTCACTGGACCCGAACCAAGCGTCGCAGGGCTGTCTTTGGAAAGTATTGCAAAAGCTGGTACTACAATTGTGATGGTAAAAAGTCATAAGTGCAATCGAAACTGAGCAAAAATGAGGAAAGGAAATTGTTAACTTGTTCAAATGAACAAATCAAACTGTAGCTACAACATCGCGAACGGGCTTGAAGTACAACAGTATTGCGAATGAGCTGAAAGTGGGCCTACAGGGTCAACTAGTACAAGGAAAAATATACACTAAACTCAGAGGCTGAATACGTTGTGAATTAGCCTTTTCTAGCTTAATGTCTCCTATCATCATCAGTCGGTGATCTGTTTTACATTATGAACTATTACTTGCCTTTACCATACTTATTTCCTATTCATGATTATGACCGACTGATAATCTTCATTCAGATATGAAGATTATCATTCGGTCATAATCATGAATAGGAAATAAGTATCATGCGAAAACCTGCGCGATTATTATGAGAAAATGATATGTATCATTCATTTAACGCTGTTTAGGCGCAGGTTTTCGCATGACGTCACAATATGTACTTGGAACAGGGATAAACACCCCACATATCACGTTGGTCATCGCGTTGGTGCGCAGACAGTCAGGCAAATTTTGAGTATGTCGTCGAGTCACCCGTTGCGTGCATATTCGCTCGCGCGTTCGCATTGGTGTATGTTGAGTTATTTTTCGAAAGATGAATTATTGTATTTTTTTATTATAATTAATAACAATAATTATCAAACATCAGGCATTTTTTCCCAATTTTCCGTTTGCATTTTGTCATATTTGTATTAATTTAAAGTAGGTGGGTCGTTACAATGCACTGAACACATGCTTACAATTTTCAACGTTCTGAGAAATGAGGCCGTCACGACCTAAATAGTATGAGTCACCTGCATTAACTGAAATGATAAGACTTGAAATTAAACAACAATTCTGGTGAGAAGTAAAGATACTTTTAAAATGTGAGAAATTTCAGAATCTGACGTCCATAGGGATCGACTTTAGACGTCAGATTCTGACGTCTATAGTCGATCCCTACACTGAAAGAGTAAAATATTTTTACCGCAGACCCATAACATAGGCATTCAAATGAAGCAGAAAGAGCTAACTAAGGTATTTCTGATGATTTCAAATTGAGAAAACCATTTGGTCTCCATGGTTCATGCAAACATATTTCAGCCCTTTAAGGGTTAATGGATGTGTGACAGTGTTAGCGGTAACCACTCACCATGTAGACTCACCCTGCCCTGAGTGTACCAGTATGCCGTCACTAGTACAGGGAAATGTTTAATGTGAGTACTTGAGAGTATGACGCATAATATATAACATTTTCGTGACATAGGTATACTATCTCCTGAAATTTTAACTGGAAGATATCGAGGTATTGCAATTCAGGAGAGGCTCTTGACAATTTTTAAATCTTTGGTAGAAGATGAAGTTCATTTCGTGTGTATTTGTCCATCATATGCCTCAGAAATATTGAACACCAGCATCATTGAAAGAAACGAGCTTTTTGAACCGATGCAAATTAAAACAAAATTCCAGTATATAATGCAATCAAATTAAACAGATGTTCTTTATTTTGCAGATAAATTATGGAATATTGCATATTAGTTAAATATTGTTACTCTTTTTGAACTGATCTATGAGGCCATGTCGGGGCTGGGCCGCCTGGGCGTGTTTTTATTTTTAATGTTTATTATCACTCAATTAAATATTGTAACACAGTTTAGAATAATAAACAAATACTACATATATTTTGGATGAACAACCACGAAAACAGCCACCGTGGAGCTTTTCATTACGAGTGGCGGCTTTCAATGCATTTAAATTTAAATTCACAAAAATGTTTCTTTGATATAACGGTGGTAAATGCGTCAGCAATAACACCTTATGTAGGTAACGGTGTCAAGTAGTAACGCAGCACTTAAAGATTAAGAATAGATAGGTCAGATGGTTTTTCAGTGATATCTATATTTTGTATCATTATGATATTAAATCGCAAACTCTGACAGACACATAGAACAACATTTTGTAAATTTATTATTTCTGATTTGATCACTAGAGCTTGCTAGCTAAATAAGCATATGACCTACTCTGTCAGAGCCAAGTAAAAATATTTGGTTTTACTCAGAACTTTTACAAATGTTTTAAATCGATAGAAACACAATATTCGTCTTATTATGGCTTTTAAATTTAATAAATTATTGTGAGCATGTTCCTTTGCTAATCAATTTCTAAAACAGTAAAAAAAACGAAGATACATGTATGTATTGCAAGCTAAATGGTATTTTATTCACACCGCCATGTTTGACACCGATTACTAAATTTGGTGAATGTGTTTATTCAATTTGAAATCATCATAAATGTCTTAGTTAGCTCTTTCCGCTTCAGTTAAATAACTATGTTATGGGTCTACGGTCATTAAGTTTTTTGTTAATTGTTTTACTGTAGGGATCGTCTTCATACATCAGAATAAAGACAATCCCCGCATGGAATATGATGACATCATTGATGCTGGGTCTGGCGAACAGTCAGTCTTTTTTAAAATTTGTCGGAGGGAAATTCAGTATTAAGAGACAACATATCAGAATATTCCTTATAATCTTTCATTTACATTTAAAGCAATTTTCAGTAAAGCCTATATTGTAATATTCACTATCCCAAGTACGATCCAATAAATAATAGTTTATGCAATTGCAATTATACATGTAGACACGTATAGCATAATACACGTTTTAATACTCTTAACAGGTACATTATATGTGAAAGATAACCCCCGCCCATCCCTCTTCGCCACATCATTTTTATGTACTGGTGATCCTCCAGCCTTCACGAAGCCGCTGGTACTTTATATTTGTATCTATATCCTGACATATCACATATTATTACATGGAATACATATCGAAACTCTTATATTGGTTTTGACGTGATTACATTAAAAAATTGCCCTTTCCAAATAAACGAACTGTATCGTCCTTATTTTCCTTAGCAATAACTGTTCAAAAGTATCAGGTTTTTGAAAAATAGTGAGGTTATCATGGTTATGTAGATGTCTAATGCAATTTTCTTATAACATTTATGTACACTATCTTATAATAAATGTGATTAAAGACTTGTCCATATGATGCTGAACACAATCACACATTTTAGGGTTTTTTACAGATGAATGACATCTGCTATCAGTCTGGATAGAGCTTCTGATATTCCTCGTTTTCTTCCGCTGTACGCTCATCTGTTAGATGGGTGTATTCTGTCAATAAATAATATACGTACTGTTACAAATGAAAACAGTTAATTTTATTTCAGCTATAAAATTCAGTTTATGTTTGATAGTAGAAAAAAATTGCTATGATCAGGATTCATTTATTTTGTCAGAACATACATAATAGTGATATCATAAAAAAAACAAAGTTGACAAGGAGACCCTCGTTAAGACAATTATATGTCGTCAGCACAATATTGTATATTGGGGTTGTGTCAGTTATACTTAAAGTAGAGATTAACGTATTACCTTGGCGATCAATAGTTTGCAGTTTAAATCAATAATTATACATTTCAATACGTTTAGCGAGCTTTAAATATATAGAGACGTATGAAATGAAACAATCACGCTTGCGTATTCAATTTAATAGAGTTCAATTTACATTTAAATTATACATAATGTGTTCGCGATAATATATAGTTATGAACATAAAGTAGCTTTTCTATGACACAAAACTCACGGTCGTTGCATAATTGTCTTATCTTTCAACATACGCTGTGTTGTATTCAATATCATATAGAAAATAACAACGAAACGAAACAAGTAGCATTACCTTCTTGTTGTGTGTATCCATCCATTACTTCATAACCATCATCTTGATCATTTATCTTGGTAACAACAACACTGAATATAACAGGTAAGTAAGACAAGATGATATTAGCTATGGTTTCTGGGAAGTTCACTATATTCTGCAATGAATATCTGGGACTGTACGTTTCCGAACAACTGGCATTAGCAAACAGGTTTAGTGTATATGGCTATATGAGGGCTTGCATGATGTACGTTTTCCTTGAATGGGAATCATTTAAATGTTTCAAACATATTCACACTTGGAACTTGGGTTGACATCTAAAATTAGCAGTTTTATATTTTTTTCTTTTGTTTGCACACATTTCCCAATTTATACAACACTATGCAATGGTTTCACATAGTAGTTACAAACCATAATTCAATATAGTCAACCATTACTCCAATAGGATCATCAGTGCTTATCGAATATGTCCATCACTGATTATCTGTAGGCCTACAATATCTTATATTTATAAAAAAAAGTTTTGTGAAAGGGGTCTTGTCAAGTTAAAACAAATATATATATATAAAAATGGATTAACCAGACATCCAACCAACCAGCGTCCTATCCATTTTTTTGCAGCATGTACAATAATAATAATAATAATAATAATAATAATAATAATAATAATAATAATAATAATAATAATAATAATAATAATAATAATAATAATAATAATAATAATAATAATAATAATAATAATAATAATAATAATAATAATAATAATAATAATAATAATAATAATAATAATAATAATAATAATAATAATAATAACACACACACAAAAAAATCCGAGTAGGGCCTTGATCCACACACCTCCGATTTTTCTCTGATTTTAGGATTTTGTTTTGACTTGACAAGACCCCTAAGCTGGAGTTTTATGACACTCCGTTTGAGTATACCTACTATTGACTATACTGAAAGGGTTTGTATACGTAAATAAGAACGGGTAAATAGGAAATAGCCGAAACGTGAACACTGCGGAACACCTGCCACTTCAATGACACAGTTTGAGACGATATATTTTGATCTTTAATTCACTTCACGAGTATATTTTTCTAAGTTGATGCACCCATAATTTATTTTCATTGTAGGGCATCTTGTCAGCCCACAATTAAAATCAAGGTGAAATAGTCAGGACATTTCGCTGGCAATAACTGTTTCAAGTGACCAAAAATGATTCTTGAACAAAGAGCTGACAAATTACTACACACCACTCTGTTGTTATCCTTGTCACTGCGTCTGCATTTTCATCATCTTCATCTCTTGGTGGAGTTAATACATAGTCCTCGTTACTGTAGAGAAAATAATGTAGTGATGTTTAAAAAGCTTAATCCAATATGTTGCTAGTATTCATTTACCCTTCTATGTCTGTATAAAAGGGCATGTTATCTAAATCTAAACCTGTTCAAGGTGTGTCATTAATATGTACACAACCCTGCTAATATTTACTGAACAGTTTGACCAATCGATTGCATAAAACCCTTTCCGTTCTTGGACCCGATTGTGGCCAGGAGTTGGGGTATTTGTACTATTGGCCATCATTGCCAGCACTAGGGTTCTTTGTGCTTATTTATGGCCCATCACGTCAGTCTCTGTTGATATCGCCATACACCACCCAACCATTCATCTGCCTGTCGCCCAGATCAGCTATTCTAACCATTCAAGGTGTTTTGGGCCTATGTTACTGAGACTATGTTGTAACATTTGTGGGGGCTCGTCTGGGATATTTGAACAGTGGCACAGTTAAAGCTATCTGATTATTAGCAATAATTTCTAAGATTTAAACGATTCATATATTATCTTGACTGAAGCTTGTGGTAGTATGCCAGAACTTCGATCTGATGTGATCTTTCAATATGCCCAGTAAAAGCTCTACGGCCGTTGTACATAATCTTCTCAAGAATTCCCGAGACTCTTTAAAACAATAACCGTGCCGACTTCATAAGACATAGTTCCTCTGCCTCTGCCCACTAATGTCTACGAACATCAGCATTGGTGGGAACTGGGAATATGTGTGCACCAATTAGCTTGCGACCGAGGCCTTAGTGTATCATCCCAATATGTAAGTGCAATGTTGAGAAACTATGTCTAGTTTAATTTGAAGCTAAATGCGTTAACAATTACACTTTAAATTAGAAGAAGAATCTTAGATAGTACTTTACAAACGTATACACACCATTCCGTCGTTGTATCTCCGTTATCATCTGCATCTCTATCGCCCCAACCCCTAGGTGCTGGTAATACATATTCACAGTCCATATTACTGCAAAAAAGATAAATGCTTGTTTCGTACTTTTATTTTATGCTTGATGATTATTTAATAATTAACAAAGATTAATATTTAATTAGATCAATTTTGAAAGCTAGGTGGTTTAATATGTCTATTTTATGAATCTTGTTCGGTTATAAAGCTGTTCGTTACCAAAGGCAAATGTGCTGTACTACAATAACACATTGTGTTTACACCAGTAGTACATTTTGCAAGATCAGAATTTATATTTCAACTACTCACTTACAGGGATTGTTACCAATTGTATAGATATATTCCCACTGCATATAATAGGTTTTCTGTAAATCCGTGGTATTTTAAAATGATAGTGAAGTGTGATGAAAAATTGTGAAGAGTGCAAATCTATCTAAAATGAAGTTCTTATTGATTTATTAATTGTTTTTCCATGTTTCTACTTCCTTTTTTTAGCGAGGAGCCGCATTAGACAAATCGAAGAAAACACTTAATGTTATTGCTAACCATGCAGTTATCATCTCTGCGGTGTCGTCAGCAATTCTATCATTCTTGCACGCTGGTTGAGGTAGTACATTCTCATAGTCCGGATTGCTGTCACAAAAAAAGATTTTTTTTTCAATGATGCTCACCATTACTTGACGCGAGTCAAATGGTCGAATGTTAATATATGTTAGCACTATAATAAATGAACGAGCTGACAATGTAAACCAAGTTGAAATTAGTTACAATGGTAAAGACACAATTTCAAACTGCACAATTCTAAAATAGTTTGTTAGCACCACTGATATTGTTGAACAGAAAGATTATAATAATATTATTTTCCTGATGCTTTGTTATGAATATTAACTAGGCTTAAGTAATATGTATTTATTAAATTTGAAAGCAATAGCTTTGGCTATATAAAAATGACTAATTCGAAAAATATAAAGAGCATTTCCTGTTTCGATTTGCTCTCAGTTAAGTATCATTTATTACATTGGATTATGTCTTTCAAGATGATGTGCATTCTAAACCAATAGGTTTTTATCAGTACATTTTGTTGCATCAGAGACACAAAGAATGATTATAAAATACCACGCTGGTAAATCTATGTCCGTGCTCAAACATAGTACTAACTGTCACGTATTCCACTTACGCACTAATGAAATACTCACATATGGCTGATATCTTCTGTAACAACATCAAAACAAAAATAGAAATAGTGTACAAAATATATAATGATTCGTCAGTTTACAACAACATATTGTTTACATGTTTTATTCAAAGTAAAACATAATTTTGTAATTAGAACAAAACAAATAGTTGATTATTTTTTTACTTCAAGTTGGCTAAAATGAAATTACCTTATATCACCCTACATAATGTAATAATAAACACAGGATATTATAAATCAAAACACACCTGTCTTATGTTTAATAGATGCCATTCTTTATTTGATGTCTGTAATTTCTGAAATAAAAATGTTTTCAAATAATTCCTAAATTGTGATTGATGGCAAAACAATGCGTTGTTTATTTCCTGATGCAATTTTGTAATTGTCATATTAGTCAATTTTGGATATTCCATTGTGCAAAACATATATGCCATACACAGAGGTTTCAGAATAATTAAAATACCACATTGATATATTGATACCGGAAAGTATTGTTAAGAAATGGTTTACTTTAAAACTGATAAAACAGGCAAACCTCCAGACATTCTTCAAAATGTGTAGTTTTACCTTTTTTAAATCTGGCGTGTTTTACACAACAAACAATCAGGCCAAGGACAATAACAACTCCACCAATGGAAACTAAAACTCCACTAATATGTTGATTTCTTTATCTGAAATGAAAGGTCAGAGGAAAATAGAACAGTAATACTTACGTTATTCTGTGATACGCAGTGACGTCACTCGGTGAAAACAAGGTTATATAACACCCCCTCCCCCATACTCCATTCTATAAAACGCAGTGACGTCACTCGGTGAAAACATGGTTATATGAGAAACCTCCCCCGTACTTCATTGTATTAGCAAGTGAAAACAAAAGAGGTCGAGGTCATTGAGTTTCGCAGAATTGTCATGTTATTATCATATGACATTTCCACTGCCTTTTTTTAGTCATGATCGTCACATAACTAATCACATTATAGGTACATTAACAGTTTCACATGGATATAAATACATTAACTACATTTATGTATCATTCGAATAAGCTTTATTGGGATCCATAGGACTAATACATGTTATAATTTTTTAAATAAAACCTTTTTTTGCATATAGATGTTGCCATTATCTCTATGACAATCCATGCACCAACTAAGGAAAAACTATCATGTTAGATTTCAGACGTAACTGGTGATCAGAATACAATACCTTGCTTAAATTTGTGGTTTCACTTGAGGTACATTGGTGTAATTTTTTTTGAATACCCTTGCAATTCAACATGTTTAAAACATGTTTATTACTGGAACGCTATTTGTAGTGAACTTAATCATTTTAAACATTAAAGGTGATATCAATACCTTTAGATGTGACTGTTAGTATAGCAGTGTCCACCAAGTCTTGCCCGTCATACGCCTGAGCTGTTATCACATATTGTGCTGCTGTACCCAGACGTAGAGTGACAGCCTTATCACCATGTGCCATGGTATCTGTGCCAGATGTACATACTGACGTCCCAATCTCACACGCGTTCACCTCCACCCTGGAGACTGAATCAGGGTGCTCAAATACAGGACGAACCTCTATGTAACCGTCAAAGTGTTTGACATTCTCTTCAGACAATGTCAGACATGGCTCCGCTGAAGTTAAATAAATCAAGCAATATATTGTTTGGACATCCCATTTTGCGTGGAAAAGTGAAAAAATTATGCATTCAAAGTTGTATTTTCCAAATAATATTTAAACATTTTTTTCAATTATTAATTTTGATAAAAAAAATTGGACCTGAATAAAAAACACATAAAAACAAGTATACGTTTTTTGTACAAGACTTTTTTGTCAACTGATGCTATAATGGTTACGAAAGAAATTGTGTCAGCATATGTATTTCTTTATCGTCTTGGACCGTTTAAAATTTTACCAGTTTGTACAATACTAACGTTTAGTGCTAAATAATTGGAATACAATATCGCTTTCTTGGCCTGAATTCTCGACGATAACATGTACTGTTACGTTATACGTCGTTCCTGAAACTAGCCCGTCTGATATTTTAAGCATGAAATTATCATCAGCAAATCTGGTTGATGTAGTGAACAGAGTCTGTGCTGGTAGATAATCATCTTGAGACCGGTAAGATATCCAGTAAATTACTTCTCCACGACAGTTATCAGTGTCGGACCAGGTGATGGTCAAACTGATAGAAGTGGCTGATGATAGTCTGATTTTAGGTGGTTGTGGTTCACCTTAACACTGTGAAACAATCGATTAGTATTTAAACTTTTATAAACTTTATACATTTATAATTTTACAAAGATCAAATATGAATGTGATAGTTACAAGTGTCCATTTGCAAAACACTTGCCTATACATATTTTTTTGTTTATTTTGTTTGACAACAGTGTTTTTACAGGTGGGTGGAAAGAGTGGTTGTGATGCTTGTTGTAGGACCCAGAAATGGATCCTAGCATATTCTTATTTATATATGATACGGATCAAAGTGTTTGTGCATTGGCCGACGGACACAGTAGACATTGTAAACATTGTAAGTTAGATATATATATTAGCAGTCAGTTGTCAGCTCCGCCTATCAACACCTGCTTGCGAGATACGGCCAAGGAAGTTGGTAACGCAGGTAGTCATGGAGTCCAGCGCACAGGTTGTGCTAGACACCACCACAGATCCAGGCTAAAACACGCGCTCGGCTGCCACCCGGGGTTTCCTTGCTATCCAATGATTGTTATTGAATGACATCTTTGCTAAATATTATGACTGAGGGTGATTTGTCTGGACTGTGACTCGCTGTGCACTAGGAAGATAGTACGACATTAAAATGCGATATATGGAGGGAAATAAAACAAAGAAAACTTAACCTACATCGCGATGCGATGACATTACTTGATACAATTCCAAGCGCTGTTACTGCTTCACATGTGTAATTTCCAACATCATCAATCATCATAGTGTGCACTGTATGATTATCTGATTGTATCAGACGATTACTTTCTAAGATATCTCCATCCATTCGCCATATTATAGTGTTTACTGGAGGATTGGAGATCGTCAGCTCACAACCAAGGCTCACACCATTACCATCTGTATATTGTACTAAGTAAACCTCTGGCAAATCTGTTGTAAAACAATACAATACATTAGCACATACGCTAATACACTGTCACACTTTGAAAATAAACACCTGATATAGTGAGGAGAAACATATTTAATGTCTCGGTTTCCTGGCATTTTGAGGTCAAACCAGGGACATAAAATTGATTTCAGTCCCCAGACATAAAACATCAATTTTGTATCAATGTATTTACCATATATAGGCCATGCGTCTATGACGTCCCATTCACAACACCTTTTTAATGCTAAATTGTCGTTTTAAAGTCAATTTGGTTTGTTTTTATGACGTGTGTTTTACTTGTTTTATTTGACATCAATCGAAATCAATTTTCCACTGGGATATTATTTTTTAAATGAAGTTCACTTACCCCTATTGCCTTTACTTATTTATATTGACCGAGCTATAAATATATATACATTTTTCGGTTATTGCGGCAATAATTTGCATTCTATTTTTTTTTAAACACATCTGATCACTCTAAAATAGTTTTATTGTCTTCTTCGACCCTCAAATTATCGTGCAAACACCCTTATTGTACCGTTATCTGTGATATTGACCGAGCTATAAATAAATATCCTTTTTTGGTAATGGCGGCACAAATTTGCATTAAAATGGCACGTGGGACATTTCTTCAGCTTGGTAATATAGTTGATCGTTTTCTACTGTTTTATGTCAAGCTAGATACACCAATTAGAAGTATAATGCCGAGGGTACACGGGAACCTAAATTAAAACTAAAAATTAGTTTTGAATCCGTCTATATAAGTGGTCAAAATATAAATTGCGTCGCTATTTCTTACACTTACCATCTCCTTCCATGTTTTAGGCATACCAATGCTCAAAATAAATTGGTGTGTGAGGGGTTTTGAATGTGTTCACGCTGTGTGATAGCATCATATTGATGTTAATTAGTTGATTTTGGTTATGATGTTTATAATTTTGTAATATAGATTATGTTTGGAGTGATGAGTATATTGCACGTGGGATGGTAGTAGCCCCTGGCCTACTTGTGGACAGGAACATTTTAAGAATTGTACATAATTCTTCAGATTTGAAGAGTTTGCTAATATATCGTTATGAAACGAATCATATATTTATTTATAGTATATAAATATTTACTTTCTATAGTAATGCTAATAAACTTACATGTAATATTAAGAGATATTTCACATGCTAATCTTATGCTGAGAATGCTGGTGGCATTATTTCCTGCGACACACTTGACCTTCTTTCCATTGAGAGCTCTTTCCGCTGACAATGTATACTCGTGAGACACATTACCATCCACAGTGTGAGTTGTGGTGCCATCTAGACTTACACCTCCTATAACGAAAGCGAGGCTGACTGGGGGAATCCCACCCGTTGATAAGCAGCTCAAATACATGTTTTCTCCCTCTGAAACCTGGGAAGGTGTGACGTCACAACGAGGACAGCCATCACTTGGCATAGCTGATACAACATAAAATTGACACAATTATCATGATTATACTGAAACTGTTTTAAGTCAGAATATTGCCGTCTCAGTAGATATGATTATCACAAGCTGATATATATTTAGTGAGTGGTTTTGTATGCATTTTGAAAATCGGGCGTGTTCACTCGTGTGGCTACCTATAATAGAAAATTATGTCACATTACACCATGAGGGCTCGCCCCCCCCTCTGGTATTTAAATGTAAGAAAACGAAATCTTCCTGCTGTGCTCACTCATGGATATGTTGTGTTGTGGAGAGCCTACGTGACCACTGCAGCATGAATTTCGAATCCTGTGTGGGCAGTGTCATCTGATTCATTTCACAATCTTCAGGAGGTTATCCTGATCAAGTTTAGCATGTAGATGCACAAATTTGGGTTAGAGCCCCGTTCCTCCTTTCCTTCCTTCCTTCCTTCCTTCCTTCCTTCCTTCCTTCCTTCCTTCCTTCCTTCCTTCCTTCCTTCCTTCCTCCTTCCTTCCTTCCCTCCTTCCTTCCTTCCTTCCTTCCTTCTTGCTTCCTTCCTTCCTTTCTTCCTTCCTTCCTTCCTTCCTTCCTTCCTTCCTTCCTTCCTTCCTTCCTTCCTTCCTTCCTTCCTTCCTTCCTTCCTTCCTTCCTTCCTTCCTTCCTTCCTTCCTTCCTTCCTTCCTTTCCTTCCTTCTTCCTTCCTTCCTTCCTTCCTTCCTTTCTTTCTTTCTTTCTTTCTTTCATTCTTCTCTTTCTTTCTTTCTTTTCTTTCTTTCTTTCTTTCTTTCTTTCTTTCTTTCTTTCTTTCTTTCTTCTTTCTTTCTTTCTTTCTTTCTTACTTACTTTCTTTCTTTCTTTCTTTCTTTCTTTCTTTCTTTCTTTCTTTCTTCCTTTCTTCCTTCCTTCCTTCCTTCCTTCCTTCCTTCCCTCCCTCCCTCTCTCCCCCCCTCCCTCCCTTCCTTTATTCTTTTCTTTCTTCCTTCCTTCATTTCTTCCTTTTTTCCTTCCTTCCTTCCTTCCTTCCTTCCTTCCTTCCTTCCTTCCTTCCTTCCTTCCTTCCTTCCTTCCTTCCTTCCTTCCTTCCTTCCTTCCTTCCTTCCTTCCTTCCTTCCTTCCTTCCTTCCTTCCTTCTTTCCTTCCTTCCTTCCTTCCTTCCTTCCTTCTCTCTTTTCTTCCTTCTCTCTTTTCTTCCTTCCTTTCTTCCTTTCTTCCTTCCTTCCTTCCTTCCTTCCTTCCTTCCTTCCTTCCTTCCTTCCTTCCTTCCTTCCTTCCTTCCTTCCTTCCTTCCTTCCTTCCTTCCTTCCTTCCTTCCTTCCTTCCTTCCCTTCCTCCCTCCCTCCCTTCCTCCCTCCCTTCCTCCCTCCCTCTCTCTATTCCTTCCTGCCATCCTTTCTTCCTTTCGTCCTTCCTTTTTCCTATATTTCTTTATTTCTTTCCTTCCTTCTTTCATTCACTTATTTTGAAAAAAATGACCAAACCAACCCCCGAGCCAATAGTCAATAAAATACCCCATATTTAAATTACTTAAACCAGCCCCAGCAACTAATATCGCCTGATACTCCACATTGAGGATGGCGGCTTCAGAAAGAAAAAGTAAAAGTTAACATTATCATTTCGTTTCTCGAAATTAGGTCATTTTCGTGATAGCAGCAGTAGGCCAACTGCCAATAATATATTGGGAGATTCACGTAATAGATAGAAACCAAATTACATTAGTCTGCCAACGTAATATGTGATCCGTACTAAATAAAATCAATGCTGATTATTCTTAATGTCACTATCATACTTAAAATCTTCAGTATGCAAATGTCATCAAGAAACGCGCAATGATAATGTTTGGTTACTGGAATGTGTTAATATTTAACAATCAGAGTATTATAAACTTTGTTTATTTCTTTGTTTAACCTTTTCAATACTTATTGTACTGTTTCTACATTTTAACTGCATTGTGTTTAAATAAGTAATTATAGAAGTGTGTTTATCTTCGAAATGAAATGTTAATCAATGTGAATAAAGCCAATCATATTTAGCATTTAATTATGTTATATTACTGATTTACCTAACTTCTTTAAAATTGTCATCTTACCAATGCTGAAACACTATTGTACACAATATTTTGTTTCGTGTATTTTCAGTTCTTTTCTGTATCTTTATTCGAACAATGAGAGCATGATCGATATTAAATTATTACTGAAAAATAAACCTACCTGATATCTGAATCCTGGATATTGAAGACTTGTAGTTCCCAGGATTCGCCACAGCACAATACAGAGGTGGCTGATCCAGCTGTAAACTCCGGATTAACAGACTGAAGTTAGTCCTTGACTGGATCAGGCGGTAATCATCTGTAAATTGTGGCAATAATACTATATTTTCTGAAGAGACTGTGATTTGTATGTGGGGGTTTCCTGCTATGTTCCAAATCCTAATTGCATGATCCTGCTCTAACACACAAGGTACCAGCAGTGGATGACCCACCACACCATATAATACCTCATCCCCAGGTTCTGTGACAAACTGACTCAACGTACAGGATGTTAAAATGGTGAGCATGAAAACACAGCAAAATGCTCTAGACGACATAGCTGTAAATGCATAAAGTAACTATATTACAACTAAGCCTGTTAGACATGATCAGATATAGTATATTGTATATAGAGTGAGCCTACTCCAACTAATTACATTACAGTGGACTGTTCACATATTGTATTTGGCAAATCCTACCTAAGATAGGACGCATGATCCGTGTCATAAAATCCACAACTCTTTAAGCACTCATGTCGCCTAATGCAACACGAAATTATTATTTTTTTATTTGAACTAAAGATTCGCATATCGTCGTGACATGTAAACTACATGAATGTTTTTTCGTGTTTCATAAAAGCGAACTGTTCACTCAATATAGAGCACGAGGCTGTCACAAGTGCTTATTGTCTGAAACTAGTGCTAAACAAGCCAGTTTGAACATTTTAATAACATCTAAGGGACACTTATGAATCTTTTAGATGACAAAAGCTTCAAATATGTACTTTCAGAATTTGCATGAATCCAAAATGGCCGCCAATAATCTAAACAACTACCTGTTATTTCATATAATTAACCCGGCAGAAGCCATTATGAGGAATTGAAATTTAAATTTATTTTGTACTTCTGAACCTAGTTTTATTAGAAGATAAAAAGCTGAAAAAAAAGTACTCACATAAATCTAACATGACCGCCCGAATAATTGCTCAGTGATCTATTTTACCATCAAACATTTAACATCTAACATGAACACGGGACATAATTATTGTAAAATTGTACAAGATTGTTCGTAAAAAGCTAGTTACATATGTAGGCCTACGGATGGGCTATTTATTTAGTTTGAAAATAATATTCTGCACATATATAGCTAGCATTTAGGGCTACCTAGAAAATAATTAATATATTTCATGAACATTTACAGGTTAGTAGTAGTTGTCGAGGACATTTTTTAGTTACAGTGTCATCTAATACTACATTCACCACGACTCAGTCTATTAATTATATGTCTACTCTGCATCTAACTGGCACACGTACAGCATACCCCACCCCTTCTGGACCCCCCCCCCCAGACCTCACCCGTTTTTACCCCCCCCCCCCCCCACTCAAGCATCCCTGTTGTAAACCCTGACCATCAAACTTGTTCTCTCAAATCATCCGCTAAAGCTCCTATTGTATGGTACCCTATCTATATCTGCTTTGACAAGTCACCACCAGACTGGAAGACCAGTTGTGGATCAATATTTATGATTTCATCACCTTGATGCAATTATTCGAGGCCATTGTAATTATATATATATCTTTTTTTTCTTAGAGGAATATTACAGAATACATTTTCATCACCATAGTGTTTAATGTTTCAGCATTGCTAGCTTTGACATCAGCGGCAATTCCTGTGCTAATATTATGTACAGTCGGATTATCACTGAATATACTTCTTTTGACCAGAAAAAGCCATGGGTATCTCTCTCTATGCTAGTTGATGTTACCTCTCTGTGTTGCTCAGTCACTTGTATTTTATTCAACGGATGGATGTGTATCATATAAATTGTTGATTTCAAGCCATATAGGGGATCCATGACGTAACATCAGCAACACAAGTTGTTTTGATTGCTCGATTAATGACATTGTACCTTTACTAGTTGTGACCCCTTTCTGTAAAATTAGTTAAAATGTCATGTGTGGCTTGTATAATGTTGCTTTCAGAGTTCATTTGAGCTTGATCATTTCGTTCGCTGTTATCATCCCAGCTTTTCCAGATGACATATGACTGACTGCACCGCTGGCATAAATGTGCATCTTGAACAGCACTAGACCCTGTCACTATATACCAATGGATCCAAACAAGCTCATTACAGTGTGGAAGACAAGGCATAATACAAATGATTGACCGGAGTTACATGTATGATATTCTGCTTCTGACTTTCAAGTATCTGAGGTGCTTTCCAGAGCGGTTTGTCTGTCAAAGGTTATTATAGGTAAATTTCTTGGCATCGGAGGACACATTTAAGCTGTTTGGATTCATATGAATCATAGTAAGATACAATAATATTGAAGATTGTCCAGGGTGACTGCCTTTCTGTGCCATTTTCATTAAACTGGACAGTCCTGGCATGCATGCAAACCCGTTCATTACTTTGTAAGCAATCCTGCTGACGGACGTACAAACAAGCCAAAACAACCAAAACATAACCTCCTTCGA
This sequence comes from Flabesymbios commensalis, assembly GCA_964017125.1. Classification (NCBI taxonomy): domain Eukaryota; kingdom Metazoa; phylum Annelida; class Polychaeta; order Terebellida; family Flabelligeridae; genus Flabesymbios; species Flabesymbios commensalis. The sequence continues at coordinate 63,775 of OZ024906.1, read as the reverse complement.
CGGTATATGACAATTTCCTGGATGTTTTACACCTTTATGATACTATTTGTATAGGAGGTGATATAATACATAGATCCCATCTTGAAAACAGCCAACTATCAAAATAAATATTGACCTTGGCAGTCTGTCTGGAAAAACAAACATTATGAGGGATTTGGGCGGCCCTATTAGATTTATGCAAATTCAAAATATCACCTAAGAAAGCCACTGTGTCCTCTAAACGTCCACCAAGTCATATCAAACTCTGAGATCATAAAAATAGCTCGCTTAGAATCAGCTATATCAACAAATCCCAAGCCTTTTGGAAATTTGGCTGCCATACTGGATTTATTCAAATTTGACATATTTCCCCAAGAGGCATATCGCAGGCATTTTTAGTATGTTGATCTAGAGACCTTTCCAAAAATGCATTGTGGAAAAATAAATTAATGATGCAATTTGTGCTGGGCCGGTCACTACATTGACTAGACTATTAGTCGTTCCGTTCCTATTTTAACCTTTTGTGCCGAAAAGTGACGTAAAACAATGATTTACTACTAAATATTTAGACTGGATCAAGAGCTTTCTCTATATCTGGCACAGCCTTATGGAGCCTGTGCCCGTACGTAATGACGAAACAATTTAAACAATCAGGAAAATACTTAAATCTCACCTATTTGCTCTGGCTTTCCACCCTAGCTCCTCAGTAATCTGGCTCCCTGTTGACGAACCTGCTTTGTCCTCGACTAGGATACAATATCACTGTAAGGATTTGTGCGTATCTGAGCTCGGTCTACTGAGATCTAGGCGCCATAGAAGTTTTTTTGGTTGATTGATTGATTGACCTATTTATAATTTCAAATCGATGTATGTGTAGGGTATATATGTATGTATGTGTGTATTTATTTGACTATTTGTGGTGAAGATAGACGAAAATAATTCGGAAACCGTATTGTTCTAAAATTTATACATAAACAAATCCTTTGACCAATTTAATTTACTATCTCTCTATGTATAAAGCAATTTAGTTGAATGTAATCTGTCAATTGGAATATATGTATTGATTTATTTCATTATTATTGTGTACACTATGATTTTGACTGGCAAATATCATAAAATAAGTCTTTTTTGTGTGTGAAGATTTACTTCTGTGCCACATATTTTCGACAACTTCGAATTCGCCAATGTTTTTACCTTTCTGGGTTTTTTTTACCTTTTTCTGACTCTAGTTTGCTTGAGCATGGAGTGCCGCAGGGTTCTGTACTTGGCCCTCTACTTTTCAGTTTGTACACTGCTCTTCTAAGCACCATTATTCCAAGCTATGGATTGAGTCATCACTTATATGTCGATTATACACACATTTACATCTCCTTAACAGGTGACACAGCTACTAAACATATCACCAAGAATGCTTCAGAGCTGTATTACTGGGGTATCTGCTTGGATGGCTCAATCCAAACTAAAACTCAATCCTGGCAAAACTAAGTTTCTTCTCATTGGGTCGGAGGGAGAAGTTTATTAACCTTTTCCCTATTGCGGTTTTGGACAATGACATAAATCTAGCAGATTCCGCAAGGAATTTGGGTGGTTTTTTTGCCAGCGGTTTGAATTTTCGTCAGCACATTTCACAGGTGTACAGTTCCTGTTTTATCATATTAGAGATCTTAAAGGCATCTGAAAAAGTCTACCTCTAGCTTTAGCAAAACAAATTCCCGTGGCACTGGTGACAAGCAAACTTGACTACTCCAACTCCGAAATTCCAGCTAAATCCTTAGAAACTGCCGCGTGTTCAGAATTGTTCGGCGAGTGTTGTGACAAAAGTTCCACGTTTTAGTCGCCCTATTTTTCTATTAAAATCATTACATTGGCTTCCAATCAAGTTTAGAATATAATTCAATATATGTACTTTTGTATTTCGTTAACTCAATGATAGTCAGCCATCTTATTTATCTAGCCTTCTTTTTTCTGCAGACCAACATATCTACAATCAAACAAACAAATAAGCTGAAAGTACTTATCAGAACTAAGCTAGGTGCTCGTGCCTTTTCTGTTTCCGGTCCTACTCTCTAGAATTTACTGTCTGCACACCGTCGTGTAGCTAAAAATATTTCCTTTTTCAGAAAACTGCTTAAAACGCATTTCTTCGATCTGGCATTTCCGCCCTAGCGCCTCTCCGTCCTGGCTCCCTGATGACGACCATGTTTATTTCCCTTGACTCTATTTTGGAATTTGATGAGGATGGATTGCACCTCTGAGGTCGGCCCTCCGAGGAGTTAGGAGGTATAGAAGTACATTTTATTTTCATTTACATTTCTTGTACAATTATATTGGTATAATAAAACACCATATTTGTGGAAGCGCAGAAAGCCAAAATGAAACTTATTTGATAATGTGTGTTCATTCACAAAACTTATTAACCTGTTATACATCATTGTTTCCAAAAAAGTTTAGAGAATACAGGCTAGATTGATGTCATTAATCATGATATTATTGTCGCCTTTACATGTATACAATATGACAGCTAATAACTACTGTCAAATATTATTCTTGTCAGTATTCTCTATTTGTTGTTAAATGTACAGCGTATATATGAGCCAGCGTATGTCGACGTGTAAAAATAACTAAAACGTCGCATACGTGGCGTCATTATTTTTGAAGAGACTGCTAACATTTGAAGAACGTATACATTGGGCATGGGTGGTGTTCTTTTAACTTACCCTTAATGTGTGTGCAACGCGTAGTATTTAAATGTTCCAACGTATGACAAATGAGTACCCTGCAGCGTTCTGAACGTATTTTTAGCGTTTGTGTAGCGTTATTCATTAGATGTCTATAGCTCAATATCGCTGATAAAATATAGAAAAAATACGTCAACGCTTTTTAGATGTATGTCCAGTAAAAATGTCAGAAAATATTTAATTTGCAAAAAAAAATTTTTTTTAAAGCCTTGCTCCCATATAATCTTGATGTTTGACATTGATATAACCTTCAATACCATGGGAATAAAATATTCTTAAACCTTGAAACAACCCTGAGAATGAATAATTTTTAAGATTTGTTTTCAATAAATTCAATAATCTGCGTCTAAGGATGATATTGGCCAAACATCAACCCAACATTGATTTGATGTATCGTGTTTTCTGGGATACGACCTTTTGCTTCAAGATACATAGAGCACTGGTCAGCGAACACACTATGCTGACCCAGCTTTTTTTTAAATATTGGACAGGCTTCGCAGGCAGCGGATCAGCATTAAACAACATCTTGATTGTTAATTATTGACATATATCATAATCCCGTGATCACTTCAATGCAACTCATCAAGATCACAATGAAATGAATCGGGCTTTAGGCCACCTTTGTGCTCATATAGCCTAAACAGGGCCAGGAGAACCTCCTAAAGATGGTGAGATGATTGGGAGGACACTGTCCTCCAGACACAGGATTCGAAATTCGAGCCCTGGCTGTCTGAGGCCGAGCACGCTACTTCTCGGTCACGAAGGCTCCCCACAAAACTGACTTTCACACGTGGATGGGGAAGAAACATTTTTTGTTTCTTTCAAACCGCCGAGACCGGGAATCGAACCCCGAACTCTGGCGTGAAAGGCAGCGGTGGTAACCACTACCCTAGGGCCCCCGCCCCTCAAGATCCAGGGATTCAGAAGGGTTTGAGGGACATGGCGTGTTATAAAAGCTTGGACAGTGGAAATCATCTCTACTTATACTCACAAGGTGGACACCCTTGCAAATATTTTGCAGGAAATGCACAAAAAGTGAAAATCCTACAAGGCTGCCACAAATGTATTGCTCATATAACTTTTGAACGGTTTGTTAAAATCCAATGTGTGACATATCGTTTCTAATAGTTGGCTGCATACCAGTTCATTTCTGGGAACTCAACTCAGGCACTCTACCAGAGCGCCACGCCCCCTTCTCTTACGCTGCCACAAGAGCAATGCTTGTGTCCTGGAGCACTTTAGCTCACGTGCTTCACTTGACTCATGTGTAAGTGTAAATGAATGTCTGGTGGGACAGAGATGGCGATAACGATAAGTTAAATGTGCTACAGGACTGTATGCTCACACGAAATGACACACGAATGAATAGGTCCAGTGACAAGGGGAACCTATATTTATATAACTTTTAATAATGCATTTAAGAAAGACAGTGTTTGATGAAGCCGCGAAATCCAGCATGATAGATGACAGCGCCATGATTCACTCCCCCCCCCCCCGGAACAAAGTGTACACTGTGTACGTGGATGCCATATAAAGATTTTAAAAACGTAGTCATTAAAATAGATTTTTACATACATGCGACAATAAAAATAAAATGCAAACATTTATTGTCATACAAAAATAGTGCAAAAAAGTGCAGATAATAACACAGGTGAAATGCAATAGGTATAACTGTTACACACATATATTCTTTGTACCTAATTTATTTAGTCACCATTAAGAATCTTGTAGGCCTATTCTACTTTACAAAGTGGCAGTTGCAACACGTGCTGGGGTGACGACTGTATACATTAATGTTACATTATCATTACGCTAGACATGTTACTTTGTGACACCACCTCGGTGAGATTAGGTTCATCAAGTGATGAACGTTCATGAACATCATCAATAGTTCATTAAGCCATTGGTTTTTGATAAACAGTTCATGAACACAGTTCATGAACTGTTTATCAAAAACCAATCGTGAATATTAGTGAATACCATGATTTAGTTCATGAGGTTTCATATGGAGAGTTTGATGAACATTAATTATTTGGTATGAACTTGGGAGGATCCATTCAGCTCATAGTTTGTTCACGAACGTTCGTGAGAGACAGTTTCATGAACTTTGATGAATTATTATGAACCTCATAAGTCTTAATTTGGTTCATGGCAAGTTCATGAAAGTTCACGAGGGACAGTTTCAACTGTGATGAATTGTTATGAGCTTGAAATCTCAATTTAGTCCATGGTTGTTCGTGAAAGGTCATGAACTGTGGTGGATAATAATTACCCTGGCAAGAATGGTGTCAACTACGTAATGGTCAAATAACTAATAAATTGGCAAATTAAGAGTTTCTGAGTTAGGTTATCAACCACAGAATACATAATATGTTTAATTAATTAGTTTTTCGGATTTATGTGTGAATCTGTCTTAATTAACAAAATTATTATGTTTTGAAGCCTAATTATCTTGCTGTGTTTAGCTAGGAATGTATCAGAAAAATATAATCTTCAATGAAGATACTATATGAATTTGAAAGGTCAAAATACTTAGACTAGGAAGTTAGTGAATTTGCATGAACTCATGGATTTTATGAATGTCTCATTTGTTGTTCAAGAATGTCCATGAATAGTTAATGAACAGATTTAATGAACGTTCATGAATATTCATTGATTATCTGGTTTATGAGTTATCTGAGTTCATGACCGTGAACAGAATAAGTTCATGAATACGCGCATTTTCATGAAACTTCCATTTTGATGAACGGTCATGAACGTTCATAGTTTGTTTGTTGGCGAACTATTTATAAATATTCATGAAAAATTAATGATCATCTCACCGGGAAAATGGTATGATTAGTTATTGTATATGTCCATGATGATTTACATGTAAATGTCACTATAATGCAGGCCTACAATACAATACACATCCTAATTGTTCACACTTGACAACTTGATCGATCAACAGCATCCATACAGAAGGTGACCATTTCCGTTGAGCATACACTTGTTAAAGTTCACATGTTCATACATTAATACAGATGTAGGCAGTGGGTATTGGTTATATCACAGTTTCACGTAGGGAGCAGCGGGGTCGAGGTCCTATCCTCTTTATCATTCTCCATTTCTTTATGCTGTGTCATGTCGTCGTTCTGCTCACTGTCTGTGTTAAGAATAATAATTTGACAATGAATTTGAATGTTGCATTCATCCTGTATATTACTTACGATTAATATTAAATAGACACTGTTGATGTGATGGATTATAGTAATCACAAAATTGGGATTGATTTACGTAGACTGGATATACCACCATTGATATCAAACATGACCACAAGGTCTACGCGGGGACTCGGGTGAAGATAGGTGGCCCATACCCTATGTGTAGGGTATATATGTATGTATGTGTGTATTTATTTGACTATTTGTGGTGAAGATAGACGAAAATAATTCGGAAACCGTATTGTTCTAAAATTTATACATAAACAAATCCTTTGACCAATTTAATTTACTATCTCTCTATGTATAAAGCAATTTAGTTGAATGTAATCTGTCAATTGGAATATATGTATTGATTTATTTCATTATTATTGTGTACACTATGATTTTGACTGGCAAATATCATAAAATAAGTCTTTTTTGTGTGTGAAGATTTACTTCTGTGCCACATATTTTCGACAACTTCGAATTCGCCAATGTTTTTACCTTTCTGGGTTTTTTTTACCTTTTTCTGACTCTAGTTTGCTTGAGCATGGAGTGCCGCAGGGTTCTGTACTTGGCCCTCTACTTTTCAGTTTGTACACTGCTCTTCTAAGCACCATTATTCCAAGCTATGGATTGAGTCATCACTTATATGTCGATTATACACACATTTACATCTCCTTAACAGGTGACACAGCTACTAAACATATCACCAAGAATGCTTCAGAGCTGTATTACTGGGGTATCTGCTTGGATGGCTCAATCCAAACTAAAACTCAATCCTGGCAAAACTAAGTTTCTTCTCATTGGGTCGGAGGGAGAAGTTTATTAACCTTTTCCCTATTGCGGTTTTGGACAATGACATAAATCTAGCAGATTCCGCAAGGAATTTGGGTGGTTTTTTTGCCAGCGGTTTGAATTTTCGTCAGCACATTTCACAGGTGTACAGTTCCTGTTTTATCATATTAGAGATCTTAAAGGCATCTGAAAAAGTCTACCTCTAGCTTTAGCAAAACAAATTCCCGTGGCACTGGTGACAAGCAAACTTGACTACTCCAACTCCGAAATTCCAGCTAAATCCTTAGAAACTGCCGCGTGTTCAGAATTGTTCGGCGAGTGTTGTGACAAAAGTTCCACGTTTTAGTCGCCCTATTTTTCTATTAAAATCATTACATTGGCTTCCAATCAAGTTTAGAATATAATTCAATATATGTACTTTTGTATTTCGTTAACTCAATGATAGTCAGCCATCTTATTTATCTAGCCTTCTTTTTTCTGCAGACCAACATATCTACAATCAAACAAACAAATAAGCTGAAAGTACTTATCAGAACTAAGCTAGGTGCTCGTGCCTTTTCTGTTTCCGGTCCTACTCTCTAGAATTTACTGTCTGCACACCGTCGTGTAGCTAAAAATATTTCCTTTTTCAGAAAACTGCTTAAAACGCATTTCTTCGATCTGGCATTTCCGCCCTAGCGCCTCTCCGTCCTGGCTCCCTGATGACGACCATGTTTATTTCCCTTGACTCTATTTTGGAATTTGATGAGGATGGATTGCACCTCTGAGGTCGGCCCTCCGAGGAGTTAGGAGGTATAGAAGTACATTTTATTTTCATTTACATTTCTTGTACAATTATATTGGTATAATAAAACACCATATTTGTGGAAGCGCAGAAAGCCAAAATGAAACTTATTTGATAATGTGTGTTCATTCACAAAACTTATTAACCTGTTATACATCATTGTTTCCAAAAAAGTTTAGAGAATACAGGCTAGATTGATGTCATTAATCATGATATTATTGTCGCCTTTACATGTATACAATATGACAGCTAATAACTACTGTCAAATATTATTCTTGTCAGTATTCTCTATTTGTTGTTAAATGTACAGCGTATATATGAGCCAGCGTATGTCGACGTGTAAAAATAACTAAAACGTCGCATACGTGGCGTCATTATTTTTGAAGAGACTGCTAACATTTGAAGAACGTATACATTGGGCATGGGTGGTGTTCTTTTAACTTACCCTTAATGTGTGTGCAACGCGTAGTATTTAAATGTTCCAACGTATGACAAATGAGTACCCTGCAGCGTTCTGAACGTATTTTTAGCGTTTGTGTAGCGTTATTCATTAGATGTCTATAGCTCAATATCGCTGATAAAATATAGAAAAAATACGTCAACGCTTTTTAGATGTATGTCCAGTAAAAATGTCAGAAAATATTTAATTTGCAAAAAAAAATTTTTTTTAAAGCCTTGCTCCCATATAATCTTGATGTTTGACATTGATATAACCTTCAATACCATGGGAATAAAATATTCTTAAACCTTGAAACAACCCTGAGAATGAATAATTTTTAAGATTTGTTTTCAATAAATTCAATAATCTGCGTCTAAGGATGATATTGGCCAAACATCAACCCAACATTGATTTGATGTATCGTGTTTTCTGGGATACGACCTTTTGCTTCAAGATACATAGAGCACTGGTCAGCGAACACACTATGCTGACCCAGCTTTTTTTTAAATATTGGACAGGCTTCGCAGGCAGCGGATCAGCATTAAACAACATCTTGATTGTTAATTATTGACATATATCATAATCCCGTGATCACTTCAATGCAACTCATCAAGATCACAATGAAATGAATCGGGCTTTAGGCCACCTTTGTGCTCATATAGCCTAAACAGGGCCAGGAGAACCTCCTAAAGATGGTGAGATGATTGGGAGGACACTGTCCTCCAGACACAGGATTCGAAATTCGAGCCCTGGCTGTCTGAGGCCGAGCACGCTACTTCTCGGTCACGAAGGCTCCCCACAAAACTGACTTTCACACGTGGATGGGGAAGAAACATTTTTTGTTTCTTTCAAACCGCCGAGACCGGGAATCGAACCCCGAACTCTGGCGTGAAAGGCAGCGGTGGTAACCACTACCCTAGGGCCCCCGCCCCTCAAGATCCAGGGATTCAGAAGGGTTTGAGGGACATGGCGTGTTATAAAAGCTTGGACAGTGGAAATCATCTCTACTTATACTCACAAGGTGGACACCCTTGCAAATATTTTGCAGGAAATGCACAAAAAGTGAAAATCCTACAAGGCTGCCACAAATGTATTGCTCATATAACTTTTGAACGGTTTGTTAAAATCCAATGTGTGACATATCGTTTCTAATAGTTGGCTGCATACCAGTTCATTTCTGGGAACTCAACTCAGGCACTCTACCAGAGCGCCACGCCCCCTTCTCTTACGCTGCCACAAGAGCAATGCTTGTGTCCTGGAGCACTTTAGCTCACGTGCTTCACTTGACTCATGTGTAAGTGTAAATGAATGTCTGGTGGGACAGAGATGGCGATAACGATAAGTTAAATGTGCTACAGGACTGTATGCTCACACGAAATGACACACGAATGAATAGGTCCAGTGACAAGGGGAACCTATATTTATATAACTTTTAATAATGCATTTAAGAAAGACAGTGTTTGATGAAGCCGCGAAATCCAGCATGATAGATGACAGCGCCATGATTCACTCCCCCCCCCCCCGGAACAAAGTGTACACTGTGTACGTGGATGCCATATAAAGATTTTAAAAACGTAGTCATTAAAATAGATTTTTACATACATGCGACAATAAAAATAAAATGCAAACATTTATTGTCATACAAAAATAGTGCAAAAAAGTGCAGATAATAACACAGGTGAAATGCAATAGGTATAACTGTTACACACATATATTCTTTGTACCTAATTTATTTAGTCACCATTAAGAATCTTGTAGGCCTATTCTACTTTACAAAGTGGCAGTTGCAACACGTGCTGGGGTGACGACTGTATACATTAATGTTACATTATCATTACGCTAGACATGTTACTTTGTGACACCACCTCGGTGAGATTAGGTTCATCAAGTGATGAACGTTCATGAACATCATCAATAGTTCATTAAGCCATTGGTTTTTGATAAACAGTTCATGAACACAGTTCATGAACTGTTTATCAAAAACCAATCGTGAATATTAGTGAATACCATGATTTAGTTCATGAGGTTTCATATGGAGAGTTTGATGAACATTAATTATTTGGTATGAACTTGGGAGGATCCATTCAGCTCATAGTTTGTTCACGAACGTTCGTGAGAGACAGTTTCATGAACTTTGATGAATTATTATGAACCTCATAAGTCTTAATTTGGTTCATGGCAAGTTCATGAAAGTTCACGAGGGACAGTTTCAACTGTGATGAATTGTTATGAGCTTGAAATCTCAATTTAGTCCATGGTTGTTCGTGAAAGGTCATGAACTGTGGTGGATAATAATTACCCTGGCAAGAATGGTGTCAACTACGTAATGGTCAAATAACTAATAAATTGGCAAATTAAGAGTTTCTGAGTTAGGTTATCAACCACAGAATACATAATATGTTTAATTAATTAGTTTTTCGGATTTATGTGTGAATCTGTCTTAATTAACAAAATTATTATGTTTTGAAGCCTAATTATCTTGCTGTGTTTAGCTAGGAATGTATCAGAAAAATATAATCTTCAATGAAGATACTATATGAATTTGAAAGGTCAAAATACTTAGACTAGGAAGTTAGTGAATTTGCATGAACTCATGGATTTTATGAATGTCTCATTTGTTGTTCAAGAATGTCCATGAATAGTTAATGAACAGATTTAATGAACGTTCATGAATATTCATTGATTATCTGGTTTATGAGTTATCTGAGTTCATGACCGTGAACAGAATAAGTTCATGAATACGCGCATTTTCATGAAACTTCCATTTTGATGAACGGTCATGAACGTTCATAGTTTGTTTGTTGGCGAACTATTTATAAATATTCATGAAAAATTAATGATCATCTCACCGGGAAAATGGTATGATTAGTTATTGTATATGTCCATGATGATTTACATGTAAATGTCACTATAATGCAGGCCTACAATACAATACACATCCTAATTGTTCACACTTGACAACTTGATCGATCAACAGCATCCATACAGAAGGTGACCATTTCCGTTGAGCATACACTTGTTAAAGTTCACATGTTCATACATTAATACAGATGTAGGCAGTGGGTATTGGTTATATCACAGTTTCACGTAGGGAGCAGCGGGGTCGAGGTCCTATCCTCTTTATCATTCTCCATTTCTTTATGCTGTGTCATGTCGTCGTTCTGCTCACTGTCTGTGTTAAGAATAATAATTTGACAATGAATTTGAATGTTGCATTCATCCTGTATATTACTTACGATTAATATTAAATAGACACTGTTGATGTGATGGATTATAGTAATCACAAAATTGGGATTGATTTACGTAGACTGGATATACCACCATTGATATCAAACATGACCACAAGGTCTACGCGGGGACTCGGGTGAAGATAGGTGGCCCATACCTTGACAAATGACATTTTTACTTAGAGGAAAATGGATAGACCAGTGTCGTCAGATCCGGCCGGCCCTCCCCCCTCCACACACACACTGAAAAAAGTTGGTTTGTCGTAACGAGAAAAAATGTATCCCGACTTTGATGTGTGATTTAAATAGTCAGTTCAAAGTCATCACATAAAATTGAAATATTTAATTTATCACCGCTTATCACTGTAGGAAAATATATTAAACTAGCATTAGGCCTAAGTAAGAGGCCATCTGACCGCTTTAAACAGTGCTTCAAGTAATAACAACGCAGAAGGAGCCAGACTATGACAGCAACAGCATCAAACAGGCATATACATATTTTCTTCATTGGCTACTAGTAAAATACCACATACGTTTTAAACTATTTACCAACACTTTTAAAGCCTTCCTTTTTCATCAACCTACATATCTCTTTAATTATTTAGTCCCACTTCAAAATTCAAGACTGCTTAGATCCTCCAACACAAATATGTTAACTGTTACACGTTTTCGAACAAAATGGGGGTCAAGGGCTTTTGCAGTTGCAGCTCCCTCCACCTGGAATTCACTGCCGGTTAATTTGAGAACTGCGAGTACAGTCACCTTATTTAAAAAAATGCTGAAGACTTTTATTTATGATTCGGCTCCCCCCCCCTAATTCCTCAGAGATTCGACGCCCATTTGACGACTTAAGCTTTGACTCGACATTGAGCTGATTTCGATTTGGATTCTGCGCCTCTCAGGGCTCGTATCTCCGAAGATTTAGGCGCTATGGAAGTTACCGAATTAAATTGAATAGTCAGCTGTCTATTCAGGATTACTGGAAATACATAGAATTGCTGACATTGTTGTTGTTCTGTACAATTTATTTATTCGGTTTTGCAAGTAAGTGGTGAACAAAAATGAAGGTTCTGGATTGTGGGTAATTTATCGTATTCTTCAAAAAAACACTTTATTTTTATGGAGCGAAAAGGAGCACAACTAAGCTAAGTAGAGCTACTTTCGTCCGAAAAAATCAACGTTTTACAATGACATCTTTCTTCGCAACCTAAGATTTTCTGCAATCTATTTTAAATTTGCATAAAATTAAATTTCATTTTTTTTCAACACTCCCTGCTATAATCATTTTGTATTTAAGGATGCCATGGTGGGATGGCCCGATTATATGCAGGCTATGTAAGGCTTTCTGATAATATACCTGTATTTTATTATTGATCTCTTGCTTTGTGAAATCCGATTTTTTAGGTAATATGAATAAATGACACTGAATAAAAAACAATGTAATATGCTTTAAAATACATTGGTGCTCCCAGTGACAACTAAATTGAAAAAAAATCTGGGGGCTTACAACTACCCCCAAACCCCCAGCTGCAATCCAGGCTTACTCACTTTCAAAACAATCTGAAGCCACTGTAGACCTAAATTAAGTGAGTAAAGGTTTGGGGTTGGCCCTCGTGTGCAAACTATTTACCAACGCCACTTTTGCACATGTGGAGTTAAGCTGGTACCAAAATAATGAAGATTAATGATATGTATATTTGACAACGTAGCAGGTATTCATTTCGTTTTCAATAAAAGCTCTTATGGTTTCATACCTTCCGGAGTACTTGGTCTCTTTCTTTTTTCAACAGCCTAAACAATTGAGACCAGAACATTATTGTTAATACGCATGTTTGGAATTTTGTGTCAACAACATAGCATATAGTTTTATTAACATCAACAACCAACAGTTAACAAATCATTTATCATACGGTATATGTTATGTTTTGGCGTCGACACTAAGGCAGCTGAGGGACTAATTACTCGAGTAGGCTACCATGTAATGTATTGTACAGTCCAATGGTCGACTGTATATATAATCTAGCACACAATCGTATGGTGTTTACAATTAAAAGGAAATGATGTTGGTCGAGAAGTTATAGTCCGTGCAAACAAAAGTCTACAAATACTGTTTCATAGTTAAAATGTCTTTACACTCAATTGTTTTATTTGTTGCGCTGTGTTTGTCGTCGTCAAATTATGTGAAATATATTGAACCCAGGAAACCCACTTTCGATTCCTTCGGGTCCGACATTGTTGTACTGTTTATGCAGCTTAAACACTACTGTGTAATCCAAGTCGAAATAAATCAGATTTTCCTATTTTTTACTGGCTTCATTTGTGGTGCATGTAGGCGATATTACGTAAAACAATAAAAGGAATAGCACATATTTCTTCCAATGCAGATGTATAATTTGGTAGGTAACCTTGCATAAATACGATATTTCTAAAGTATATGTTTACGATTTAAATTCATGACATTGGTGTCATAATTTTAAGAAATCAATTAAATAATCAGTGGCACAAATTTACCTTGTAGAGAAAAATTAGTAAACCAATAATGAATACAATGAATGCAACAATCATCAAGTTGTAGCGCCATATGTGTGGGTCTGCCATACCTGAAATATTCAAACCACAACAATTATCTATGCCAGCTTTATTGGGCATTTTTTAAATGTTGTCTTTCAAGAACATAATAATGATATATGTTCTTAATATGCTAATTTGATTAAAATATTCAAAATAATGTGTTAAATGTAATAAATTGTTATCTAAATATCATCAAAAGAAACCATTAAGTTAGATAAATAAAAGTTATAGTGTAATGTTTTATTTCAAAACGCACCAACTGTAAAATGTACAGTTGACAACACTCGGTATTCAATATCTCTTTTGTAGACTAATTCAATACGAATTATTTCCCCTTTGTTATCGGTCGTGGCAAAATCTCCAGTCACTTCACTATGTCCATCCGTGTGTGATTCAATTTGAGTGTGTATCAGGTTGTCATCAACTCGTATGCAGACATATTGGGGAATTAAGTTCCATACCACACCAGTCACTCTGACAAGGGAGTCATCTTTATTCTCAGTGATAATATGTCCTCCTGGTGTGATCACATGTTCGTCTGTAACTAAGTACTAAAATCAATTTAGTCAGTTATTATTGTGTATTAGTATGGTATAAATATTACGATTAAATACGATACACAAATAACTAAAGCTGGGTGCTTTGTCAAACATGGCGTTTACTATCAAGTTCCATAGTAGTAGTAGTAGTAGTAGTAGTAGAGTAGTAGTAGGACTAGTAGTAGTTGGAGTAGTAGTGGTAGTAGTAGTAGTAGTAGTATTAGTAGTAGTAGTAGTAGTAGTAGTAGTGGTAGTAGTAGTAGTAGTAGTAGTAATAGCAGCAGCAGCAGCAGCAGTAGTAGTAGTAGTAGTAGTAGTAGTAGTAGTAGTAGTAGTAGTAGTAGTATCAGTAGTAGTAGTAGTAGTAGTAGTAATAGTAGTAGTAGTAGTAGTAGTAGTAGTAGTAGTAGTAGTAGGTGTCGTAATGGTATTAGTAGTATTAGTATTAGTATTAGTATTAGTAGTAGCAGCAGCAGTAGTAGTAGTAGTAGTAGTAGTAGTAGTAGTAGTAGTACACAAGTTCGATATGCCATACTACTAGGCCTACTATGCTACCTGTTGTTCATGGTACAATCACAAAAAAAATCAATCAGGTAATGACGGTTGGGGTGTGGTTAAGTACAAATTGTTTCCGTTTGTTCCCGTGTTGTGACCTATAAGAGAAGGCAGAGGCATGGGAAGGGGAGAGGAGAAGGACGAAGAGGAGAATGAGGAGAATGAGGACAAGGAATATAATGGTAAAAATGATGAGGTGGAGAAATCGAGAAGGGGAAAACGAGAAGGAGAATGATAAGAAGGATGGGGGTAGAGGAGTCCTCTCCTCGTCCTCCTCCTCCTCTCCTCCTCCTACTCCACCTCCTCCATCCCTCCTCCTCTTTCTCCTCCTCCTCTCTGTCGTGTTTTTTCTCCTCCTCTTCCTCCTCCTACTCCTCCTCCTTCGCTTCTTCCCCCCCCCCTCTGCTCCATCCTCTTCCTTATCCACCCACACCTCGTCCTCCTTCTCCCCCGTATCCTCCTCCTAGTCTTCCTTATCTTTATTCCTCTTCTCCTCACCTCCTCTTTCGCCTCTTCCTCCTACTCATCCATTCCCTCCTCCTCCGCTCTCTCTTCCTCCTCCACCTCTTTTTTCTTCTCCTCCTACTACTCCTCCTGCGCCTCACCCCCCCTTCTATTCCTCTTCCATCCAGTGCTCCTCATCTTCCCCTCTTCCTTCTTAACTTCCTTTTTCTCCTCTTCCTCCTCCTCTGTCCCCGCTTTTTTCTCCTCCTCCTCCACCTACTCCCCCTCCCCCTCTTTCCCCTCCTGCTTCTTCTTTTCTTACTCTTTCTCTTCTTCCACCTGTTTAGACTCCTCATCTTCCTCCTCTGCTCCCTCTTCCTCCCCTTCCTCTTCCACTCACTCCCCATCCCACTCCTCGTATTCTTCCTTCTACTCTTCCGCTCCCACTCCTCATCTTAATCCTTTGTCTCCTCACCATTTTGCTCTTCCTTCTTTACTTTCATTTCCTCCGTCTCTTCCTACTCCTCCTACCCACATCATTCTCCTCATTCTCCTTCTCCTTTTCCCCTTTTTGATTTATCCACCTCCTCCACCCCTCCTCTTCATCTTTAACATTATTTTCCGCATCTTTCTTCTGCCCCTCTTTCTTTTCATTCTCTTCTTTCTCATCCTATCCTCCTTGTCCTCATGTTTTCTGCTTTTTCTCCTTTTGTTTTCTTTCTCACCACCATCCTATTTTTCTCCACCTTCTCCTCCTCCACCTCCTTTTTCTTCACCTCTTCATCTTTTCTGTCCTCTTCCGGTGGCTACTCATCTTTATTATCTCCCTTCCCTCCCTTGTCCTTCTCCCCCCCCCCTTCCTCTTACTCCTCCTTATCCTTTCTCTTCTCTCATTCTCCCTCATTTTTCCTTTCCTGTAGGCTGCAGCTCGAAAAATGAAAATAATTCGTATTTTACCACATCACCAACCGTCATTTCCAATTTATTTGGTTATAAATAATTAAGATGGTCTAATTATAAGGTTTAATAATCATAGTAGGAGTAATTGAATTTCGGATCGAAGTTGTCAAGTTGTAGTAGTAGAAACAGCAGCAACAACAATAGCAGCAGCAGAAGGAAAAACAGTAAAACGTTAATTTAAAACAAAATAAATTTTCAAAAGGTTTATTGTGACAAAAGCTGATCTAACTTTTAAATTAAAAACATTTTGTGTTATTTGGCTATCCCTAGATGTTAAAAATTGAGGGGTCATTATGCCCCACCAGCTGCTAATTTAACGATAGATTTCAGCTAAACACTTTTTTTTTCAGATAAATGAAAAGTAGGCTTATTCATAAATAATACCTTGCTCATTGTTGAATCTGTGAAAATGTGATGCCAGCTGCACTTCTCTAGGCAGGTCGCTGTGTGTGTACGTCAGCCTGATCACCATGGCATCAATGACCGGATTAGTAGCGTCAAATTTATATTTAAGCTGGTATTTATATTGCGGCTGACAAGTCGATGTCTGAGGAGAATGAGCCACTAGGTCTTGATTCGTGTAGAAGTTTAGTACCAATCCGGATATGCCATCGAAGTGGGAGACAGTGGCAACTATGGATATGTTTTCAAGCATTCTTGAGTCCACATCTAGTTCCCCATGTAAGCCTTCGTCATCAACGGTTGCAAAATCTGAAAATATATAGTATATATATAGTATATCAGTCAGATTTAAGACACTGTGTAAATGTATTAATTGAAACGCAATTGTAATTTGGCTTTTATAATACATAATTCCAACTAGTTCAGTGATGGTAATTGAGTCCACACATAGATCCCACTTAATAGAAACGCAAATAATGATAACAATAAAAGCACATATATATAAACTCGTGCAATTTAGCGGCCCTCCCCTCTGTCTCGTCTGTTTGTATGTAGCTTGCTATTTTTAGAAGAAAAACAGTTATTTGGAATACATATTCGAATTGGAGAATATATTATAGACGTTAATAAAGACATGCTGTATACTTAAACATGCTGTATAGATGGAAGATATAAAAATAAAACTATTTGAAAAATAAAAAACAGCAATTCACGAATCCATATTACTGAAAAAAATACCTTTGACAACAATAAGTACTTCGACACCCACGTAAATTACATAATCGAAAAAGCCTCACAAAACGCTATGTTTACTTAAAAGGACTGTCCCAGGCTAAAATCATAAAAAAATTGGTGATTTTATTTTGGCTTCTTAATATGTCAATATGATGTAAACATGTCCGTAGACTAGAATTGCAAAAGTTTTTAAATTTGTGTGCTGCACATTCACCAGTTAGTCATATATAAAGACGAAATTTCCGTATTTCTTATTTATGACATGGTTGTCTAAAAAAAGAAAAAAATGCAGTTCTAGTCTATGGAAATGTTTACATCATATGGTCATATTAATAAGCCAAAATAAAATGACCGATTTTTATGATTTTAGCGTGAGCTAGTGCCTTCAAGCTGATAAGCGGAACAAATTGTGTAATGAACCAAAAAAAAATCAATGATATTATAATATAAAGTTACATGAATGACATGTAATCGAATAATGTGGCATAGTCCTACTGAAAAAAAGTTTTAAATACCAGGTTATAGAAATATCGCTTGTATCCCTATCCATCACAGTAGCAAATACCCCCATAATAACGGAGAGATTTCAAGAACTAACACAATAAATATGTACATTCTCTTCAAAACAAACTCCTAATTATTCAGAAGGAAAAATGTTTCAAAATACACAAATAAAAGCTGGTTCCGATAAAGGCTAAGCTTCAATATTAAGCTTTAAATGGCAGGACATACATGTTGTGTCTCAGGAAC
Organism: Flabesymbios commensalis; assembly: GCA_964017125.1. Taxonomy (NCBI): domain Eukaryota; kingdom Metazoa; phylum Annelida; class Polychaeta; order Terebellida; family Flabelligeridae; genus Flabesymbios; species Flabesymbios commensalis. Next base: position 45,672 of record OZ024906.1, on the reverse strand, counting down.
AGCTGATCTGGAGAGGGGTTGCGTTAGCGGTCATGTGCATGTCCAGTTGGCATAGACATTGACGGCCCAGCACTGGCCCAGCCATCAGCAAGTTCGTCGGGGACGGTGGGGGGGGGGGGGGGGGTGCTACACAAACCGCCTGTCACTGATAATGTCAGCAGACTGTTGACACAACGCTGGCCAACTCTGTAAATGCTTTCCCGACGTTCTCCCAATACCATAGATTGTACAGCTCTATCACACACACCTACATGTAGCTGTTCGAATATGAAGTGGAGTACTTCAGATGCTGATAATAATGTGTATTTTTTATACGATATAGCAGATACCGCACATATAATATTAATAATACAACAGTTGTAGTACAGTGTAATGTGTAACATTTGAAGGACTCTTACTTGACGCAAAAGTGCACCGCTCATTATTAATGAAAAAACAGCATATTAGATACTTTAAAGCGACACAAACAGGCCAAAATCATCATTTTTATTTTGACTCCTTGATATTTCGATAATATGTCAACATGTTCACAGACTAGAAAAGTGTTTTAGATCTTGGGCTGCGCATTCACCAGTTAAAAGAGAACTAAAGATGAGATTTATTTTCAGACATGCAAGTTTGAAATAAGAAATACAGGAATAACAGATAAACGGGCCTTGTGGCAGACTTGCTACGTTGCCACAGCCATCCAAAAGTTTAGTCTATGAACATGTTCACATACTATGGGCATAATAACGGACCCAAAATAAAAAAGCAGATTTTTGGACTGATTGTGTCGCTTTAATATTATGATAATTTAATCATTTGCAGAAGAATATAACGTCGGTTACTTCGCATCTGTGTATTTATGATTTTATCTCAACGGAATAACACCATCTTGTTTTTATTTAAATTTGCGTCCCTAGTGCATGTCATGGTGTGGTTGTTGTATTTCCAAATTTATTTATTTATCGATTAATAATTTAAATTCCTTACAGTTTTCCACGAATTTATTCACTAATCCATGCACCGTGCCGTTACTCTTAACATTTTATAATTTCATATGATTTCTACTTTTTTGGCGTCCTCAATGAGCTTGGGTTTTAACACGTTTTTAAATTGTCACTCTGACAAATAGTATCATACAGACACGTTTAATTTTCCATTTTCTGTTATTTTGATTGGGATTTGATGTTACAGTGGTGAATTTTAAATATCAGGCTCAATTTGATGATCAGGCTAAAGTTGATTATCACAGCTGTAGTCCGATATTTATCAAATAAGAGGTGTAAAGATGAATACAACTAAGATGTTATGGTATGTTTCTTTAATATTTATTTTAAAATTGTGATGGGTTCCCTAGCTGCAGGCAGCTGGCATGGTTAAGCATTTTATCTAGGATCATAATAAAACCTGACCGGTTTCGTAGGAATATTGTTCAATAAAAACTAAAATTAGATTTACTGGACATGTTTTTATAACCTTTGAAGTCAATGTAGTTTTATATTATATATAATATATATTATATATATAACTTTCTAATTCTATTTTTACCCCTCAGCCCATAAGGCTGTGGTGCATAGTGATCCCCAGCTAATTTCAAGGTCGCTAGATCACGGACACCAACATGGATTTTAAGCGCGATAAATTCATATCGCATTGATTTATGGATATCATTTTTTTATCGCACAAAAGCAAGTCGACATTCAGTGACGTTGACCTAATTTCAAGGTCACCAAGTCATGGAAATCAAAATGTCTTGTAAACGCGATAATTTTATAATGCTTTCACTTATGTCTGCCATCTTTTACCCCATGTGCATCACACTCGTCTGAATAAGTTTGCTATTCAGTGACCTTGGCCTAATTTCAACGTCACCAGTTCACGGGAACGTAATTGGCTTGCTGGCGCGATAACTCATAAAGACTTGAGATAGAGCTTTCATTTGTTAACCACATGTGTGCTACAATAATTGTAAGATCAAGTTCGATACACAATCACCTTGGCCCTAATTTCAAGGTCTCCAGGTCATGGAAACAGAATTGGCTTGTAAACGCGATAACGTCATAACCATGATAACGCCTTGAGCTAGAGACTTCATTTTTAACCACTATGCACTATTGTAGGCGTGATAACCTGGTCTTAACAACGACTTGTTGTTAATGGACAGATAAGAAGCCATATCCTGATAGCTGCGGGGTCATGTCATCAATTGACAGTTATCTGTTATGCTTGACCCAATATCGCCTCAGATTCCGCGGAATAATTATGGTTTAATGTCATTTGTCGAGAAGGAAGTAGTTGATTTCAGTGTCTGGATCAGGAGGGGGGGGGGGGGTTCTGCAAGGAAGACATTAACATATCCCAGAAATAGGTTAACTTCACTTACTGGACTGGTAGAGCCGCGCATGTTTCTGTTCCAACTGTCCATCTCCACATAAATAATATGATCCATTGTCTGAATGATCCGCTGATACAAATAAACTGATACAGTTATAGCTGACATTAACCTTGGTTGTCTCGACGATGTATTTGTCTTCTATTCCTTCTGTGCTGCTCATATTGCTATACCAAACTATTTCTGCTTGATCTTCTGTTGTTTTTTGTGCAGTGTAGTATAGGTTTTGTGTTGATTTGTGAACCAGACAATGAAATGCGTATCTCTCTCCAGTTTTCCAGCAAACATCCTCCAGACCTTAATGCTCACGGCATGGAGAATCTGTATAATGTAGCAAACCACAACATCGAATACAGTGGTAAAAACATAGTATAGTAATTATAGTTAAAGGTCCAGTGGAATTATTTAAATCTAGAAATATAACCAAAATATATGCCACACATGAGCTAATATTGGGACCAAGCACAGTATCCTACCATCGACCAACGACGATATCAACGCCGTCGTTCATTTGGTGTTTAACTCATACAGCGAGGGGATAGACTTTAGACGTCAGAATCCGATGTCTGTAGACGTCATACACTGACGTCTTGAGTAGATCCCCGCATTGTGAGAGTAAAAATATTTATAATGGTCATAGACCCATAACATAGGTATTCAAATGAATCGGAAAGAGCTAACCAAGACAGTTATGATGATTTCAAATTGAAACAACACTTTTGTTTCCATGGTTTAATAAAGAATTGACAGCGCTTCAAGGGTTAAATTAGGCGGTAACATGAAATGCTTGTTATGATCAATGACCAATGACACCATCAACAAGTAGATATATCCTCCATGTAAGCCTACACAGCTAATGTTTGGGTTAGAGGTAATTTTGTTCTTTACCATCACTACTTGACAGCCATGAATATAGGGCTTAACAATACGAGAATGTTCAGGGTAAAAGAAAGGAATTTAAACTCATTTCTATTCAATCAATGTTGCTCCCTCCATTGTGAAAAAAAATTATCGGTAGGAATCAAGCGATAGGGGATCAAAAATGATGGTTATTTCTTGCTATACAAACTAGTAACGATTAGAAAATGATCATTCCACATACCTGCCTTTAATACATGCGAAATCACCAGAACCGTAAATATGATAGTGTATCTAAACATGATGAATCCTTTGTCGTGATGCGTGTCTAATACAGACAAATGTGTTGTTAAGACATTTGTGCGTGACTTCTCTCATATATATATCCGGCTCATACAACCATCTATCGTGATCATGCTAAGTCATGTCATCGATTATTACGTGATTGCAATTGAGGCCAATGGTTAAGTGTTGCACACCACCGACTCTACCATAACAAACACGTTGACCTGATGTTGTTTTAATGTTGTGCCAGCGTCATTGTGTTATGTTCTTTCGTTTTTTTCGCTCTACCTGTGTCAGGTTAATGTTAGGGCGACATCACAGACGGTGGGCCAACATTTAGCTCACGCAGCCTCAATGTTTCGTGTTTGGACGCCATAAGCATAATCAGCTAGACAAGTAACAAGTAGTTCACTCTGATTACAGCTCCTATCAGGCACACACGCGGCTTGTAAAGCACACGTGCCGGGATGTATAGCTGCCCTACACCCATCACACGACACGTTTTTACCAATGCTGGTTTATTGTTGCGTCTGCGCCGCTGGCCCAACATTAAACAAGCATTGGTTGAACGTGTCGTGTTTGCTCTGCAGCATGTCGCACGAGACATTGACGTTATATACAATGATGGTTTTCTTTAGTAGAAGACAAGACAGAGTTCCCAGGACAGACAGTCAGTCAGAAACAACAAATTAATTATTGTTGTAATCAGAATCCGGATCGTAAACCAGATAGATCATCCTCAAAATATAATTGATTGTACCTTGGCCCGAGACATACCTCTAGTAAACATTTCATGCAAATCCTTGCATTACTTGTTAAGTAATCCGACGGACCAACAAGACAAGAACTATTACCTAAGTGGCGGAGGTAATAAACATGTAATCAATAATCATAACATTATCACCGACCCACCCAACGTTACGTTGCATGAGAACTAATTTGTTACAGTGGTCAGTTCCTATTTTTCAATGAAATATATTTTTATCTTGAATGTCGATGATATATTAGCACTAGTGAGCAAGGCTAAATCTTCCGCAAATACGTGCTAGCCTTACGCTCTGCGAGTATAGCTCAAAAATTCATCATAACATATCTTTCCTTGAACATATAGTTTTTAAATGAAGATAGTTTGCTTGGTGATATTAATTCATCTGATATTACTTTATTGTATCATGTGTCGTGCTGTCCTGTTTGTGTCGTAGATGATGTTAATAATTTGTGGTTAACATGACATTGTATAAGTCGCGAGCGCGATTTCAGCTAGAAGTGTGTCGTGTGTACAAATCTCCACCTTAGAAAGCAAAGTAGCTATATTACTACAGAAAATAGCTTCAGTCGATGTGTAAAACTCATTTTTAGTAGACAGATCGATGAATCGATTAGATATCATGGTTTGTTTTTTTAATTGTATCGATTTATTCACGACTGGAAGTCTATACAGATATATGCGCCATTGAAACTCAATCCTATCGCCCAAGGTTCCTTCTTTGGCGTGAAAATAACATACATTCCTATCACCCATTTCAGGGTACATGTGTGGGTTGTTGATTTAATGAAGGGAACATTCTTACATTTTTAAAAACATATTATTAAATATAAATATCTTCCAATGAACATTTTTTCTAAGAGTTCAAGTGATTGTTTGACTTGTCAGAAAGTTGAGCCAGTTTTGACCCTGCGATTTAAATAAATACCGATTGAATGGTGGATAAAATAGTTTAATCACACTATAAAACTATACTATCCAGGATTATTAAGGTTAAAACGGAGAAAATATACCTAATATATCTACACAAAAATCACATGTTTATTGTGTGTGTTTTTCGCAAAGTCGATTTTTTCAATACGGCCACCACAAAGCATTTAAACAAATATTTTGTAGAGCTCAAATCCAAAACGGATATCATTGGCCATCTTTATTTATTAACTTGTGACATGAAAAACATGGAATATACCTCATCTTAGCCTTGTTTTATCAGACTTTAAATGGTTATTATTAAATGTCAAGATCATCTAGAGGGAAAAATAACCGCTATTAAAGAAATGATCTATTTTGAATAGCGACCACATTCATTTTTTCATGTTCTGAAATAAAATCCAATGCAACACCTCGATTTGGAAAAAATTGAATACTTCAATTATATATGTGATTGATATTGATTGATTGACTGATTGATTGATTGATTGATTGATTGATTGATTAATTGATTGATTGATTAATTAATTGATTGATTAATTGATTGATTGATTGATTGATTGATTAATTGATTGATTGATTGATTGATTGATTGATTGATTAATTGATTGATTGATTGATTGATTGATTGATTGATTGATTGATTGATTGATTGATTGATTGATTGATTGATTGATTGATCAGTCGATTGATTGATTGATTGATTGATCGATTGATTGATTGATTGATTGATTGATTGATTGATTGATTGATTGATTGCTTGATTGATGGATGGATGGATGGATGGATGGATGGATGGATGGATGGATGGATGGATGGATGGATGGATGGATGGATGGATGGATGGATGGATGGATGGATGGATGGATGGATGGATTGATGGATTGATTGAATAATTGCTTTTGGTTTATGGTACTGTGAGAAATGTTAAGCTGTCAGCATGTTTAAGGTAAAATAACAAGTAAATAAGAAATTATAATTTAGTTTTGATGTGCTGAAGATGTGTTTTCTCTTATGTACTTGTCTGTGGTATTTTCCATTCAAAGCTCCGGTAATTTTTGTTAACGGAATTTCCATCTTCAAATACCAACAGATAACAAGCGATAAGTAGGTGTCCGTATCCTGTTTGAGATCAAACTCCAAAAAATCCGCGTGTGTGAGAATTATAATTGATCTAAGGCATAAATGTATTGACAAAGTTTCTAGATAAGTGCTAACAAATTATGACGATGAAGCTACAAAATTACAAATCGGCAAAATTAGCTTTGCAATAGTCGGCGATAATTAGCTTAACATGCCGATTTTGTTGATGTTTACCTTGGAGTAGATCTAACCCTACTTAATATAGAGTCACAATGCCGTACGTCACTATCAATACGATACATGTGATTGTGAACGACACTAACAGACAGACCGACAGACAGATATTTTATTGACAAAAAAAGAAGTCATTACAGACTTATTTGTCATAGTAATAAGAGAGATATATGTACATGTATATACAATATTGTTAGTTTGTTAAAATCACATATGACAATATACATGGTATGATAAACAACTAAAATCATGTTAGGTGGAACGTTATAACTATCTGTATTAATTACCAAAACAATACAATGCTGCCAATATTTGTATTTGAAGTTATGTGCGATAGAAATCACTCCTTCACAATACTCGTGCACGCATACATCAGCCATTATCTACTACCTACACATTTTAATCACATAAATCGTTTATTATAGAAATATAGCAAACACAAATGGCGGCCATTTTCAGCCCCAACAACTTATCTATATGGGCAGGTCTCTGAAGGTGAAACCTTACATATGGGTATATACAACCTTTTTTGCGGACTATTGATGCATGATATGTCTTGATTAATATAACAAGGTGTCCATAAATCACTGTCTTTAAAAATCCCCCGGGGGGGGGGGGAGGGGGGGGGGGCGATGATTTTCATACCTGGCCCATGGACTAATATGAGCAAGCATGCCAGACTGGCACCTTTGATTTGCGATTGTGCTCATTGGTATTTAGAACCTCTCCTGTTGAACGTTTTAATGTGAAGACCAACGAACACTCATTTCAGGCTCACCGATTGAAGCTAAGCCTGCGAAACTATATATACAAAACCTTGACGCATATAAGACCTCACGTTCATTGTTTATCACAGCCCCATTGATTATAAATCTTTTTATCTAAACTCGTATGCTGCTGAATTGTTGGCGTCTATTTTTAATTCATTCGAATAAAATAAATGAAATAAATAAATGTTTATATATATGAAAAATAGTAATCTTTTATATTGAATTATTGGATTAACTGAGCACCTAACAAAGACAATTGTATCAACTTTTGCGATGTGTATAATGATCTAAAGCTTTCTTGGAACGCTGTATATACGGTTCTAGAAAGCAAAAGGTTAACGCACATAAACAATACCATGGCAGATATCAGTGGCACATCCAGAAGGGAGGGCCGGGTCCCGACACCCCTTATTAGAATATTCACTGTCAAAACATCACTCTAAACGTGTTCTGTGTCACTGAATTTACTAGTAAACTACAAAATGATTGTTTTACGCCTTAATTAAATTAACCCTTTAGGCGCTGTATTCTTTTCGTTTAAACCTTGGAATTCAAAAGGTTATATTCAATTTAAAATCATCATAAATGTCTTAGTTAACTCCTTTTGATTCATTTGAATACATATGGTATGGTTCTACGGCCATTAGAAATATTTTTACTTCTACAGCGCGGGTATCGACTTTAGTCGACAGAATCTGACGTCTACAGACGTCTAAAAACGTCTAAAGTCGATCCCCGCGCTATAAGAGTTAAAACCTGCGAGATTCCAACCAAACTAAATTCAGACCCCCTTTTCTTGGATCCGTCCATGATTATTGTGTTAAAATAAGCTGTAAAACATCGTAACCCACACTGACCAAGATGACGCTCATATTTCACACATTTATTTGGTTGAAAAGGGTATGTCCATCCCATTAAAATTTGTACTTTCGCGTTATCAATCATATGATTTAACATAATTTGGCCAGCATTATGACACATGATTATGCTCAGGATTTGTGCGCCTCTGAGATCGGTCCAAAAATGATTTACGCCCTCTAAATTATTAACGCTGATGAAGCTTTATTAGCTACTGGCTTACAACATTAAGACATTAAGGTTGGCGTCCATATCATTTTGTGAAAACAGTCCCACCCAATTTTAGCGTTCAGATAATTTAGCGATGATTGTCTAACAAGTCTGGTAGGCCATTGAAAAGCGAGAATGTTATCACAAAGGATGTGTAAGTAATAAGCAATCACAAATATTAGCGATAAATGCATAATCGGACAAAATGACTGGGCCCGAATTTCGAAGTCTGGGTCTGGAGAGCAGTGCCATCTCATCCATCTCACCAGCCTCAAGACATTCTTCTGGCCCAGCTTAACCTATGTGGCCTAAAACCCCATATATTTCATTTAATTTCATTTGCACCACGGTCCCCGCCCTGGCCAATCAAAAATCGTGTAGTGGCCATGTGAAAAATAAACTGACCCCCAAAGTTCAACACTCACATAACCTGTGTTTTCTATAATTTATATAAGAATCTGCCACGATGAAATCCACATGGTTTTCATTTAGTGGAATCTGCCTAGAATAAAAAATGATACCAATTGAAGCTTCAAAGTAATCAGAACATACTATTTGTATCGAAAAACTTTCTTATAATTTATTTGTGACTAGAACAGAAGAACAATGTTGAATATAAGGCACCGATCCTAAACGTTTCTGATTAAAAAATAAAAAAGTGACGACCACACAAACCTATGTACGAGAAAAAAAAAATTAATTTAATTTAATTAATTAATTTAATTTGTTTCTTTTATTTGCTAAATTATTAATTTTATGTATGTATGTATTTGATTTTTTGATATGTGATAAGTTTTGCTTTCCTTTTCAGTTTCATTAACTTAAACTTTGTATTCACGCTGACAAATTAGATTATTAAAATACAATAAGTAGAATTTAATAGATGTCATTTCTGTGTTGCGAAAATCGTCATCAGAAGTAAGAGATATAGGACCTTTTTATTTCAGCGGGACGATTTCGTCATTTGGAATCAGTAATTTTCACCTACTTAAAGTTGTGTCTCGCTACCGCGATCCACAACTTCAAGTGGCTGAAAATCACTCATATTTGTTTAATTTGAGCGCATATATTTGCAAATCCTGATGTTTAACCACACATTTCATTTCCAAAATCAGTGATTTGGTCGACTAATAAAACATATTAAAAACGACAATAGTCGTGATCAACAGGACAAGGGTTAAAACATATTAGATGTACGTACCAATAACTGTGAGAGATAACAAGAGGATACAAAGTCCACATACACGTAGCCCACATAATAACACACACAGTTACTTGTTACTTGTTAGAATTAAGGCTAAACCAGATTAATTTTATGATTGACAGTTCGCCACTTCTTGTAGTTGATATTTTTTTATTTAATTATCCTTTGTGATTCAGGTATGTTAATACAAAAACTACCAATTTTTTTTTCTTTTCAAAAAATATAACTCATATCCTTATATATATTGACCGCGTACTTCATTTTACCTGTTATCAGAGGAACAGGTGTAACAGGGACATGTGTTAATATATATAGTTAGCAACATTGGTTATTGGTATAATTTAAACTGAGAACAAATAATGAGCTAGGGTTCACCCTAAAGCTGTGCCACGAAGTTATACTTTTATATTTCGATTTAAAATTTTACTTTGCTCCTTCGCTCCAAATTGCTAATCCTAAAGATCAGTCGAACATACAATTAATTATGTGTGGCCCTAGAGATGATATAATGATGCGCAATAACTTTAATATTATAGTGGAGATACAACGATTGGCAACATTCCTCAGCTGTATTTGATTAGAGTCTAACCCTTTCAGTATGGGGACCGTCTTTATAGGCCAGAATCTGGCGTTTGTAGACGTCAGATTCATACTTATAGAGTCGGTCTCGTATTGTAAGAATAAATATTTATAATGGGCGTAGACCCATAACATAGGTATTCAAATGAAGCGGGAAGTGCTAACTAAGACATTTGTGGTGATTTCAAATTGAAAAAACTCCTTTGGTTTCCATGGTTTATACAAAAATATTTCAGCGTTGTAAGGGTTAAAACTGTTTGAGCGAAATCGTTTTATTTCAATCACCGGGAGGAGGGGGGGGTAAATAATTCCGGGCTGACTCTGCATGAAATGAATAATTGATGGCCAGAACGGTTCCATCTATATAAACATGAAATATAAATTAAAATTTTCAGCGCGCCGCCAAGCCGGGTTCAAATAAATAAGTTGCCCGCAACAACTGGCCCCTCACAATCTTTTTTATTACATCAAATAACGCTTATTTTTGTCTGCAATAAAATAATACGATTGATTTTAGGCACCTAACGATGTTGATTGTGGTAGCGAGTAACAACTTAAATTCTGTGAAAATCGCATTTCACACTCTGTACCTAAATTGATATATCTGCGAACATCTTACTTTTTAATATAATCATGTGTGCTGAAAATGTGCACAATCAATGAAGCCACGTGTGATCAATACAAATATAATTATCAAAATTTTAAATCTAAATCTTTTGGAATATTTTGAGTTACTTGTACTCCCAAAATAATTTATCACTGAGTATTTCTGAATAAAATGATGCGTAATTACGCAAACAAAGCGCACCTTAATATATGGATCAGTGTCTGGAAGGGTCAATTTCATTACAACATTGCAATTACTTGCGGCGGGGGTCAAAGTATAAATTTAAATTATAACGTCCGGTGTTTTTTTACAATTATGACGTGTAGATTTAAATGTTTAAAATGGTTGCTATTAAACTACACACAACTAGATATACTTTCGCAATTCTTTGCATAAGACCGATCGCTTCAGGTTCGAATCTACTACCTGGCATAGTTTATCGTGCCTAAATGGTAGAAATTATACCAAAATAACCGACAAAATAATTTGTACTACATGCTACGATGAAACTTGCTTAAAATCTAATAGTGACCGAAAATGTTTCAACTAGTTTTTTTAGCTCCTCGTATGCCGGTACTTGAAAACTGAGTGACTTTCAATCAGTAACATTGTCAAATATTCGTACACACAAATGTAGCAAATGACTTCCTAAATATAACGCATGTTTATTCATGATAAAATCACCAATATGTATTTAACATAATCTAAGAAGCCATATCCAGATTCTACACATAGAGATGCCATGTCTAGAGTCAATTGTGATATAATCTGGATTCGGGTGAGAAGTAAAATGTACATACTAAAATTATTTAACTATTTAAATGTTATCTAATATTATGTGTTGCTTATATCTAAGTAGGCCTACATGTGAGCATAGAAGAAAACGTTAAATTGGTGTATTTTATACCACTGAAACATTTTGTTTTGGGTCATTAAGTGCTCTTATTTTCAAGATCGTCACTATTCAACCGTTTACACCAAGCAATTCCTTTGTAGGTTTATTCATTCTGGTAAAAAAAATGCGAAGGAATATTTGGGTGTAAAACGGTAAATAATGGAGATCTTGATAACAAGAGCACATATGACCTGAATTCCCAATAAGTTCATTGGAATCAGCAACATTTCCATCTACAACATCGCATGCTTAGCTTATTTACCACCACAAATATTAAATAATGAGCAATTAACTATATGATGATAGCAAAGGTCTAATTTGCATAAATTAAAGATGGTCGCCATCTGATTTGGCCTGGGGCTGTTTCCATAAAAGTATTTCGCTGTATGATAATGTAATAAGAGGTATGTTTAATATTCAAATATACTTAGACAACAATCATTTGGCCTGGCCGGGACTGGAAAAAGATACTACCAGGTTACGAGCCATATACCGAGAAATATGTCAACATACACCACATAAGAAGCAATACATGCAGTGGTCAAATATCATATTTGACAGGTAAATTTACCGCCAAATGTTTTCACGGTGGTCACCTGTATATCACTAACGGGTACATTTGTTTGTGATATGGGAATACCTTTTTACGGATATGTCTGCTGTTATCCAGGTTTGTGATCCACTGAGCTATATCGTCTAATTTGATCATAAAATGTTATATACCGGAGCGTTTTGACCGCGTACTTCATTTTACCTGTTATCAGAGGAACAGGTGTAACAGGGACATGTGGTAATATATCCATAGTAATCCAGTAATTATTAGCCCGTTTAATTCTTAAAACGTTGATCAATAAACAAACTGACTGAGGCTCAAGAGGAGCAGCGATTATGATCATAATGTTCGGACTTTGAACATCAACTGATCGACGTATACACTAATAACAATTACGTTCTACGTAAGATGACATAGTATCGTCACATTGAATACATTTTGGTATTTAACATCTTACAATTATTGTCAACCAATTAACTGAACAGGCACGGCATATGATATGATATATTATTTCAACCAGTTGTATTCAATGCGACAAAGCATAAATATCGACGATATTTGAGTGATATGGTGAATAACAAGACCCCTTTGCCTCAATACCGTAATAACAAGTATAATATAGACCGCAAGTCCATATACAAATCCCTCATAATGAATTATAACAGTTACCGGTTTCCTAGATTCCTCTCTCTGAGTCATTGATTTAAAACTATGATGATTGTTCTCAGCTTGATCCTTCTGTTCGCTGACCTTCTTTCAAGCCATCTCTAACTAAATATGTTAATAATAATAGTTAGGACAATAATTGTTTTTTCATGGTGACCTTGATTTTGATATCTTCGAAAGAGCCACAATAGACACGACGTAAAAACTAGACTGTTTTGGCAATGATCAACATTGTATGGTTCAAGCATGGTATAAAATAAATTATGTCATAACATTATTGAAGAAACAATACCATACTCCACCATATGCATGAATATTAATTCAAAGCACAACGTGAAACTTTAAAAATAAAACGGAACACTAGATTACATGAAAGGACTCTCGTGTGGTTTCCTCTTCAAATAAATTATAAGTAAATATATGTGTTATCCGAACTGAATATAAATACTAAAGTGAAAGCACTAACGCGAACAAAAAGGTTACTTACATATTTTTACTATGTAGAAAAAAATGTTTTGTTTCTTATCTCAGACAACATGTAATAAATTCGTAAAGTAAAATGTTAATACACATTATTTTACACATTGCTATACTCACCAACAACAAACTCTTTACATAGAATACTTAATGTACTTACTATTTTCATATAATATTACTTTGAATACAACGTCTTTGTTACATGTTAAACCAGCAGACAAAAATAATTTGAAGCAACGTTTGAAAATTGATGTTATTTGTAATATTCTCATTTAAAAAACACATATCAAAACATTCATAAATATGTATAATTATTCATGATTATGAATAATAAAATTGATTTAATATATTTTTACAACATCTAACTGACGATAACGAGCAACGTGGTCTTGACATTGAATTGTCTTTGTAATTTACACATGAATATAAACTTAACACTGAACCTAGTAATCTAAAAAGAAATAATTTGACTGTAAATGACAACACAAAAAATAACTAACAAAACACAAAAAATAACTATTATTATTACTAGTACTACATAAACATACTTTATAATTAGGTAATCAGGAAAACATTATTTAAAAACTGACATGTTACACATATAAGAACTAGCTTATGCATGGACCTGACATTATATGGTAGAAAATGACGGAATGACTGTATAGAAATATTTGCAAAAAATAATATGCATTTACATATTCGAACGTTACAAGAAACTGTATATGGGAGTGCATCAAACAGGTTGAACTGGGCGATAATGGCATACTTTATAATAGATTACAATTTACGATTTAAACTTTAATGGCAAACAAAAAATATATCTGATCATTGGGTCTATATAAAATTGAATTAATCATTTGAAAACAGGGGTACAATCACCATTTATTACCGTTTTAATGTGCCAAGTGGTCCGTGGTGATAATGCCATTAAAATGTGAAAATGAAGTGGCAGTTGAATAGTGATGTAGCTAAATATTCATGCGAAATGACAAAAAAAATGTTATTACTCTCTGGCGATAACACCAACGTCATTTCAACGTCTGATATCGACGTAATTTCAACCACATTTTCAACTAATTTTGCGTAATTGCATCTATTCAACAAATCCAATTCCGACGTCGTTTCTGCGGATTTGCCATTTTTAATGTCGAGTTTCAACAATACTTCAAGGTCATTTCAAACTAGTTATATTACCCTCAGAGTTAGGGTACTCGCAAAATTCAGTCCAACCAGCTGGGTAGCACCCTATAAGTGCATGGTATCCCATGCTGTTATATGAAATAGGTATTCTTGATCACACACAGCGCAACCACAAGTAGCTTGAACATATTGTTGTTGCTATAATTAAAACATGCATTACAAAAGTGATACAAAATGGATTTATTTGTAGTTTTAAATATTTTCAAAACTGTATTACTTTTTTTATAGTAAACACCAAAATAAGCGACATTCCACAAGAGCACTTACTATAACCAATGAAAGCTAGTCGAGTTAAATGAAACCCTTTGGTTTGACATAACTTGCTTATATAATATAAAGTTGAGTTAACTTTAATGGTATAAATTATGCTAACAATTCAATATTAATTTATTTGTGCTGAAACCTATTAGTTAAGACGAAGTCAATCCACATGAATAATGTGTTCTAATTTGATTGTTAGGAAAACGTATACAAATCGAAAATGTCGGGTGACACTGACTGATTTACGTTGACAGATTTTGTAGTTTATATATTTAAATATGTAATATTCTGTGAATGCATAGCAGAAGATGAACTGGCTTAATTAAATCGATGAAGGAATAAATACATATGTTTTGAAACAAATATATTTTGTAAAATGTACATAATGAGAAAAATGCAAAGAATAGTGTATATATATGTTTAACTCCATACAAGCTATGTATTTTATGACTTTAAATAAGCTATATCAAGTTCAACACACTTGACAAAACTTGCAGTATTTTGTTGGTAAATTTGCAACGTTATACCTTTACTGTAGCCAACAATTGATACATAGGAATTAACTTCAAAACATTGTCATTTGTGTTAGTTGAAATGACACATGTTTGAAATGAGGTGATAAGACATGGTTACTTGACATCAATCACAACACAACGTTGAAATAACGTCACATGCTGGGAAATAATAGTATTATTTACAGCTTGAATTCAACTTGAATTCAGTCGAATACAAATTTGACAAAAGGTAAAATAATAATGATACAATTCT
This sequence comes from Flabesymbios commensalis, assembly GCA_964017125.1. Classification (NCBI taxonomy): domain Eukaryota; kingdom Metazoa; phylum Annelida; class Polychaeta; order Terebellida; family Flabelligeridae; genus Flabesymbios; species Flabesymbios commensalis. The sequence goes on along the minus strand of OZ024906.1, from coordinate 30,091 downwards.
AAGTTAGTACTCTGTCATCACGCATACGTAATTGTTGTGGATGTTTTACATTTTTAAAAGTAATAGCTTACTCATTACTGGATAGTTAAAATGGAATAATATATAATTCATCCTGTTGAACATGTCAACGTTTATTTATTTCTGGTTTGTAAATATAATCAGAATTTAATGTACTTAACTACTTGATATTTGCGTTATATATGTAGGCATACCATTATTTACAAATGGAATCAATATTGTAATACCATCGGTAAGTCCTCGCAGAACAAAGGGCGAATGAGTCATCAGTAAATATATAATGTATTCTGTCAAAGGTGATTTTCACCATTTGAAAATAACATTTGCAAGGCATCAAATGCACTGCCGTTTATTTCATATATTCTAAGCTGACCCTTTCAAAACAGAATGTTTCAGTATTGTGTACTTTCTGAATAACCCGAAAATAACAACAACGTTTATGTTTCTTATTTTTCAAAACCAGATGTACAAATAACGATAAAAATAGCGCTATATATTTAAATGTCATAGACGTTATCTGACAGTAACTGAGTTTGATAAATATGAATTGGTTAAAATACAATTCATATCTTAATTGGCAATGATACCATTTCTCTTTTTCATTCATCAGGATACAGCTTCTGATATTCCTTGGTTTCTTCAGCTGCACGCTCCTCTGTCAGATGAGTGTATTCTGTAATATAAAAAAAGTTCAATACTAATAATACTTTGGGTTGACAAATGCATTTCTGGGGTAATGGGATGGCTGTTTATCCAACTTGGCTGCTCATGATGGACTTGTTCTGCATTTTACATGTTGTACATCATTGTATGTAATCAGTTAGTCAAAAGCTACAATCCGAGCGACGCCACAGCATTCACGATCTACATAATCTTTGGACGGATTGCCAGCGGCATACCTTTGTTACTCAGCTCAACAGCAGTGCTGAGTTACTGATGATTGATATTAAGTCTACCGCGTGGGTTAAATGTAGACCTATACATTCCACTCTGGGGACCATCCGACCCGAGGATAGCAGAGCTGAGTGAAATGCCACGACTGTTTCAGCATTTAATTGCACAGCGAAATCGAAGTTTCCAGTCGTCTGGGCATGTCTGGCAGTAAATCCCCTAGACATGCCCAGAACCCCTTATCGAGTGAGTAAAGGAAAACATTATCCATAACCCACCATGCCAGATCACATAATACTCACGTCATCAATCATGTTTTTATCCACATAATGCATTGTTTCAACCTACTGTATTATTATTTTAATGTAAAAAAACCGTTCTTGATAATTATTTTACCCAGAGACGGTTCTGTATTAAAAAATAGTAATGTTTGTTAAACGGTATTTTTCCCGCATTTATAATCACGCAAATAACAAAGTAGTTGCTCAATTTATCTTAGATAACCTATTAAAGACCAGAGTGCTTGACAGAACGGCTATAACCCCATAGTATGAATGAATGAGTGAATATTGCTTTACATTGCTTTCATGGCAATATTTTGACAGAAGGAATCAGAAAATCGGGACCATGCCCCACCTGTATACATTAATACAAGTGTTATTTATTATTCTTTATAGTGTACAGTATCATAGACAGCACAACGCATGTCATGTATTTGAACAGTTTGGAGCACTGTATATGGACAACCTCGATGACAAAAAACCCAGTACCTGGGTTTTGAGCCACAACTGTTATGAATGTCATAAAACAGGTTATTATACATAATGCCCATAACTATTTTTGTACAACATGTTTTTGAGATAAACCTGATAAAACAGGAAACTACCGTCAAACGCTACATCAGTACAGATGTTGGCCGTCACCGCAAAAGCTCCAGGCATTGAATCAAAATCAAAAGTTTGCAAAATCGAAATCACTTCGCAGGACATTTATTTGTCAATATGACTGATATTACCTTCTTGCTTTGTTTCGTCACCCATTACTTCATAGCCATCAGCTTGGTCTTTTATCTTGTTGCAAACAACACTGAAAGCAGAATGTACCACTATTAAGATATCATTCAAGTCCAGAATGTCTAATGTTAAACAGGTGCAGTTACATAGGGCAAAATTTAACTTCCATTTGGAAGAAGACTATAACAGACAATTAAAATATTTTGAAAAATGATTACACACCATTCCGTAATTGTCCCTGTGGCTGCTTCTCTGTCGTCCTGGCCTTGTAGTGGAGGTGATACATGGTCAAAGGCCTGGTTACTGTAGAACATAGATAATCAATAAATATTGTTTTCTGTTTTAAAACTTAATGTGAGTTTTCAATAAAATTGTTTTACACCATATCAGCTCATTGTACGTTACGCGATAGTATGCTTAATAATACTGATTCTAATTTGCTGTAGGGCCTAAACATATGCACGATGCGCAATCAGATGTATAATGAAACTGTTTCGCTAACATATTACCACATGTTGGAGTGGCTCAGAATTATTATTATTTCAATAATTGATCAATAGTTTGTAGTAAGGGTTTAGATATCTCTAAGAATTATACAAATATCTCAAGAAAAAGCCTCATACATCGGCACGAGACTCATGGCCATATCCATTCGCACATCTCTTTATGTCATAGGCTTTATGTCTACGATGACGGTACGCATGCTTGAGTGATTCACCAAGATGTTCTCACATGCCTCTCACATCACGAACACTTGCAGACATCATATGACGCTCGTACCAACGACTCCAGGTTATGGGTCACGAGGGGAGAGTAAGAAGTTCGTCACACATAGGCTAGTCTACTGCGACCTAACCAACTTTGTAAGAAGGTTTTGAGAAACTTAACGAACGACTAATATGGCTATTTTGACAGTGGAGCTCAATCGCTCCGATAAATATTCAAGCTCGATTAAAAGGTTAATACAAACCAATCAGTTATGGTTTCGGTGGTGTCGTCGGCGTTTCTATCACCCATATCTTCTGTTATGTGTAATACATTCTCATTATCATGGCTGCTTTTGAAAAAAATGGCAAATAATGCCTAATTATTTTGACTCAATATTGCTACATAACGCACTGGAACAATATACTATATGATCATTATCTTGTTTGATTATACAACTAAATATGGATGTGGCATTATTATTCACTATACTGTCTATTGATTACAGGAATACTGTGGCTGATGTCTTAAAATGGATACCCCCAAATGGTTACCATAATCTGAAAAACATGAAATCACAAACACCTTGTCTTTTAATAATTTAACTGAATGTTAGAAAGATTCAATTAAAAAAAATAAAAGTAATTACATTATACTACAACACATATTTATGACATTTAATCAAACTAGAATATCTGATAATAAAGTGTATTCAAGACAAAACAAAGCATTCTTGTATTGTGTTTAGTAAATGTCACTCGATGTTTGATGTCAGTAAATTTTGCAATATAAAATATTTAAATTCCACATTTGATTATATATTGATGATTTAAGGCGACATCAGGCTGAAGATCTTCCAAAAACCTAAACAAATTTTTTGATCATTTGATATGTCCATAATATGTGAACATGTCCATAGACCAGAATTTCGGATGTCTTTTAAATGTTGGGTTGCTGTGGCAACGTAATAATTGTGCAGAAATTAAAGCCGGTCCTTATTTCTCTTTTAACTGGTAAATACGAAACAGAAACTTCAAAAAACTAACGCAATTTGAGACTATGAACATTTTGAAATATTATTAACATATAGAATAACTAAAATAAAAATGATGATTTTAGACTGATTGTTTCGCTTTAACAGAAAAAAACGTGCAAAAGAGTTGTGGGTTCCCTGAAAAGCAGTAAATTGAAATATTTTCTTTGATATCAATAACAAAAGGTAGTCTAGCATTTAAAGAATACGTATTTCAAAAGCAATGGTCTCTGCAGTCTAATTATCGTTTACCTTTCTTACACCTATACATTTTCACTAAGCAAACACTAATCCCGATGACAATCAAGACTCCAAAAATGGAAGTACAAATCACAACAACAACGTTGATTTCTTTGTCTGAAATGACAATTTGGTTACAGTTTAAATACATACAATATTCAGATGAAAAGATATTAACTGGTATCCTACAAGGGTTCGTTCTGGGTCCTCTATTTATCATCATGCATAGTAATGATATCAAGCTTTTAGTGATCATTTACTAAGAAATAAACAACGTTTTTTGAAAGTTTTTTCTGTTCAGTATATAAATAATATTGTATTGTAAGTCACATTATATTGAAATTAAATACGTGACGATTTGGTTAAGCCTAAATAAATTGTCAATATATGAACCTGAATCAGGACTTTCCATGTTTCTCAGCATCGGATACTTTAATTTTGATAAAAAAATGAAATTGCTATTACTTATGTAGAATAATTAGCTATTCTTGGTAAATAAATAAATAAATAAGTAAAATGCTTTACTTCACTTTTCGACCAGTATGGCCATTTAAGTGAAAATTACTAGTATTACACTATCCCATATTGTATAGTTAAACTAGCAGAGGAAAGACAAAGCTAATAAAAGCATGTTCGTACTAAAATATTCAGTTTAAAATGTTTGATATGATAATATGACGATGCTCCTGGCACCTATATGTAGCGAGTTTGATGACATGTTGTAGCGCCTGCACTACAACACAGTTTAATGAGTATAAGAATGTCAGTATAAAATAATGTAAAATATGAAGTGATTATAAAATGAACGATTTATCAAGTCATTATATCTCCATGAAAGTGGAGTGATTGTGTGAAAACTACAAGTCTAAGTCTAATAATTAAAACATGTAATATAGGTTACATTCCCGTAGGAACTGAATAATAAAACCTGCAGGGGTGTCCCTAAATAGTTCAAATAAGGAATTAAATGCAAAATACTTCCTTCTGATGTGCGCATATTTCGCACAACTGAGAAGGACATGTCTTACAGTGAGACGAGTATTGCAGCACATAGGTCGCAATTCTCCTCTCAATAAATAGCCGTTTGTGAAATAGGCATGGCCAATTCTGCCCTGCATAAGACAACGTCATCTCTTCGGCGTTCCATTGGTGTAAAAAATCGCTTAATGATTGGTTGTACCTCGAACAATTTGCTGGTGACATTGATGTTCCATTCACCTTGCAACATGTCATCAAGGTAGACAGAGATGTTGTACTTGAAATCAGTATATGGTATATAATAAAACTGTTTCGTCTTATCCAGGGCAGCCTTGGCCAAAACATCAGCCCGTTCATTGCCCTGTATTCCAATATGGCTGGGTACCCAGCAAAAATAATGTCCTTGTGCCCAGACAAGTAGTGACACATATGCAAAATATTGGAAACAATTAGGTTGTTGAGTTTTTTACTCTGCAATGAAGATAGCGAGTCTGTGATGATCATGAACTCCTCGTCACTACTATCCCAGATGTATTCGATGGCAGCTTCAATAGCTAACAGCTCTGCTGTGCAAATTGAAGCCTCATCGTTCATGCGGCAGCTAAATTCATGATCACAGACAAAGGACATAGCTGTTCTCTTGTCTTCCTTTGATCCTTCAGTATACACCTTCCGGTGCTTCGGAAATCTACAAAATAGCTCTAGCAACATGCTCTGGAAGACAAGGGGACAGGTGTCTCCCTTCCTGAGATCTGAGAGGTTAAAAAGTATATTAGGCTGTTGAAGAAGCCAAGGTGGACATTCTGGTGGGCGCACAACGCTAATTGCGTCGAGCTTCACTGCCATGTCCTCCAGATGGGGTTGGAGCCTCATACCCAAAGGAGGTATAGTCCCTGGCTTGTTATTAAACAATCTCTTGTATTCAGGGTTCACAACACACGAGTATGCCGGGTTCTCAGGATTTGCTTTCATCTGCATATAGTATTGCAGGCTCAGCTTCAACCGGCGAGTCTCTAAAGAGGGCTCACCAGTCTCCACATGAAGACTTTCGATGGGTGATGTTTGAAATGCCCCTGGGCATAATCTTAAACCTTGGTTCGCGATTGGATCAAGTACTGCTAAGTACGATCGTTTCGCTGAACCATAAACAATACAACCATAATCCAGTTTGGATCTGATGTGAGACCGGTAAATTCTCAGTAAGGTTGTCCGGTCACCACCCCAATCCTTGCTGGATATAACTCGTAGCAATTGTAATGCTTTCCTACACTTATCTTTCATATATTTGATGTGCGGAATAAAACTGAGCTTCTTGTCGAAAAAAAGACCAAGAAATTTGACCTGCTCTTCAACAGGAAGCTGTTCTCCATATAGTTTGAGATTAGGCTCAGGCTGTAAGCCATTTTTTGTACAAAAATGTACACATAAAGTTTTTGTGGGAGAAAATTTAAAGCCGCTCTCATCCGCACAAGTCACGAACTTATTGAGGCAACCTTGCAGGCGTAGCTCAATTATTGCCATATTGCTTGACTGGCAGTAAACAGCCATCAACAACATATAGCGATTTTTCAATATCGCCTGGTAAAGCATCAATCATAGAGTTGGTGAAAGGATACTACCTTGTGGGACACCCTCCTCCTGTGGATTTAGTGAAGAGTGTGTGTTGTCCAAGCGGACTTTAAATTTTCTCCCCTTTAAAAAATTGTCAATGAATAAGGGTAATCTACCCTTCAGGCCCATTTCATGGAGATCTTTCATGATACCACCCTTCCATGTGGTATCATAGGCCTTTTCTAAATCAAAAAATATTCCAACTGTATGTTGACTTTTAACAAAACTTTGACAGATATAAGTCTCCAGTCTGACCAAATTGTCTGTAGTGCTTTTTCAGTATAGAAAACCGCATTGATATTTAGTTAAAATGTTATTGTCTTGTAAAAACCATGTGAGACGATGATTGATCATGCGCTCCATGATTTTGCAAAGACAACTTGTCAATGCTATTGGCCTATAATTATTAGGATCTGTTCGATCTTTTCCAGGTTTAGGGATCGGGATCACTGTCGCTTCTCTCCATCCATCTGGGAAATCCTGAGATTGCCACAGATCATTCAAGAGTAGAAGCAGCAGATCAAGTGATACATCAGGCAAATGTTTCAGAAACTGGTAGTGAATTTCATCAGTTGCCTGAGCGATAGATTTAATTAGTTCTCGTTTAGAGAAATTAACATTGTACTTTTCGTCATTATCTGACTCAAAGTCCATTGTGTTCTCCTTCTCCTTGTCCCTAATCTTTCGAAATTTTTCCTGATAATGATCTGGAGATGATTTAGCAGCGAAGGATGTCGCCAGCGTTTCTGCAATATCCGTTTTATTGGTTTTTGTGTCAGAATCAGTGACAAGGTACTTGATGGTTTTATCTTTCCTCTCGCCACTGATTCTGCGCAGCATTTGCCAAGTATGTTTTGCCGATGTATTATTATTTAGTGTGGAGACATATGCTCTCCAAGATTGCCGCTCGGCTTCACTGATTGTGCGGCGAGCTTTAGCGTAATCTTTCTTATATCCGTCAAGGTTTTGTCTAGTTAGATGTTTTTTAAATTTTTGCAAGGATTTTTTCCTTTTGTCTATTGCCTTTCGGCAACCTTCATCAAACCAGGGTTTGTCGATTTTTTGGGGAACTGTCAAGGTTTTGGGTATGCTTTTATCGGCTATATTGTGTAACTTGGTTGTAAAAAGGGCTATGGGTCATCAACCCTCTCTTCATTCTCAAATTGAGAGATTGTGAGGCTCTCCCCACATGACTGTTGGAAGGCCTCCCAATCTGCTCTGTGCAGCCTCCAATGCTGCACTCTTTCTTCAACAATAGAGTTGTTGCTCTCTAAAAATATAGGATAATGATCCCTGCTACAGAGATCCTCGTTGACCCTCCAAGTGTAATCTAAATATAAATCGGGATCACACAAGGATAGGTCAATGGCTGTTGCAGATCCTGAAGCAGGGTGCAAATAGGTGGTGGTATCATCATTAAAAATGCAGAGGTTTTCCTCTGAGAGGAAGTCTTCTATTATTCTGTGGGTTGATGTCCCTACAGCCCCACATTATGTGGTGCCCGTTAAAATCTCCCAGTAGCATGAAGGGTTTGGGCAATTGTTTTACCAGCTGCCTCAATTCCACAACATCTACTGAGCGGTTTGGGGGTAAATAAACAGAGCATAACGTCATTGGCCTGTGACAGTTTATGTTAACCGCCACAGCCTGTAAGGTTGTATTCAACGTGATCTGTTGATGTGGTGTTCCATCCTTTACAAGGATGGAAACCCCCCAGGAGGCCCTTTCATTATTGGCAGGGCCAAAACAATTGATTATTGAATAGTTCTTAAAACTTATGTTAGTGTTAGGTTTTAAGTTAGTCTCCTGCAGGCACACAGCCGATGGGCTGTGCTTCTGCAGAAGAATAGCCAGGTCATTGTAATTTGATCTTAAACCGCGACAGTTCCATTGTATAATTTTGTGGGCCATTATGAATTTTTATGCCTCCCTGGTTTTATCTGTGCTTGGAGTGCAGCGACGGTGTAGGGAGATACAAATATTTCGCTATCGCTGCTTTCATCATCATCTGCACACTCCATGGATTCGTATCTGTTATACGTAGCGATCGGGTCATCAGTGCCCTTGGGCATTCGACCACTGCCTTTATTTGTGCTTTTCTTGTTAATTTGTTTTGTTTGTTCAGCTACTGGTGGTTTATTCACCGTTTCTTTGTTCTTATCTTTAATATTTGTTTTGATATTTTTTGTTTGTTTTGCATCCCTATTTGCCAGTGGCTTTGGGGCAGTAGGGGTAGCTGCTGTTGTTGTATTTTTATTGATCATAGTTTGTTTTTTTGGCAGTGGAGGTATCTTTGCTTGTATTAGGTTTTGATGAAGAGGATGCAGGTGTTGCGGAAACTTTTGTTGCACCAGTTGCAGATCTGATTTCTACTGCATCAGTCTGGCAACCAACCGACACAACCTGCTTCGCGACAACACTGGCAAATGATGGTTGTTTGTTAACTCCTTCAACAATTTTCCGAGCTTCAGGGAAGGAAATCTTTCGCTCTGTGCGAACACGTTGGATTCCCTTCTCTGTAATCCATCGGGGACAATTTTTGGAATAGGCTGTATGTTCACCATTACAGTTGACACATTTCATTGCAGATGTGCAGGCGGTGTCTTGATGGTAAGGTTGTGCACACTTCGTGCACACCTTTGCTTTACTGCAGTTATCTTGGTGGTGTCCAAACTGTTGGCATTTGAAACACCTCAAAGGGCTAGGCACGTATGGCTGGACGGTACATCTCTCAAATCCAACCTTTAAGGTGGCCGGTGGAGTTGGCCGGTTGAAAGTGAGAATGGCAGTGTTTACTCTAATCATTTCTCCTTTTTTTTAATGGCAACCATTTGTGCCTCAGTGACTCCTTGTTTTTTGAGCTGTGTCAATAATTCCTCTCTTGTTGTATTTTTGAGCTCAGGAGTCCTGAGAACTTCCTTTGAGGTGTTTAGTGTCCTGTGTGGTGATACTTTCACAGGCACTTGGGCCAATTCTGTAATTGCTAGAAGCTTGGTAGAATGCGTTTTGTCGACCTCTATTAAGAGGTCGCCACAGCGCAGCCTTTTGATGGTTTAAGGCTCTCCTACCAAACCCTGGATTCCCTTTTGGATGGCAAATGTTGAGAGTCTGGAGAGAGATTTCTCATCATCTCCAGACGTCATCATCAAAAATCTCGGGAAAAATAATTTTGCTTTGAGAATTTCCTCCCTGGTCTTTTTATATTTTTCAAGGTATGCCTGGTCACTATCATAATCTTCTTCATCAGAATTTTTTCGCTTTTTCGATTTATTCTGTCCGTTATCCATGGTATGTTGTGTTGTTTTTTCATCACCCTGGCTCTCCACCCACCACGGAGCCCTACAAGGGGGCAACCTGCCCGCGGTAACCAGCAGGAGGTATTGTCAGAGCTACCAGGGTGATATACTCATAGCAAAAGAACAGCAGTTGCAATAACCGCAGTACACATCCTTTCACCAGATTAGCCCATGAGCGGGGGGGAAGGGTGTCACCTCCGCGTGGTCCCCCCTGGGCAACTTCTTAGAAGGCCAAGCACACCCAAACCTTTCATCAAACCAGGTTTTTCTATTTTTTTGACGTGAAGTTTTTTGTGTTTGCTTTCCGGTGGTACTGAGGTTGTTATGTTTATTTTCGAATAGTTTTTAGTTCAAATTCTTTATATATTCTCTATATATTCATATTTATATATTTTATATATTTTTTCATTGTACTTGTGGTGCCTTACAGTGCTCTCACGGATTATGATCGCTCTGTCGTGCTAGTTCTTGATGACAGACCCGGACCCCAGCTGTGGGGGCATTGTAGGTCTACTCATAATTCCTCTATGATGTGGTTTTTGTGTTTGCAGTGGTTTCTCTTTGGCATCCTGGCGATGGACGGGATGTCCGAAAGAAACCATTGCCATATAATTATTTTTCACTTTATTGTTTTAAAGGTTTCTCTGTGGCATCCTGGCGGATAATGCAGCATGTCATAGAGAAGCCATTGACGTACAATTAGCCTGTGGTGACTTATGGTGTCCGCACAAGTCACGAACTTATTGAGGCAACCTTGCAGGCGTAGCTCAATTATTGCCATATTGCTTGACTGGCAGTAAACAGCCATCAACAACATATAGCGATTTTTCAATATCGCCTGGTAAAGCATCAATCATAGAGTTGGTGAAAGGATACTACCTTGTGGGACACCCTCCTCCTGTGGATTTAGTGAAGAGTGTGTGTTGTCCAAGCGGACTTTAAATTTTCTCCCCTTTAAAAAATTGTCAATGAATAAGGGTAATCTACCCTTCAGGCCCATTTCATGGAGATCTTTCATGATACCACCCTTCCATGTGGTATCATAGGCCTTTTCTAAATCAAAAAATATTCCAACTGTATGTTGACTTTTAACAAAACTTTGACAGATATAAGTCTCCAGTCTGACCAAATTGTCTGTAGTGCTTTTTCAGTATAGAAAACCGCATTGATATTTAGTTAAAATGTTATTGTCTTGTAAAAACCATGTGAGACGATGATTGATCATGCGCTCCATGATTTTGCAAAGACAACTTGTCAATGCTATTGGCCTATAATTATTAGGATCTGTTCGATCTTTTCCAGGTTTAGGGATCGGGATCACTGTCGCTTCTCTCCATCCATCTGGGAAATCCTGAGATTGCCACAGATCATTCAAGAGTAGAAGCAGCAGATCAAGTGATACATCAGGCAAATGTTTCAGAAACTGGTAGTGAATTTCATCAGTTGCCTGAGCGATAGATTTAATTAGTTCTCGTTTAGAGAAATTAACATTGTACTTTTCGTCATTATCTGACTCAAAGTCCATTGTGTTCTCCTTCTCCTTGTCCCTAATCTTTCGAAATTTTTCCTGATAATGATCTGGAGATGATTTAGCAGCGAAGGATGTCGCCAGCGTTTCTGCAATATCCGTTTTATTGGTTTTTGTGTCAGAATCAGTGACAAGGTACTTGATGGTTTTATCTTTCCTCTCGCCACTGATTCTGCGCAGCATTTGCCAAGTATGTTTTGCCGATGTATTATTATTTAGTGTGGAGACATATGCTCTCCAAGATTGCCGCTCGGCTTCACTGATTGTGCGGCGAGCTTTAGCGTAATCTTTCTTATATCCGTCAAGGTTTTGTCTAGTTAGATGTTTTTTAAATTTTTGCAAGGATTTTTTCCTTTTGTCTATTGCCTTTCGGCAACCTTCATCAAACCAGGGTTTGTCGATTTTTTGGGGAACTGTCAAGGTTTTGGGTATGCTTTTATCGGCTATATTGTGTAACTTGGTTGTAAAAAGGGCTATGGGTCATCAACCCTCTCTTCATTCTCAAATTGAGAGATTGTGAGGCTCTCCCCACATGACTGTTGGAAGGCCTCCCAATCTGCTCTGTGCAGCCTCCAATGCTGCACTCTTTCTTCAACAATAGAGTTGTTGCTCTCTAAAAATATAGGATAATGATCCCTGCTACAGAGATCCTCGTTGACCCTCCAAGTGTAATCTAAATATAAATCGGGATCACACAAGGATAGGTCAATGGCTGTTGCAGATCCTGAAGCAGGGTGCAAATAGGTGGTGGTATCATCATTAAAAATGCAGAGGTTTTCCTCTGAGAGGAAGTCTTCTATTATTCTGTGGGTTGATGTCCCTACAGCCCCACATTATGTGGTGCCCGTTAAAATCTCCCAGTAGCATGAAGGGTTTGGGCAATTGTTTTACCAGCTGCCTCAATTCCACAACATCTACTGAGCGGTTTGGGGGTAAATAAACAGAGCATAACGTCATTGGCCTGTGACAGTTTATGTTAACCGCCACAGCCTGTAAGGTTGTATTCAACGTGATCTGTTGATGTGGTGTTCCATCCTTTACAAGGATGGAAACCCCCCAGGAGGCCCTTTCATTATTGGCAGGGCCAAAACAATTGATTATTGAATAGTTCTTAAAACTTATGTTAGTGTTAGGTTTTAAGTTAGTCTCCTGCAGGCACACAGCCGATGGGCTGTGCTTCTGCAGAAGAATAGCCAGGTCATTGTAATTTGATCTTAAACCACGACAGTTCCATTGTATAATTTTGTGGGCCATTATGAATTTTTATGCCTCCCTGGTTTTATCTGTGCTTGGAGTGCAGCGACGGTGTAGGGAGATACAAATATTTCGCTATCGCTGCTTTCATCATCATCTGCACACTCCATGGATTCGTATCTGTTATACGTAGCGATCGGGTCATCAGTGCCCTTGGGCATTCGACCACTGCCTTTATTTGTGCTTTTCTTGTTAATTTGTTTTGTTTGTTCAGCTACTGGTGGTTTATTCACCGTTTCTTTGTTCTTATCTTTAATATTTGTTTTGATATTTTTTGTTTGTTTTGCATCCCTATTTGCCAGTGGCTTTGGGGCAGTAGGGGTAGCTGCTGTTGTTGTATTTTTATTGATCATAGTTTGTTTTTTTGGCAGTGGAGGTATCTTTGCTTGTATTAGGTTTTGATGAAGAGGATGCAGGTGTTGCGGAAACTTTTGTTGCACCAGTTGCAGATCTGATTTCTACTGCATCAGTCTGGCAACCAACCGACACAACCTGCTTCGCGACAACACTGGCAAATGATGGTTGTTTGTTAACTCCTTCAACAATTTTCCGAGCTTCAGGGAAGGAAATCTTTCGCTCTGTGCGAACACGTTGGATTCCCTTCTCTGTAATCCATCGGGGACAATTTTTGGAATAGGCTGTATGTTCACCATTACAGTTGACACATTTCATTGCAGATGTGCAGGCGGTGTCTTGATGGTAAGGTTGTGCACACTTCGTGCACACCTTTGCTTTACTGCAGTTATCTTGGTGGTGTCCAAACTGTTGGCATTTGAAACACCTCAAAGGGCTAGGCACGTATGGCTGGACGGTACATCTCTCAAATCCAACCTTTAAGGTGGCCGGTGGAGTTGGCCGGTTGAAAGTGAGAATGGCAGTGTTTACTCTAATCATTTCTCCTTTTTTTTAATGGCAACCATTTGTGCCTCAGTGACTCCTTGTTTTTTGAGCTGTGTCAATAATTCCTCTCTTGTTGTATTTTTGAGCTCAGGAGTCCTGAGAACTTCCTTTGAGGTGTTTAGTGTCCTGTGTGGTGATACTTTCACAGGCACTTGGGCCAATTCTGTAATTGCTAGAAGCTTGGTAGAATGCGTTTTGTCGACCTCTATTAAGAGGTCGCCACAGCGCAGCCTTTTGATGGTTTAAGGCTCTCCTACCAAACCCTGGATTCCCTTTTGGATGGCAAATGTTGAGAGTCTGGAGAGAGATTTCTCATCATCTCCAGACGTCATCATCAAAAATCTCGGGAAAAATAATTTTGCTTTGAGAATTTCCTCCCTGGTCTTTTTATATTTTTCAAGGTATGCCTGGTCACTATCATAATCTTCTTCATCAGAATTTTTTCGCTTTTTCGATTTATTCTGTCCGTTATCCATGGTATGTTGTGTTGTTTTTTCATCACCCTGGCTCTCCACCCACCACGGAGCCCTACAAGGGGGCAACCTGCCCGCGGTAACCAGCAGGAGGTATTGTCAGAGCTACCAGGGTGATATACTCATAGCAAAAGAACAGCAGTTGCAATAACCGCAGTACACATCCTTTCACCAGATTAGCCCATGAGCGGGGGGGAAGGGTGTCACCTCCGCGTGGTCCCCCCTGGGCAACTTCTTAGAAGGCCAAGCACACCCAAACCTTTCATCAAACCAGGTTTTTCTATTTTTTTGACGTGAAGTTTTTTGTGTTTGCTTTCCGGTGGTACTGAGGTTGTTATGTTTATTTTCGAATAGTTTTTAGTTCAAATTCTTTATATATTCTCTATATATTCATATTTATATATTTTATATATTTTTTCATTGTACTTGTGGTGCCTTACAGTGCTCTCACGGATTATGATCGCTCTGTCGTGCTAGTTCTTGATGACAGACCCGGACCCCAGCTGTGGGGGCATTGTAGGTCTACTCATAATTCCTCTATGATGTGGTTTTTGTGTTTGCAGTGGTTTCTCTTTGGCATCCTGGCGATGGACGGGATGTCCGAAAGAAACCATTGCCATATAATTATTTTTCACTTTATTGTTTTAAAGGTTTCTCTGTGGCATCCTGGCGGATAATGCAGCATGTCATAGAGAAGCCATTGACGTACAATTAGCCTGTGGTGACTTATGGTGTCCTCACGGTTTGTGATCGCTCTGTGATGTCCTCCAATATCACAGACCTTATTACCAACTGTGGGGGCACTGTAAGTCTTTAATTTTTTAGATTTCTCTGGCCATACTGGCCGAAAAGTGAAGTAAAGAAGACATTTACTTACTTACTTAATGGTTTCTCTGTTCATTGTTTATGTCATTCATATTTATGTCTAAATGTGTTTATTTTTTTGGTTATAGTATATAGTATTATAGTATATATTATATATTTGTTTTGACAATGACACTGTTTTGACTTAGACTTGTAGTTTTTACACAATCACTCCAATTTCATGGAGATATAGTGACTTGAAAAGTCGCTCATTTTAAATTCACTTCATATTTTACATTATTTATACTGATATTTTTATACCCATTAAACTGTGTTGTAGTGCAGGCGCTTCAACATGTCATCAGACTCGTTACATATAGGTGCCAGGAGCATCATCATCTTATCATATCAAACACTTTAAACTGAATATTTTAGTACGATCATGCTATTATTGGCTTTGTCTTTCCTTTACTACTTTAAATATACAATATAGGATATTGTAATACCTGGAATTTTCACTTAAATGGCCATACTGGCCGAAAAGTGAAGTAAAGCAAATATTTTACTTACTTACTAGCCTATGAGCCATCGCCATCTAGTGTCCACAATCGTGTATATAAAAATGGGATTGGCGCTACCTTTCACTTTGTCTTGGATGATTGCTAATGAGATGAGATGATAATAGACAAAAATGGACACTAGATCAACGAGACTAGCCGATTGATCTTGCCGGGCCCACCAGACCACCTGTCTCAATGAGATAAGGGCCAAAGTGGTGTGTTGGGAGTATAGAGTCCGCAGGCTCCTACGCCCTCAACCACCAGGATCCCTTCTCCAACCTATACGGGATGCAACCCATGGCAAACAGGTTGAGGGTGTGTTTAGCCTTCTAAAAGAAGTTACCAGGGGGACCACGTGGAGGTAACACCCTCCCCCCCCAGCTTTTCTTGGTATAATATTAGATACATAATCTACATTGAAACACACAAACATTTGTAACCAAATATCTGGAATTACTGACATAGAATAAAGCATGTTCTACCAATCGTAAACATTATTTATGATAGTTCACTAGCACCTAACTTGCATAATTGTATGGGGGGGGGGGGAGCTTGATTAACATTAAACGCATTTTTAAATTGCAAAAAAAATTCGAATTATAACTTGTAGTGAATATACCTCGGAAGCAGAAATCACAAAAAAAAAATTTACTAAATGATAATGTAGCCTATCGTTGTATGTTAGTGTTATGCTTCTACGTTTAATGGAGAATCTCACAATTATAGTAATGTGCAGAAAACATACTATAGAAATGAGTTTCAAAAATAAACACGAATTTGCTAAAAAAAAATTTGCCGCTACTGTATTCCTGCATTACACAATACAATACATTTATCCATAATTAATACATTTTCATCAAATATTGTTCTTGACAATAAATGTATGATAAGGTGTTACAAAATTAGTTTGACTTCATTGGACTGGTATATTAGCAGACAAAAGTATATCTGATTATCTGAAAATGAGTTGTGAAACGTCTAACTATGGTAAATATCATATTTTGCATTACATTCTCTTGCCCCGTGCACATACACGTGTCATTGGATACTTACTATATTACTCTTTTTTATTTTACAGACACATACACGTATCATCGCATTCGTTTGTATAGTGATATCAGCGTCCCTTTACTACCGGAATGACGATGCGCACAAGTGATTTGCATATATGTTTGATTGCATAAAAATGAAATTATTTTATCGTTCATTTCCTGTTTTTATTTAAAATTATTCGTTATATGGGTGGTCCTTATATTTCTCTTAACGTCGGTCGTTTTGTCATGTTTGATAGTAATGATATAATTGAAAAAAAAAATATCCTGAATCATATTGCAGCAAATCCACTGATTGAATGCTCATTAAGTTGTGTTAGTCTATCATGTGTCAGAATTATCAAACGTGACATGGTAATTTACACATATTTGAACCCAGTTTTCATACCCCATACACATTTTTATGCCCCATACACATTTCAATGTTTTAGCGAGTAGGCCTAAGTTATCCCCCAAGAGTGATTTATTTAAACAAAAATTCAAAACATTCTCAACCACATTGACATCATATAATGTATATAATAATGTATATAGGAATGTTTGATGTTAGTTAGGACTTAAAATACAATACATTATTTTCATATTGAGTTAATTGTATAACTCGTACGTTATCTTTTTGTATTTTGAATCTTAATTTCAACAGATTCAGCATGTATATGATAAGTAATATTATTTGTGGGGGATTTTATTGTCAATTTTATTTATTTTATTGATGTCACAGTCATAATAGCAGTATCCACCAAATCTTCCCCGTCATACGCCTGTCCTATGTCCTTTGTCTGTGATGATCATGAATTTAGCTGTCGCATTAACGATGAGGCTTCAATTTGCACAGCAGAGCTGTTAGCTATTGAAGCTGCCATCGAATACATATGGGATAGTAATGACGAGGAGTTCATGATCATCACAGACTCGCTATCTTCATTGCAGGCTCTTAAGAGTCAAAAACTCAATAACCCAGTTGTTTCCAATATTTTGCATATGTGTCACTACTTGTCTGGGCACAAGGACATTATTTTTTGCTGGGTACCCAGCCATATTGGAATACAGGGTAATGAACGGGCTGATGTTTTGGCCAAGGCTGCCCTGGATAAGACGAAACAGTTTTATTATATACCATATACTGATTTCAAGTACAACATCTCTGTCTACCTTTACGACATTTTGCAAGGTGAATGGAACATCAATGTCACCAGCAAATTGTTCGAGGTACAACCAATCATTAAGCGATCTTTTACACCAATGGAACGCCGAAGAGATGACGTTGTCTTATGCAGGGCCAGAATTGGCCATGCCTATTTCACAAACGGCTATTTATTGAGAGGAGAATTGCGACCTATGTGCTGCAATACTCGTCTCACTGTAAGACATGTCCTTCTCAGTTGTGCGAAATATGCGCACATCAGAAGGAAGTATTTTGCATTTAATTCCTTATTTGAGCTATTCAGGGACACCCTTGTAAAATAAATGTAAAACCATTTGTTGCAATATTTAGTGCTTTGCATATGTACATGAAACATTGTCACACATTACAATATTTCTACTTCAGTTGACCCGGGTATGATTTTGGATAAAGATTATGATATGGAATTTGACGGTTACATTAAGGTTCGCCCTGTATTTGAGCATCCTGATTCAGTCTCCAGGGTGGAGGTGACAGCGTGTGTGATTGGGACGTCAGTATGTACATCTGGCACAGATAACATGGTACATGGTGATAAGGCGGTTACACTACGTCTGGGTACAGCAGCACAATATGTGATAACAGCTCAGGCGTATGTAAGTAAGTAAAATGCTTTACTTCACTTTTCGGCCAGTATGGCCATTTAAGTGAAAATTCCAGGTATTACAATATCCCATATTGTATAGTTAAAGTAGTAAAGGAAAGACAAAGCCAATAAAAGCATGATCGTACTAAAATATTCAGTTTAAAGTGTTTGATATGATAAAATGACGATGCTCAGAAAATCAGAATGTGTGCCACCATAATATAGTGGGCGTCTAGGAAATTTCGCAGTATTATTCGAACCTGCGAAACTACTTAGATATGATTCGTGTTAATGATGTCAATTCTATGCATTTTTCATTCCATAAAATGTATTTATCACTCAAGTATGTATTAGTTTAATTAAAAGCTACAATCACTTGAGTGAGCAGTATTAATCACATTTTACACAGATACAGATTCATTTTGGTTTTGGTTAGCTTAATGTTTGCTTCCATCAAATTCTGGTTGGCTGAGTTCAATTACACTAGTTTTCAAAATGATTGCCTAATTGGTATCAATCAATCAATCAATCAATCAATCAATCAATCAATCAATCAATCAATCAATCAATCAATCAATCAATCAATCAATCAATCAATCAATCAATCAATCAATCAATCAATCAATCAATCAATAAATCAATAAATCAATCAATCAATCAATCAATCAATCAATCAATCAATCAATCAATCAATCAATCAATCAATCAATCAATCGATCAATCAATCAATCAATCAATCAATTAATCAATCAATCAATCAATCAATCAATCAATCAATCAATAAATCAATCAAATAATCAAGAAAACCAACCAATCAATTCATCAATCAATTAATCAATCAATAAACCAACAAATACGATTTCTATGGTGCCTAAATAATATTAAGGTAATTCATCGAATGGTACATTTTTTTTGGGGGGGGGCATCTCGTATGGGTACTGACAGAGCGGTCCACAGAGTTGGGTCCGTTATAGATAAAGCTCTACGCCCAGACTATTATGTTTGAATTTGTGGAGTGTATGCATTTTGATAATTTCGACCGCGAGTAAATCAGTAAGATAAATATGACAGTTTTTTGTCTCTTAGAATTCTGAAGATCATAGTTTGTAATATAAATGCAAAATTCGACAGGAAACCAGTGTAATTGTTTTCGTACAGAAACATAACAACTAAACGCTGGACATCCAACAACTAGACTGTTTGCTATTCCAGTATATGCTGACCCACGGTACGAAGCGTGCCGAAATTGATTTTACAGTGTTTTTAACCATTTTCGAGTATGCTGAATCCAATGCCGAGCGGTGCCAAGCTCAAATATTTATGCAAAGACTCGAATTTTACGATTTAAAATTGACCTCGAAAATCGCTCGAAAATCTCTCAACAACAAAGGTGTCAGAAAGGTATGAGCCAGTACAAGGCATATGATGCCTGCTTTATATGTGACCCACCGTATGAGGCGTGCTAATATTAATTTTACAATGTTTTTAACCTTTTTCGAGTATGTTGAATCTAATGCCGAGCGGTACTAAGTTCAACTATTTATGCAAAGGCCCTAATTTTACGATTTAAAATTGGCCCCGAAAATCACTCATCAAGAACACTGAGGAATGAGCCAGCAAGGAGTCTGATCCAATATACTGCACATATATATGCTTGCTTTATATATTTTAAACTATTTTCGAGTATGATGAATATAATGCCTAGCGGTACTAAGCTCAACTATTCATGCAAAAGCTCAAATTATGCGATTTTAGGGCATGGTTGATCGAATGCCGAGCGGTGCCAAGCTGAGAAATTATTATATTGCTCCAAAATTTCGATTAAAAAAAACCCCTAAAAATCTGGAAAATTGCTATAAATATGTGTGGTCAACAAATTAAAACCCTCAATGAACTGCATGCATGACTCAGTGATACATCTTGACCTCTTTATGTTTTTACAATTATGCAGGAATAACTCACAAATGCAATTTTAAGCAATGATATATATTATTAGGCGACAAATGAGTAGAAAATATTCTCCATAATTATTGTAATAAATGGTACAATGGCGTAAATCACAAACACCTTCAACAAAACGCATGCGCATGTTGTGCTTCAAATTGATTTCATTTTAGAATGTAATATAATATAATTATGGTAATATAATACAACAACAAATATAGTTATGCATTTTTTTGAAGCAGCAATCTACTTTGTGTATTACATTATCTTATTACTTGACATTATGACAAAGCCAACTGATAATCAATGATGACAGAGTGCACGTCAGTCTCTCTCGAAAACACCTGATAACCACAAACATACCACATACATATACAAGTAAAAATGTCCTCCTTTTGAGTGTCATATAGGATATCATTAAATCTCTAACGCCCTGATAAACGTAAATAAAGTGTTTTTTTATAATTCTATTCATTTTAAGATGTATTTTCTGTCAGTTGTTTAATGTTAAACACGAGTACAATCCTAATCAATATACACTGGATAATGATTATCTACATCTATCACTCTGTGTATTGTCATTACACGACCCAACTGTTAGTTTTCTAAGGC
Source organism: Flabesymbios commensalis (assembly GCA_964017125.1). Taxonomy (NCBI): domain Eukaryota; kingdom Metazoa; phylum Annelida; class Polychaeta; order Terebellida; family Flabelligeridae; genus Flabesymbios; species Flabesymbios commensalis. The sequence goes on along the minus strand of OZ024906.1, from coordinate 9,410 downwards.
AAGGCCGAGAGAACCCCAATCCCTCTCGGAAGCACCTACACCTCAATGTATGAGAGGTCAATAAACAGCCACAATAAAGGATTTTTTGGTGGCTTGTGGAAGAGCTTCTTCCTTTGTCATGGTGATTGGTGACAACTTTCCATCACTTTCGTACCAGCCACTCTTTGATGCAGTACAGCAGGAAGCTTGGGATGTAGCCTAATTCAATAGCCCATTCCCACACATGGCTAACATAAATGTTGATATAGATCAGAATGAAGACCAAATGCATGTGATGTCATGGGCAGTTGCTCTGGCTTGGAACAGCTGAAGGAACACAATTATGTCAGTAGGTTTGAGACAATACCAATAGTAGAGGACATATTACTCATATTACAGTGCAGAATGACCCGAGGGTCGGCCTCTTCATGGGTAGCATCGAGGCTTGTGAAATATATATCCTGCCTGTTGCATCTTACATCTTCCACATTCCTGAATACATTATTAGGAGCTTTGAAAAAAACGCATTTTCCAACGAAGTTTTGAAGGCAAGATCTGTTTTCATGTTCAGTAAGCACGTAATATAGTATTTTCCTGTCTCGGGAAGGGATACTGACACGAGAAGGTGTACTGGTTCTCTTAGCATGAGTGCTATTCTTGATAGACATGGACGAATACTGGTCGGCAACCACCACACTCATATGGAAATCCACACAGAGCACTGTGCAGCCTGTTCCAGCCAGGCACAGACGGCACGCGTGTATCAAAATGCAGACAGCTCTCTCAGCAAACACGAAGACTTGACCCAATGTTGTTTCAATGTTGGTTCAGCGCCGTTGGCGGTGGCCAAATATTGAAACAGTATTGGGTCAAATCCTCGCGTTTGCTGGGCTCCACACAGGTGTCCGTCTACACCAACCCCTCCCCCGCCATAATATTCTCGCCAGCCGATCAGGGTACTTTTAGCAAGACAGCCGGCCAATCACAAGCTTACTACAATACTTCAAAAATTGAGAGCGGGGGACATATGACGTCAACCATCTGACGTCAACCAGATTCTATCATGCGAAGGGGCAGTGTCTAGGGTGGGCAGTGTAATGGAAATCACGCCCAGACAAAATTATAGAGGACGCAAATATATGTGCTTAGTATCCAAAGTTGCGTGCTTGTGTTGGTAAATCAATTGATTGGATATGTTAATGATCTTATGTTGACTGCTCCGGAGCCTGTGGTGGTAATGGTAACACCATAGTTGACTTCACATCAGAGGGAATGTTCCCACTGGCTTCAAATATGGCGATGGGTTAGTGCGTTCATGAGATACCACTTCTTTCAAGTCTACAGGCCAGTTAGCTTCAAAAGTAGTATCTTGTTTTTGAAAAACTCTGTTTTCACTAATATTTTTGTTCTTCAGAGATGCATTAAATGGCGATGACAAAACAATGAAGTGCGACAGAAAGGCATCAATGGGGAGGCGATAAAGGCGACGGTAAGGCGTTAATGGTCAATGGGGAGGTGTTAACGAGGAACGAAGATGCGCCATATGGCATGTAGTGCGACGGAGAGGCGTTAAATGTCAATGTGAAGGCTTTAAAGGGTGATGCGTTAATGTGCAATGGGGCAGAAATGAATAGAAGGGTGATGGTAAGGCGTCAGACGTCAATGGGGAGGTGTTGATAGGTGACGGAGAGGCGTTTCTGTGCAATTGGGGAGCGACTAATATGCATTAAACGCGATGGTCAGACGTTAAATGGCATTAAAGTGTGACGGGATGCGTTAAAAGGTGACGGGAAAGAATTAAAGACGGCGTTAAAGGAAGATGGGGTGACGTTTTTAATGGCGATGAAAAGGCATTAAAGGTTGACCAAGAGGCACTAAAGGGCCACGAGAAAACGTTAAAGGGCTAATAAAAGGCATTAAAGGCAACGAAAACGCGGTATAGGGCAACGTAAAGATGATAGAGGGCGGATAAGATATGGTAAAATGCGAAGGAGATGCGTTATAAAGGCAATGGGAAGGCGGGAAAAACTTGGACAAGGATCTATTGGAGGACAAGTCTGGTGCCAGCAGCCGCGGTAGTTCCAGCTGCAAAAGCGTATAAATGAAGGTGATGGAATGCGTCGTAAGCAGACGTGACAGCGTTTTAGGGTGACAGATAGGCGTTAGATGACAATGGGGGTGAATCGAAGGGCTATTGGGGGTGGGGTCAGAGTGCGATGAGGAAACGTTAAAAGCTGATGGAAAAGCGCTAGAGGGTGAGGAAGTGTCGTTAAAGAGCAAAGTGAAGCATTAAAGGACGACAGAGTTGCGATAAAATGTGACGAGGAGGCGGTAAAGTACTTTCTTGACATACCACTATGTCGGGCATTCATGCAAATTTCTATGGTAGACACTAAAAAGCATAAATCTGCTTCTATGTTGTCGAAAATTATGTCAATTGATTGTTTAGCCTTGCAAAAATGGCTGTCATCTTGAATTTTACCCACAAGTAATGTCTAAGGTACTTACTTGGCACAGCACTATGTAGGGCATACCCAACACCCTGTAGTAGACACCAAAATCTGCTTCTATTCTGTCGAATAATGATATTAATTTATTGTTTGACCTTGCACAAAATTAATGGCGTCCATCTCGGTAATTACACACAATGCAATGTCTAAAGGGCTTGTCACACCTTGGTCGTCAATCACGTTACTCTAACGCTACTCATGCGCCTTTGAACGCTAGACAATCGTTCTGGATCATAAGAGTCCATCAATCGCCAGCATTTTCACTAATTTTTCATATTTTCTCGTGCGTTACGCGATCGTTGACAGTGATCGCCAAGGTGTGACAGGGCCCTAACGCTACTCATGGACTTACAAACGCTAAACAATCGTTCTGGATCATGAGTTTGAAAATTCAATATATTTTCGCATGGCTCAACATATTAAAAAGATAAATTTACCGCTAGAAATCTACTAAAACCAATGAAATACTGCAGGTTTTCAAGTGATCGTAACTGTGCGTTGTGGAACGTCGAGCACACGTTGGCAGTCGCTCCCCAGTCGTCGAATGCGTTATACATGCGTTACTCATGCGCTACTCCCACGCTGGCAGTCACTGGTGATCGCTGGCGATAGAATCACGGATTATGTGATGTGCGTTCTTCAGTCGTCAATCACGTTACTCTAACGCTACTCATGCGCTTACGAACGCTAGACAATCGTTCTGGATCATGAGAGTCCGTCAATCGCCAGCATTTTTAATATTTTTCCGTGCGTTACGCGGTCGTTGACAGTGATCGCCAAGGTGTGACAGGCCCTTACGTACTTTTTGTTCACACCACTATGTCGGGCATACAGAAAACCACATGGTAGATATAGAAATCATAAATCTGAATCTATTCTGTCGAAAATCATGTCATTTTATTGTTTGACCTTGCAGAAAATAATGGATGTCATCCTGGAATAGAAAATTCAGCTAGTCACGTCAACAATTAGAAGCATGTGGGAAGTTATGCATTGGACTTTACTATTCTTTCCTATGATAGGCAGGAATATAGTTATTGATGTCGTAAAATCCATTTAATACAATTCTCATTGTTTTTGTACGTTTTTTGTACGATCATCCATACCCTGTCACCCTGATATCTATAAAACCGCTTTTTCAATTCATTTGGTGTTCAGCATACTGGATATTACAATGATTACTTCCTAAGCTGCATCAATTTTACAGAAAGTTCGGAAAAATATTCGGGTCATGGTGGCCATCTTTAATTTTTTTTCGTCAAATTTGGACTTTGTCACCCTGATAACTTCAAAGCTGCTTATCCGATATATTCAATATTCAACATACTGCATAGTAGTATTAATTCCTAGCCTGCATCAATTTTTCAGAAATTTCGGAAGAATATCTGGGTCATGGTGGCCATCTTTAATCTTTATTCGTCAAATTAGGACCTTGTCACCCTGATAACTTCAAAGCCGCTTATCCAATATACTCAATATTCAACTTACTGCATAGTAGTATTAGTTCGATCCTAGCCTGCATCAATTTCTCAAATCCGCCCCTAACTCGACCACTAAAGGCAAAAAAACTGGGGGACCATATTTGGTGGCCATCCCGTCGCCTACTACCTTGTTTAGGGGTGATTTTCGAGACCAATTTTAAATCGCAAAATTCGAGCCTTTGAATGAATAGCTGAGCATAGCACCGCTTGGCATTATATTCAGCATACTCGAAAATTGTTTAACACTTTGAAAAAACTTTTGGCATGCTTCGTACCATGGATCACATATCTGATGTATACACCTTGCTGTCCTATTCTTGATTTTCGTGACCAATTTTAAATCGTACAATTCGAGCAGTTTCATAAATAGTTGAACCGCTGGGCATTAGATTCAGGATACTCGAAAATGGTTAAAAACATCGAGAAATTAATTTTTGGCATGCTTCGTACAGTAGGTCAGATATGAAACAGGCATATCATGGACTGCCTCACGTTGCTGACCCATTTTTTTTGAGTGATTTTCGATTAAACATACCATAAAATCGCAAAATTCTAGTTTTCTGCATGAATAGCTGAATTAAGCACCGCTCGGCACTATATACAGCATACTCGAAAATAGTTTCAAAACATATAAAGAATGCATATATATGGGCCATTTATTGGATCTGACACCTTGCTGGCCCCTTCATCATTGTTCTTGTTGAGTGATGTTCGAGCCAATTTTTAAATCGTAAAATTCGAGCCTTTGCATATATAGTTGAACTTAGCACCGCTCGGCATTAGATTCAGCATACCCTAAAATGATTTAAAACATCGAAAAATCTATTTTGGCATGCCTCATACGGTGGGTCACATATAGAAGCAGGCATGCATATGCCTTGTACCGGCGCATACCTTGCTGACCCCTTTGTTGTTGAAAGATTTTCGAGACCAATTTTAAATCGTGAAATTCGAGCCTTTGCATAAATAGTTGAATTTAACACCGCTCATCATTAGATTCAGCACACTCGAAAATGGTTAAAAACATTGAAAACCTAATTTTTGGCACGCTTCGTACTGTTGGTCACATATGAAACAGGTATATTATGGACTTTATACCGCCTCAGACACGTTGCTGGCCCCTTGTTGTTGAGCGATTTTCGATAAAACACACCCTAAAATCGCAAAATACCAGTTTTTGCATAAATAGTTGAACTTAGCACCGCTCGGCATTACATTCAGCATACTCTAAAATAGTTTAAAATATATCAAGCAAGCATATATATGGGCCGTATATTGGATCAGACTCCTTACTGGCTCCTTCATCAGTGTTCTTGTTAAGGGATTTTCGAGGCCAATTTTAAATCGTAAAATTCGAGCCTTTGCATAAATAGTTGAGCTTAGCATCGCTCGGCATTAGATTCAGCATACTCGAAAATGATTACAAACATTGTAAAATAATTTTTAGCACGCCTCATATTGTGGGTCACATATAAAGCAGCATGTATGTGTCTTGTACTGGCTCATAACTTGCCAACACCTTTGTTGTTGAGAGATTTTCGAGCAATTTTCGAGACCAATTTTGAATCGTAAAATTCGAGCCTTTGCATAAATATTTGAGCTTGGCACCGCTCGGCATTGGATTCAGCATACTCGAAAATGGTTAAAAACACTGTAAAATCAATTTCGGCACTCTTCGTACCGTGGGTCACTTTTAAAGCACAATTCCTGAGATCACAAACATTCTAAACTCTAGCAAGACAATTCTGAACTTGTGTAGTGGCGCCGACTGAGACAGACACGTATTCGCTTATGTTAAATTGTTTCATCAGACTGAGAAACATGTTGTTTTCTGTAATATTTTGGAATGTATCATCATAAGTGTCTGGTTAACGATTGTGGCAGGTTGTTTTATGAATTTGTCAATCGCTGGCTGTGAACTGAAGTTAGAAAGAGGATCTGCTCTGATCACTGGGACTAACGCAGGCCAGCCTGTGGTGCAGCACTACAGCATGGTCGGTCCGGACGCTGCAGGGAGTCAGCCTCCACAGGGATCACTATACAACAGTTGTGTGTACAGTAGGGATGCACTGCTTCCACTGAGACCCAAAAGCAATACAGAGAGCAGGTCACGGAAATATAGACTGTCAGCTGAAATCACTGAGCCTACAAATGGTAACCTTTCTTACTTGAAAAAGGTAGGCTTATCTAAGCCTACTGTGTCAAATATTAGTCTAAACTGTATGTTGATCAATCCACGATCGATAAAAAATTAAAAAGAAGTTATTATGGGCGAAATTACATCACAAACGCTCGACATGTGTCTGATTACGGAGACATGGATCAACAATGGCACTGATATAACAAAGATTAACGCTAGCGGCCTCAATTCCGACAATTTACGGCTTATCCATGCAGACAGAGAGAAGACTGGAGGTGGAATAGGTATTGTGTACGACATCAACGCAATACAGTTAAAATTATTAGAGAAAAGTACTGACTTCACATCATTCCAGTACCTAGTCACAGAAATCAATAAAGGGAGCATCAAAATTAAATTACTATTGCCTTATCATCCATCAAGAGGATCAACGGGTGGCATAACGGATGCTGTATTTCTTGACGAATTCATGCAATGCATGGAGAATGTCACATCATTGTATGGCTCGTTGATAGTATGTGGAGATTTTAATCTAAAGGTGAATGATCTGAAAGATGTTGCTACTCTAGTCGATCTCATGTCTGTGATGGGTTATGTTCAGCTTGTTGAATTTGCTACACATAATCAAGGAAACACACTCGATCTGGTGCTCACACCATGTGATGAAGAAGGCCATCCCAAAGACATAGTCAGCTGCAGTCAAGGTAATCTCATCTCACACCACTGTTCAAATCTTAAAAGTTGAATCTTGAAAGTTGAAAATGCTACATTGCAGCGTATTAGTTACAGAAACTTAAAACACATTAACAATCAACTATTATCATATACTATAAGATACGCTTTTGCCAATATATCTTTTACTGACATGAACGTTAATGAAGCATTATCATCATCACGATTGCATTGGATAAACATGCACCAATGCAATCTAAGCTCAAGAAAAAGCGAGTCCTAACATCATGGTTTGACGAGGAGCTAAAAGATCAAAGAAGAAAGACCAAACTAACAGACGAAAAATGGCGAAAATATAAAGAGCATAATCTATGGCTAGCCCATGTAAAAGAAAGGAGAATATATACGGCTTTACTAAGATAAAAAAGAAAAGAGGTAATATCAAGTAAAGTCAGTGGATGTGGGTTAGTGGTTAGCACCGCTGCCTTTCACGCCATAGTTTGGGTTTCGGTTCCCGGTCTCGGCGGTTTGAAAGAAACAAAAAATGTTTCTTCCCCATCCACGTGTGAAAGTCAGTATTGTGGGGAGCCTCCGTGACCGAGAGGTAGCGTGCTCGGCCTCCAACCGCCAGGGCTCGAATTTCGAATCCTGTGTCTGAAGGACAGTGTCATCTCACCATCCTCAGGAGGTTCTCCTGGTCCAGTTTAGCCTATATGTGCACAAAGGTGGCCTAAAGCCCGATTCATTTCATTTGGATGAGGGAAAGACACAAATAAACTGTACAAACTTGTGTCAAGCATAACGGGTGTACACAAGGATAATCCATTGCCAGATAGTGAGTCAAATCAAGATCTTGCGGACAAATTTGCGGAATACTTTATGGAGAGGATAAATAAAACCAGGGATGCTTTAAAAGACAAGCCTTTATACCAGCCTACTAGCAGAGATACCCCTGAACTTAATAGTTCCAATCCAGTTGCAGAAGACAAAGTAACCAAATATATTAAGAAAGCTTGCAACTAAGTCATGTGAATTGGACAGTATACCAACAAAGCTGCTCAAAGAAATTATTGATGTCCTCATAACACCGATTATAGAGTTCATCAATCTATCATTACGGGTGGGTGTCTTTCCACTCAAGTGGAAAACATCCATAATCAGACCTTGCCTGGATATCAGTCTGCATATCGTGCAGGATACAGCTGTAAACGGCCTTAGCTAAGCTCATGAATGATATATTAAGGAACATGGAACATAAAAAAATGACACTTATGTGCTTACTAGATTCGACACTGTTGACCACTCAGTGCTCCTAGAGGTTCTGAATAAGAGATATGGAATGGGTGGGATGGTAAACGACCGGTGCGCTAGTTATTTGAGTCCACGCTTTTGCAAAATAAGCATTCAAGATGCATATTCAACACCACATGAGCTTACATTTTCGGTCCCACAAGCTCCATCGCGGGACCCAGTCTCTATACTTACTACACAAGTACTCTTCAGGATGTCATTCCATTAGACATCGATATTCATGGATATGCAGATGATCATGGGATAAAAAAAGAGTTATCAAGCCAATGACAAACTTGGTTAAGTTTATATCAAAGCAGACCTTAGTCAATGTATGAATGACGTAAATGGATTCTAATAGACTAAAACTCAATAACAAGAAAACGGAATTCGCAGCATTCACTTCTAGACATCATATGGAAAAGGTCACTGATGATGGAATTGAAATCAACAATAGCATCATAGAAAGATCGTCATGTGTCAAGTACTTGGGTGTCCATCTTGACTCAGTGCTCTCAATGACAGAACATTTCACAAACAAATGTATGATTGCTATGATTAACATCATCCGCCTATTTAACATCAGACGTTTTCTCACTAAAGACGCATGTCACAGTTTAGTACTAGGCCTGGTCATCTACCATCTTGACTATGCCAATGTACTTTTCATGGGCCTTCCAGAATGTCAGATTAAAAAACTGCAAGGAATACATATTATGGCTGCTAAGTTAGTGTTGAATAAAAGAAAATACGACAGTTCGGCAAAATGTATGCGTTCTTTGCATTGGCTCCCAATCAGACAACGTGTGTAGTATAAGGCACTAACATTAATTTATAAAAGTGTTGTGTGCCTAAACCAACAGAAAGACATTTGCTGCTCGCTCATTGAGTGTTTTAGGTGTGGTGGAACAGTCTGCGGGAAAACATAAAAACAGCTCCAGTATATGACCGGTTCAGGGTCAAACTGAAAATATATTTGTTTGAACATTATTTTTCATAGTGCTTCGAGTGTAGTTGATTTTACAGCGCACCAGATAATATGTAATAATATTTGTTTAGCGCTATATAAGAACTTAATTATTGTTATTATTATTATTACTAATTCTGATTTTGTAATTTAGAGATGCACTTTTCTAGAAAGTTGAGACTTAGTCACAATGATCTATTACTGATCAGTGCCATCGTAATTTGCTATTTACACGAGAAAACCCTTTTCTCGTATAAATGATCTTTCAAGACAATCAATAGTTATGTTATAATAAATGAAAACCTGGCAATGGTCGGGCTCATCGGACGTCCGTGTTTCCCTCAATATTATTCTAATTAAGTTGCAATAAA
>OZ024905.1:105953241-105978665 GCA_964017125.1 Flabesymbios commensalis | reverse complement strand
ATGCATTTGATAGTGTGAAATTATTGTTTTGCGCTAGATATTATTAATCTCGTTTGATAAGAAAACATTTGACTGAGCAGAAATCAGTTTGCCATTCTCTACAACCCATCCATAGTCCTAAGGCTTGAGGATGGCTTGGCTGCATGCTTTATATGCTGTTGAAAAGCATTTTCATTGGGTGGCAACAACTTCAGCAGTGTTGACTTAATAATATTATTTAAGAACGTTTTGTCTCTGAGCGTATCTCTATCACAGCCTTCTCTTGTTGAAATATGAGCTCACACAAAGCTGTTGTGACTGGTCACACACATATATCGTGATTTAAATGGGAGCACCATCATCAGCAAAGTCTACCAGTGTAGTTATATCATTCAGCCAACTTTAACATGCCAGTAGAGAATGAATAGCCGATGGTATCTCGTCCGTTGATAATGTGAATAAATGACAGTGCCCTAAAGTTTGCATGACCCATTGGAGCGGCAAAACTCGTGAATGGATAGCTGTCTTGAGATGAACGACCAATTACCAAATATACAATGCAATGTATGTGACTGTAATTAGTACACTCTGTTTTATCCACCACCTAAGTGAAATTCAGTTGAACAAATGCAAGGATTACTTTGTTCCTCTTGGTACCATGTCTAACATAGAAAAGCAAGAAAGCGAGTCTTGTTGGAAAAACTCTTGAAAACCACTTGAATGTTCAGCAGAGCTTCTGGTCTTGATTTGAAAGAAATGGTGTCCAAAGCTGCCATTACTTTGAAGATCATAATTATACGAAGCTCTTGTCACCCGTGAATGACTAGACTCAGAACCAGAAACCAAAATAGTATATAAGCGAAATTGATTCGTCTGACAAGAGTAATGACATTTCTACTCTTCGGCAAATAACACACAAAAAGTAAGTGGTGGAGACATTAACATTATTAACTTTATTAGTGATCATGAATGTGGCAATATGCCTCCATCATTGTTCGCAGAAAACGGAAATAGCATGATAGCTGATGATGCCATGGTGCTCACATTGAAATAACGGTAGATGTGTATGACCAGGCAAAGTAGCTTCTTGTGAACACATAATCCAACTTCGAAGGCTGTGATATAGCTATATATACTCCGATTCATCAAGTTTTATAATAACAAATCACTGCTGAAATTACTGCCACCCTCTTGCTATAGAACATCATCTAAAGCGGGCAGCATTGGCAACAGCACTTGACAAGTCAGCTTACATCGCCGAGCTTACCTGCAAGCCTGAGGACTATGGACGGGTTGTATAAAATGATAAACTGATCCCAGATAAATCTACAAACCCACCAAGGCCACCATATATGACACACACAATGACACGTGGCTGCAAAAAGGGTTGCAACAAAAATGCTCGAGTAAGAGAAGAAAAATCCCCTGCTATGTAGAAGACTGTCAGAGATATCTAAGCAAAGGTTGCTGCGTACAACACCTTGAGACCTTGATGACGCGAGCGTGGGGTGATAGGGCATGGTGGGTTACTGCCCGATGTTCTGGGCATTTCCAGGGGGATTTACCCTCAGACATGCCCAGACGACCAAAGACTTAGGTTTTGATATGCAATTTAATGCTGAAACAGCGAGGCCTTTAGCACAGCCCCGCTATCCTCTGGTCGGATAGTCCTCAAGAGTCACAATATTTGAGGGTAACTCCATTCATCCCACATGAGAGACCTAATGTCAAACACTATTGCCTGTAGTTTTAGCTCTAGCACGGCCAACATCAGTGCCTGTACTGATGCGGGAGCTGCATTGGCACCACTATTGAGTCGAGGAAACAGGCTACCCAGCTGGCAATCCACCACAATATTATAGCCAGCCACGTGTGGGCTGCAGCTTCCCCAACATGCAACAGACGGGACAGAGCCCAAATGACCCTCCCCAGGTGGGTGCGAAAAGTACTGCTACTAGCAATCATCCCAGTACTCCTTGGACTGACTATGTTATGAAGTGATTATAATGCCAAATGCTATATCACTGCAAGGGCTAATACTTATTCTATTATCAAGTTTTTGATCAATAAACATTATCATTGTTATGACATCGAACGCTCATGATGTTCTCTTATCAAAAGTGATTATTCTTATACAGTGTGAAACATTATTTCAAAAACATAAAAGCAGAGTTGTGTGTATATAGGCCTACTGGTATACATATTTACAAGACATAACATCACTTCAGGATTGGTTTTATATTGATCTTTGACCCTGAAAATATTGGTCTAGACAACTTTAAACAACCTCGGTGCACAACCTTAAAAATCGACTATTAGAAATTGGTAGGAAGCCAATAATGGCGGCCATTACCGAAAAACTTGAATTTGTCAATATCTCGGTCAATATTTTTAATGATCTTAAATATTGACCGAGATATTGACAAATTCAGGTTATCGGTAATGGCCGCCATTATGGGCTTCCTACCAATTTCTAATAGTCGATTTTCAAGGTTGTGCACCGAGGTTGTGATCCTAAATATATGTAGATATCATTCAGTGTGCGGATGATAACCTCATTCTGGGAGGAAGTTATTCAATTATAACTATGATATAACACAATTTTGGCAAAATATTAAACTATAGAGATCAAAAAGACATCAAAAATCGTTTGAAAGTATAATGATGTCTGACATTGTATTCCTTGATCCACAAAACCCCAATCTAGACACTAAGATGGCATAAATATGATATTTAAAAGCTCATATATCTTGTTTTTAGATTCGGCTGGCGGCCATTTTGAATTATGGCGGCCATATTGTAATAATAAATATAGTTTTGTGTATGAGATGTAACTTTCTGAAATCAAATATATAATATCAGGCATTCTAATCGTCATTTTATCCCCAAAAAGTCCATTTGTGCACTTTTTGCTAAAACGTAAAGGTGGGATATTGTATTTTAATGGTCACGTGACCTATGACCTTCCAATGACCCCAAAAATAACATTGTCGACAAAATGGCATTATGGGATCTCAAAACCCGAACTTAGGGCCAAAAAAACACATTTCTATGATTGCCGTGACTGTATTCATAGCAGATTACTTTTTTGTGGCGGCCATTTTGGAAATATGCAAATTAGCTAATTAAATATGCAAAATCTCGAATGGTATCTGGCAGATTTGAAATCTACGGGAAAAAACACAATAGAAACGGTTGAGAAAAGTTTGACAGACATGTTTATTAGATTGGTTAGGATATATCCCTGTCTATATTATTTTGTCTTGTTCTGTAGTTTTTTTAATGATTTCTTCCTGCTGTTTTTGAATCTGTTTAAGTACTGCATTAGGGTCAAAGGAATCTGTAGAGGTTGTAGAGGAGGAGGGGTTGTCAGCAGGTTGTTCTCTAAATTTTTTGTTTGCTTGTTTTTTCCGTGTCGATGTTCTTTGAGTAGGCGGATTATTCCCTCCTTCCGGGGCATGTTTGCTCCTTTTTCTCTTTGGTGGCATATTCTGTAACACAGAAAATTCTTATAACCAGTAAAGTAAATTCACTATGCTGCTTATGTAGATTAATAAGGTAAGTCGATACAGACTTATAACTGCGATAAGGCAGGAAATAAATGTGCAATATATATTTACACCAGCAATAAAGTTGTTGATGATTATTTTTGTAAAACTCATCAGCACTGCGGTTTGGCAGTAAAATCAAATGGAAGTAAATGTAATTAGCACCATTGTTGCACTGCGGTTTGGCAGTAAAATCAAATGAAAGTAAGAATAAATAGCACAATAGCTGAAACTGCGGTTTGGCAGTGAATAAATGTGAAATGTGAAAAAAAAAATGTTTTCACTTGCATGAAATTGTGAATATTCCCGTAAATGAGTAATTGTTGTTCTGATATTTCTGCAGAATTGCAAAGAATGATTTTCACATAAAATTAGACTAAATGTAGTCTAATAAAAATATATAAAGTGCTGCGGTATGGCAGCTAAAGAAAACTTGTCACATAGGCTTATATGTAGTACAAGACACATAAAATTATACTAAATGTAGTCTAATAAAAATATATAAAGTGCTGCGGTATGGCAGCTAAAGAAAACTTGTCACATATATGTAGTACAAGACACATAAAATTAGACTAAATGTAGTCTAATAAAAATATATAAAGTGCTGCGGTATGGCAGCTAAAGAAAACTTGTCACATATATGTAGTACAAAATGTAATTGTACAGGTCAGGTGGATACAAAAATAACATCAATGTGTTATTTCAATGTAAAAATCAATATGATATTATTTTTGATTTCTAATGCTACCTGGACTAGTGGTCATGTAGGGGCTGTAAGTTATAAGGCCTGGAAAAACTTCATACCTTGTTCAGTTGGATTGCATTATGCAATCAACTGCTTTAAAAATGGCACTTCTCAGATTACTTTTCATTTTCAGCCTGCCCTCCAGAGTGTTAGGGTGAATCCCATCCCTGGACCAGACCTGTATAAGGACCCTCCAGTAACCTGTCTGAACTTGATAATTGATGTTGTCCTCTACTTCGCACAAATTTGACAAATATTTGTTGAAGTCAAAAATAGCTGACTCCATGTTATGCTCACTCATGTGATAATTCCCAGCTCGTGGAATGGCGGAGCATATGGTGATAGTTTTGATACTTGTAATCTCATTGTAAAGTAATTGTGCCAAGTCAACTACTTTCACGGCAACGTTGATCGGGGCCACCCCTGGGCTGAAGCCAAGTCATTTGTTCCGTAATTCATGACCAAGATCTCGGGATTGACATTGTTGAGATCTCCTAATGGCAAACGAAAACTATTGTCTGTGACTTTTACACCCCTTTCCCCAATCAGATGCAAGGTGCTTACGAGGTCGTGCAATCTTAATTTGCGTGCGACCTGATGAGGTGAAATAGTGTCATGGCGGCCACTGAGATGGGCAAGTAGCCCAGAGATATCATAAAGCTATGCCCGATCACCGCGGCTGTGAGACCAAGATCTTTTCCTCGATTTTCCATCTTTTACGTTAAATTCGATGAAAAATACTTGTGTCAGATAAGTGTATGTTTCCTAAACTATAAAATACTACCGTTGTTGGTGTTGAATTTGATTTGTAATGTTTTAAAAACTTCTGTAAAACGCGAGAGTAATAATTTCAGTCTCGTCGCATGTCAAGTAAATATGGAGGACGCCAGGGCCCTGTTTCACGTCCATGACTTAGGCTAAAAAACATTTAGCCGACTAAAGTGACCCTTAGTCGACTACGTTAAGTCGACTAAGGGCTAGTCGACTATCAGCGTTTCACAAAGCTTTTTTCTAGCCGACTTTATTTAGTCGACTAAGCTTAGTCCGCTAAGACGTGCGCATGCGTTGTACAGGGGTTAAAAATGGAGGATGCAAGACGTTATAGAAGGGGCTGTGTTAGTTAAAAAAGTTAAAATGAGAGATGGCAAGTTCCCCTCCCCCCCAACTCACACTCAAGATGAAGAGGGATAGTTGGGGGGGGGGGGGGGTTGCCGAGGTTTTGAACAGGTAGGTATAGGCCTATAGAGTATAGTCATCATGGACATAGGCTAGTTTAGAAACTCCGAACTCCACAAAGTCCAATTTACAGTAGGTAGACCTATGCGCGGCCATGTGTCATGTCTAGCCTAGACCAGTACTGCAGTGCCAGTAGGCCCTAAAATAGGTCTAAATAAAATGATGACATGAATCATGATTATATTTATAAACAAGCGGCATCACGTTTACATTAGGCCTGTTTAAACTAGGCCCAATAGAGATGCTATCACTTAGGTAAGAGTTAGACCGCCATGACCACCAGTGGAAATTGTGAAATAGTCCTATTTCTTCAAAAATAGTAATTATAGTTACATATGGTCTCACCACCCCAACCCACTTCAAGTCATCTTCATTCACTACAAGTCGAGAATTGGGACAGCAATTCGCGGCTTGTAGTGGATGAATATGACAATGGGGAAGACAGGCTTCAAAGGGTTAAATGTTTATGTTGGGGAAATTCATGGCTCATTCAATTTCATAGGCATATAGTAGGTCCATTATAGGCTAGGTTCATTTATAGGCCTACTAATAGGCCTAGTAGGTCCAGTAGCCTAGACATAGTCTAGTAGTAGGCCTAGATTCTCAAGTTGCAAAAGGGATCACTATACCTACAGTAACCTTCATAGGCCTAATTTGTGATGTCACACGCCTCTAGACTGGCAGCTGAAAACTTTTATTCACACAAAAAAGGGCAAATGCAAAGCTGTATTATAGTCTATATATCATATAATATATAGGCCTATATCCCATGGATAGGCCTATAAGTATAATGATATATAGATTAAATATTATTATGTATATATTATAGGCTCATACACCAAATAGTATAGGCCCTGGGCCCAATGGACCTATAGGCTATAGTCCAGATTAGCTCTAGAAATCATGCACCTTCCTTGGACAGTGCTGGCATGCCGCAGCTAATATTTTCCCTTATATAAATTTCAAGGTCAAGGTCAAGGTCAAAGGTCGAATATTTCATGTTTTAAATAATAGGCCATAAAAAACTGTTAAATATATCTTTAAAAGTTAGAAATGATGCAGGGGGTCTACATGTAGGCCCTACTAGTAGCACTCAAAATCATATAAAAATAACTGAAGCCATATGGGACAAGTAGGCCTACCCCATTGATGGCGCTTAAAAATGAGTCCGTTTTTTTTAGTTGTCAATTTAACCCTTCAAGCTCTAAAATAGTCTATGGAATAAGTCAATGTAGTGTGCACTTTGTGCAGATAATTATGATGAAATTTGGCACAGATGACTTATAATATACCATTTTCGAATTCTGATATAGGACAGTGGAATTTGACTTTGTTTTGTCCTTCTAATTTGCATATTTCCAAAATGGCCGCCATCTGATAGGGGTGGGTCTATTGGGAGTGTAAATGTCAAAGTCGAGATAGAGACCTGCGAGTAGGCTCAATAATATGCTGGTAAAGGTAATAATATGCTGATTACAAATTTCAGACAAATATTATTGTTATACATTATTTTCTCAAGCTAATTCGCATATTTCCAAAATGCCCGCCAATCACAAGGTGAAAACAATAAAAAATGGCAAAATCGAGATAGATACCTACAAATAAACTCAAATTAAAGGTAATAATAAGCCGATTTCAAATTGAAAAAAAATAGTATTGTTTTACATAATTGTCTTAACATAATTAACATTTTTCAAAATAACCACCAATCACCAGAAAGCAGGAGAAACGTTAAAATTAAGACCGAGACCTGCAAATAGGCTGAAATAAAATGGCCGCTATTTGTGCAAGGTCGAACAATGAATTGATATGATTTGAACAGAATAGAATGATTCATGATTTGGGTGTCTACCAAAGGGTTTTCGGGGATGCTTGACATGGTGTGGTCAGAAAGTATTTTTGGACATTGTATTCTGGGTAAAATCCAAGATGACCGCTACTTGTGGAAGGTTAAAATATAAATCAATATTACATGTATATAATTTTCAACAGAATATAAGCATATTCATGATTTTAGTGTACCATAGCCATAGGGTTTTTTATGTATACCCGAGATAGTGGTGTGGCCAGAAAGTATATTAGACATTGCATTGTGGGTAAAATCAAAGAATACTACAACCTCTTGTGGGCGGCACGGTCACAGTCCTAATACAACACTGAACACATTGAGTCCCTAGGGATGATATATAGGCCCTACATATGCCCGCTAGAGCATGCACACTTATCCAGGCAGGAGAGAGCGGAAGATATATGGGGTATATTCTTGGAGGGAGGAGTAGACTCAGAGAGTCTCACGTATGGATGTTTAAAAGGGGAATATATTTTGGGAGGATATCTAATGTGGCCAGACTAACATCAATCGTTCCTGAAGATAGGCACCAAAATCACGAATCTGCTTCAATTCTGAAGAAAATTATATCACTTTATTGCATGACCTTGAACAAATGGCGACCATCTTGGATTTTACCCGCAATGCAATGTCATAAAGTATTTTCTGGACATACCACTTTGTCGGGCCAGAAAACCCTATCGTAGAAACCAAAATCACGAATCTGCTACTATTCTGAAGAAAATGCTATCAATTTATTGTTCGACCTTGAACATATGGCGGCCATCTTGGATTTTACCGACAATGCTATGTCATACAGTATTTTGTGGACATACCAAAGTCCACTATGTCGGGCGTACTAGAAAACTCTATGCTAAACACCAAAATCACGAATCTGCTACTATTCTGAAGAAATTGATATCAATTTATTGTTTGACCATGAACATACGGCGGCCATCTTGTATTTTACCCACAATACAATGTCCTAAAGTACTTTCTGGCCGTACTACTATGTCGGGCGAACCAGAAAATCTCATGGTAGACACCAAAATCACGAATCTGCTGCTATTCTAAAGAAAATGATATCAGTTTATTGTTTGACCTTGAACATATGGCGGCCATCTTGGATTTTACCCACAGTGCAATGTCTTAAAGTACGTTCTGACCATACCACTATGTCGGGCGTACCAGAAAAGCCCATGGTAGACACCGAAATCACGAATCTGGTACTATTCTGAAGAAAAATATATCAATTTATTATTTGACCTTGAACATATGGCGGTCATCTTGGATTTTTACCCTCAATGCAATGTCATAAAGTATTATCTGGTCATACCACTATGTCGGGCGTAACAGAAAACCCCATCGTGAACACCAAAATCACGAATCTGCTACTTTTCTGAAAAAAATGATATCAATTTATTGTTTGACCTTAAACATATGGCGGCCATCTTGGATTTTACCCACTTTACCAAAATCACGAATCTGCTATTATTCGGAAGAAAATTATATCAATTTATTATTTGACCTTGAACATATGGCGGCCGTCTTGGATTTTTACCCACAATGCAATGTCATAAAGTATTTTCTGGTCATACCACCATGTCGAGCGTAACAGAAAACCCCATCGTAGACACCAAAATCACGAATCTGCTACTATTCTGTAGAAAATTATATTAATTTATTGTTTAACCTTGGCAAATGGCGGCCATCTTAGATTTCGCCGCCATTTTTTAAATTCAGAATATTCAACACATTTTCCTGAAAACTCATTATTTAAAGAATATCTGTACCAAATTTCATCTTTGTATGTCAATTTGAAAGTTGTTTTTAGTTACAAACCACGGTCATGGCGGCCATCTTGGATTGATGCAAATTAAATTTCCCTCGAGGTTTTCTCTCCGGCAACCAAGCTAAGTTTGCTTTACACATCCATGTGACTGCGAAACCATAAAAAAACAATACACTTCCCACAACAACATGGTTTACTACATGACTGATAGGGGTGGCAACTGGACTAATAAGGAAAACCCTAAATAAGATTTTTTTTAATTCTGAGGGGGGGGGGGGTTAAACCCCTAAACCACCCCCCTTGGATCCGCCCCCGGGGCTAACAGGACAATATGTTTGCCATAGTCGTTCCCGCTCGAGTTTAGTCTAGAAGAGGTCTAAAACTAATGTAATTGACACACTAGACTACTCCCATTAGGGGCAAACACGGACAAAATGCAACTGACATACAGTAGACCCCCTATTACATATTTAAATTATGTTTAATTAGTGAAATTGACGTTGTTTTATTACGTTTTTACGTTAAAATTGGTAAAAATAAACGAAAATGTCAGATCATTGAGAAGGGTGGATATTGTTGTTAGTACCATAAAGTATATGTGGTTTAATCAGCCCATTATATATGGTTAAAAGAATTTCAGAAGGAACCATGTGTTTAAGCCGGTACATAATTCCTATAATATTTAAAATTTTAGAAGCTATTTTGTTTATGTGTGAATCCCATTTTAAATGCTTGTGTATTGTTAACCCTAAAAAATTAAATTCATCAGCAAATTCTATTTTGATATTTTCAATCTCTATATTTGGTATATTCACTTGTTTTTGAGGCATGACCATGAATTTGGATTTTTTTATATTGATTGATAATTTGTTCAACTTTAACCAGTCTGCAACTTTTGTCAATTCTAAATTTAAATTTTTTTGGAAATATAATTACCAAAAACATCTAATGGGGAGTATAAAGTAGTATCATCAGCATAAATAATCATCTTAAACAGTTTACTGGCGTTGCATAAATCATTAATATATATGATAAATAGAAGAGGGCCCAATATAGACCCTTGAGGCACACCAGTGGATATACGATACATATAAGAATTAGTTTTATCATAAGAAACATATTGGGTTCTAATTTGCAAATAGTCTTGAAAAAGTTTTAACTCTACTGACTTTATACCATATTAATTTAATTTCTAAAGTAAAATAACGTGATCAAGAGTGTCGAATGCCTTTGAGAGATCTAAGAAAATGGATATCGGTATTTTGCCTTTATCAAGATCTTGAGTGATTCTATCAATTAGTTCAATCGATGCTAACTCAGTAAAATGACCAGCCCTGAAACCATACTGACTGTCATATAAAAGTTTATGTTCATTTAAATATGTACTCAATTGTTTGAAAATTAGTTTCTCCAAAATTTAGAAATTGAGGGAAGGAGTGAAATTGGACGGTAGTTTGATATATCGTTCAAAGACCCTTTCTTATGAATAGGTATTACTTTAGCTATCTTTAGCTTTTCTGGGAATATACCGGTATTTACAGACTGATTACAAATACATGTGAGAGCTGGTATTATTTCTGTTTTAATTGCCTTTATTAATCTCAAAGAAATATCATCAAAACCTGTACTAGATTTATTTGGTAGATCTTTAATTATTCTAAGTATCGAAATGTCGTCTATTTGTTTAAATTGAAATGTACAACTATGCGTGCCAGTTAGAAAATCTTTACCGTTAATGTTTTGGGCATTTTTATGTTTTTGGCGAGGCTAGGTCCAATGTCGGTGAAATATTTACAAAATTTATTAGCTATGATGTTAGAATCGGTGATTTCTTCCCCATTGATCGTAAAATGATTAGAAAAGTCTCTTTTGACTTTAGATTGCTGTAATAAATCCTTTATATTAGTCCATGTATTTTTAATATTACATTTATATTTTTCAAATAATGAGTAGAAGTGATTTCGCTTTGCCAGCCGAATGTTTGATTTTAATATTTTGTTATACGTATTTAAGTTAATTTTAATTCTATCGCATGCATCTGCATTTGTAGGTGTTGTTCTGTATTGCTTATATAATTTATCTCGATAAGAAATTGATTTTACAATACCTTGAGTTATCCATTGTGATTTTTTATGGCGGCGTTTATTAAATTTGACAATTTTAGGGGCCAGATGTTGTTTAGTGGCTGATTTTAAAATATTGTGAATTATGTCATAGTTAATATTGGGGTCAGAATCTATGTCTTTATTCATTTTTGAATAAATATCAGAGTTAGCTATTTCACTTTTGAAGTTATTAATCGAAACATGGGAAGTCTGTTTCACCTCAATGTATTTGTCAGTGCGTTTACCAGATTTTGAGTACGCTAGCGATATAAAATATGGAAAATGATCGGAAAGTGAGGTTAATAATATACCTGCAATAGAGTTACTTGAATGTTTAGTTATTTTACATAAAAAATTATCTATTAATGTTGCACTAGAATTTGAGATTCTAGTGGGTAATGTTATACGTGGAAAAAATCCGCTCGATACTATCATATCATATATCATATCACTCTTATTAACCCTTTCAGTGACAAGAGCTGATATATTCTCCATTATAGGGACGTCAACGGGAATTAAATTTTCTTTTGAATTGATAAATAAACGGTTAAAAATAAGGAATTTAATTTGGGTGATAACAATTGTCTAGCATTTATATGCGGAAAGTTGAATTCCAGGTTGATTATACGAAAGAATATTTCAACGCTCAATGTGTGTTTTTTACGTCTGGATAATGTGGATACAAACTACAAAAAATCCCTAGTATGTCGTATTCAGTGTTTAACTTACTATTAGAACAAAGAACGGTTGATATTTGAGCTTTTACCTCTTGTGATCGTATATATACGTTTCCAAGCAAATAAATAAAATACCACTAAAATATGTGGCATATCTTGTGGTTGATGCTGAGTTAATGAAATAATTATTTTTGGGAAAGGTCTATTTTTCATAAATATTTTTTATTTTTATTTATTTGAAGCTTGAATTTGCGCCAGCAATTCCCGCTTGAAACGAATGAAAAATACTCACACAAACAATTCAGTAGCGTACGTGTTAACTTTCAAAAGCTAATCATGTTACTATTACAAACATATTTCTGAGCGCTGATCATCCACATGAAGATGATATTAAAAGAAGCATACAAGAATTAATTGAGTTGTTTTATTAGATTAATCAGTGAACAAAAATATACCAGATATAGTGTGACAAAAACAATACTATTGATCTCAGTTGATTTGGTTTCATTTATTTTGTTGTGCATATATTTATTACATATTGATAATTACGAAAATTTACTTGGTACTTGGTAAATGTATCCAAGTACATATCAAATGTACTTGTAATGTACAACAGTATATTTGAAGAAAGCCTGTACTTGTACTTGATCATTTTCAGTGTACTTGTACGAAAGTCCCATATAGATGTACTTGCGCCCATTAACATTGCTATACACCAAAATGGGATTATTTTGTCCCTGGATTTGGTACTGGAAACATGCATCATGTATATTATCTTTCACAGTTAAACTTTAATTATTTGTAATTATCCGTATGCAAAAAACATCTGCAGTCATTCATACAGGTTGAGACACCTTACACATATCATATCGGTGTCATTAGATTTAGCTGATCATTAAATTTGGCTCGATACCGGCAACATTTGGCCGCCACTGCAGGTAGTAAACGTTGTGTCATGGAAAAGATCAAGGTTATTTATAGGGTACACGGATAACAATTCTACCCTGAAAATCCAAATGGCAGTATCTGCTCACTTGTAAAGTGAACAGAACTGCCTTTAGGCTTTGTACGGCAGAATTGTTTTGCGATAACAGGCACACTTCAGTTGCTGGTGACCGTGATATAAAATCAAATGTATTACCCTAATACATCTATATCCGTACAAAATTCAACCCGGGCATACGCTAATATATTAGCCTATTCTTAGTTTAGGAATATGTTTTTATGCGATTTATAGGAGGAGAACCTCACTGTTGTAACTATTTTTATACTCAGTCCGTCATCACATTTCGGAGACGGAAAGGGTAATAAGGCCGCCGTAGTCCTACAATTGACTCGTTATCAGGTGGTTATGTAACCTCACACCTTTAACCTTTACGCAACACTAACCCCTGCTAACGTCTTCAATTATATTTTTATCATATTTGCAGCTATTATTATTGCTGACACAATTTCTGGCTTCAAATGATAAACTACATAACCTTTTTTTTCTTTACATGCATACTGGTGACCTGACACAATGATATTGTACATTTTAGGGTTGTTTAGTTTGATAAACACAGCTATGGTAAACCTGTAGGCCTACATAATTTTGTCTACTTTTAATTTGTTCTTGTTTTCAGTATGTACAGCAATCCGGATTTTTTGGGACGGACCGCTTTATAAATCATTTGTAATTGTCACGGGTGGGTATTAATCTCCCCAGCTAGCTGCAAACCACACTTCCGTGACTTCATTTTCGTGGGTTGAGGATCCGGAACTAAAGCTTTTAAGGGCATAGGCAGGGGGTGGACCAGATGGCTGGTGGCGTTGCCATGGCATCAACACATAAACGAAGGGTATCTCTGCACAGTCTTTATTCACATTCTGTAATAATCACGAACAGTCAATAGTCAATAACTGCAGCTTCACGCTGCCAGACAAAATGAGAAAGTCTTAATACAGGGTTAATTAAACCGTGTGTTACGGTAAATAATATTCCAATTATTCCAATATATATATCCAACTGATATCAGGCTTTACCTGAACCTTTTAAAATACAATATTTGATGAAACAATGTTTATCACTGTAACCCATAAAGGGACTTTAAACCACCAACCTGTAATAATCACGAACAGTCAATAGTCAATAACTGCAGCTTCACGCTGCCAGATAAAATGAGAAAGTGACTAAATTGTCGACGGAGACGCACGATTTCGCGCGGTTTCCTCCCAGCCAATCACATTCTTCCAGCACCAACAAAATCCGACTCATGGTCAATGACCCATGACGTTTTCACGCATATACGATTTGCACACATGATCACCTACACAGGTTGTACAGACATTATCATCAAGTGCATACTTACCTGTAGTACCATATGTACAACATGTACATCACACTACTGCCCGTCACATACTTCCTCCTTTCGAGAAAGGGTGTCCTCACACTTGCACTATACTGGTTAAATACCAGATTTTCACCGCCAATTACACTTACTAATACTTACCTGGCATCATGTCAGCTGGATTATCCACGTTGGCACTAAATTTACATTCAAAATATTTACATATAGCAATTTATTAAAATCCGCTAAACACTTGGCTACACAAAGTGTTCTTTCGTGGAACCACCGGTCTCTAGCAATAAACGACCAATATCCCGTAGCAACGCCACTCGCTGTTCCAATCCAGACAGACTACGCTGCTGGGATACTTGGTAAGTATCTGAAGAATACCTATCCAGAGGCCGCCGGTTCCTACGCGATCGTCTAGGTGGGGGTGATTCGTGTTCTGATTTCCCACTAGAGGTTATGGGGCTATGATCCTGGACCACAGGGGGTACACGCAGATCATCTGCTATCACTGGATCATCAGCAGGAGGAAGAGCCTCCGCCCCTCCTATAGGGGTGGCAATATTAATAATGGGTCGAAGAACCTCGGGGGTAGCAGGGGGTTCAGGTACGGGCTGGTTTACAGGAGGTTGGACTACTAACTCCGGCTCAATCACACGAGGTGGTTGATTTGCCAACTGATGACGTGGCCGAAGTAACGGTGGACCGATATCTGAATCGTTCGAAACTACCGACATACTATCTTCTTCATCAGAGACAGTAACCTGGCCCTCAGTCTCCTCTAGAACGACCGCAACAGGGGTTAAAGTCTCCCTCTGTTTAGCCGGCGGAACGTGATTTATTGGCAGCAGCAAGTTACGGTGAAAGACCCTAGTACGACCTTTGCCGTTTTCCTGTTTCACTGTGTAGACAGGAATCTCTGGGTTCAGTTTGCCCAGAACAACAAATACTTCCTCCTCCCACCGGTCTGCTATTTTGTGCTTGCCACGCACACCCGCGTTTCTCACTAGCACGCGATCCCCTACCTCTACACAAGTACCACGTACCTTCTTGTTGTAGTTTTGGCTGTTATGCAGCTGCGACTTCGCTATGCTAGACGAAGCTAACGAATACGCATATTCTATCTGTTTTCTCAGACCAGCTACATAATCGGTGTAATTTTGCTGTTCAGCCTCATCAACCTGCCTTCGAAACAGCAAGTCCACAGGGAGCCGCGGATGACGCCCAAACATGAGAAATAAAGGTGAATAGCCGGTTGACTCATGTCTTGTGGAGTTGTAGGCGTGGGTGAGAGCTGGCACATACTTTTTCCAGTCGGTTTTCTGGGCTTTGTCCATCGTGCCAAGCATGTCTAGGAGCGTGCGATTAAATCGCTCTACTTGACCATTAGCCCTCGGATGATACGGCGTCGTACGAGATTTTTCAATCCCAGCGAGCTGACAGAGATGCTTTATAGTGGCACTTTCAAAATTACGGCCCATATCCGAATGGAATCGGGCCAGAAAAAAATAATGGATTATATAATTCTCAAACAGGATTCGAGCAGTGGTACGAGCTGTTTGGTTGCGCGTGGGAAATGCCTGTGCATAACGCGTAAAGTGATCTGTCACCACAAGAACATTTTCTACTCCACCCTTAGAGGGTTCTAGAGAGAGGAAATCAATACACAGCATTTCCAACGGCTGGGTGGTAGTAATATTTACCAAAGCTGCTCGGTCCTGCACTGCTTTACGTCGCAGGCAACGGTCGCACTTCGCTATGTAGGCGGCAGTGTCTTCGGACATAGATGACCAGTAAAAACGGTCACGCAAAAGGGACAACGTTCGTTCTCTACCCATATGACCCACTTCGTCGTGGCATCCCTTCAGAGCACGATTATGATACTCTGGTGGCAATATCATCGGGAACATCATCTCTCCTTCTACTTGCCGCTGGCGACAAAGGACATTATCTTTCATGATTAGGCGCTTGCGATGGCGCAACAGTCGCTTAACGTTAGGGTTCTTTTTTTGGTCTGGGTTGAGGGGTTTACCACCCACATGCTCAACTAGGATATTAATCGCGACGTCTTTACGCTGCTCCTCAGACCAGTTAATATTCTTGATACCCGAGGAGGGTAGGATCACATTTGCTGGATCACTAAAGCACCTAACCTCGGCTAAAGGAACGTCTACTTTAGTGGACTGTAACACAGAGTCAACAACTTCTGCAGTCGCCATACTTGTCAAATCGCTCGGCCACTTAATTCGTGATAAAGAATCCGCGTCGATATTAGCCTTACCGCAGCGATAATTAATGTCAAAGTTAAAGTTGGCGAGTTGGGCGACCCAACGATGACCGGTCACGTCCAACTTGGCCGAACCAAGAACGTAGGTAAGGGGGTTGTTATCTGTAAACGCGGTAAAGCTCGAGCCTATCAGGTAGTCAGCGAATTTCTCAGTTACAGCCCATTTAAGAGCTAGAAATTCCTGCTTGTGAACAGGGTAGTTTTTTTCAGCCTTGCTAAGGCGACGACTCGCATATGCAATCACCCTGTCACGCCCATCCTGTTCCTGATGAAGAACGGCTCCTAGGCCCTCGAGACTAGCGTCAGTGTACACTTTAAAAGGTTTCTTAAAATCGGCAAACGCCAACACTGGGGTTGTCGTACACGCCTCGATGAGTTTATCAAACGCCTCTTGCTGAGCCGGATTCCACTCAACCGGGGTCGATCTACGGCGATAACCCTTCCGGTTAGTCGATTGGATTCCGCTCCTCTGTAGTGCATCATGTAACGGGCGGGCGATCTTGGAAAATGTTTAATAAAACGGCGATAAAATCCGATAAAACTTTGCAGTTCTTCGGCCGTAGTGGGCACTGGCCACGCCTTCACCGCTGTTATCTTATCCGGATCAGTTGCCACTCCTTCGTCTGAGATAACATGTCCCAGGTATTTGATTCTATGTTGAAAGAAACAACACTTACTCGGCTTTAGTTTCAGACCGTTCTGACGGAGATGCTCAAAAACGGCTTCAAGCTTTTCGATGTGTTCTTCGTATGTGTTACTGAACACTACAATATCGTCCAGGTACAATAGGCATGAAGACAGATACAAGTCTCCCATGCAGGATTCAATTAGCCTCTGGAATGTGGCTGGGGCATTAGTGCACCCGAAAGGCATGGCATTACATTCCCAGAAACCTAAAGCGCCAGCCGTGAACGCGGTCTTTTCTTTGTCCTCCTCCTCGAGCTCAACCTGCCAGTATGCACTTTTTAAATCAAGTGTAGAGAACCAGCGAGCTCCACCGAGCGCATCTAGCGACTCATCTATCCGAGGTAGATAATATGCGTCCCTTATCGTCACGGAATTTAGACGCCTTAAGTCTATGCAAAAACGGAGGCTACCATCCTTCTTCTTAACTAAAACAATGTTGGACGCATAAGGACTATTTGAACGACGAGTCACGCCCAAGTCGGCCATCTCCTGAAGATGTTTACGCACGTCCTCAATCATGTTGGGAGGAATACGCCTCGGCCGTTCCTTAAACGGAGTGTCATCGGTCAGGCGAATACGATGCGTCACCGACTTGGCGTGACTCAAGTCCATGTCATGCTGTGAAAAAACATCAGCATAGCGACCTATCATCTTCCAGACATCCTGGACTTGGTCAGACTGGAAGTTCGTCTGCAGAGACTCTAAAAACTTATCACGGAAATCCTCACTCGGACGCATGTCATCGGCCACTGTCTCTTCCGGAGGTACCACATCAACGTGATGTAGCTCACACAAACAGCTCTTCGCGGGGAGAGTCACTGCGTGTCCTGACACGTTCGAGACCTCAACAGCCACCCTTTCCACTGAACTAGCGGGTTTCAGAAAGCGGAGGCCAGTGGTTAATATTAGCCCACCCGGAAGTCTCGAGGTGTCAGAATCCTCCATGAGCACACTAATTTTCATGCACGTGGCCGATGCAGCACGAGTTAAACCATTGATCATAACCCTGCTACCAGCAGGAATAGTAACCGCCTTGGTCGTCTTTACTTGTCCAAGACTAGCTCGACAGCTATTAAGCTTGTCCTGCGCAGACAAACTTCGACCAACGAGACGCCAAGCGGTAGATATATCACGGGTAATGGACGGTAAAACAGAGCGTAAAATATTTGTTCCGACGAGAACAGGTACGGAGCTATGATAGACTGTGTCCGGAACAACTAAAAATAAGGCACAATTTGATTCCACGGGCAAGTCCGCAAATTTAATTTCGGCTTCCACGTAGCCCAGGTACTGAATGTTGTGCCCACCAGCACCCTCGATCCGAATCAATTCGTCGAGCACTTTAACCTGTAACTTCAACTTGCCGACGAGACTTTCGGAAATCGTGCTCACCATGGAACCAGTGTCAAGTAATGCTCGGGTATCAGTGCCACTTATACACATATCAACTTCGTTAGCCTGGCCTACTAAATGGTTTACGGTTGATTCGGGGCTAGATGAATATCGGCCTACTTTCCGCCCCCCGAAGCAGACTGCTGCGCGTTTAAATGACACCGCGATTTTATATGTCCAGTCTGCCCGCACCCGTAGCAGTTACCGGTGAACGATCGGGTACGTTGCTTATTCGGTGGCTGGGACGGTGGAGGTCTTTGCTCCTTCCGCTCTAAACGATCCAACCTGCTTTGCATCGTCTCGAGGCTAGCTAACACCTTATCCAACTTAGCCGCCATGCCCGTATCGACCACAACAGACTGCTGTGCCCGCGCTGTAGCTTTCTTCTCCTGCTCTTCTTCGAGCTCAGCTACACGAGCCGCAACTAACAAATCGTCATAATTTGAGCCGCCATCAAAGCTATGGCGCAACGCGTTTTTCAAACACCCCGGCCGTAAGCCCGAGTAAAATTTAGTCCTGAGCATAGACTTCGTTACGTCTTTAGGAAACAAAGGGGTCTTTAACTCCGATAAAATGTCCTCAAGTCTGCACGTCCAGACTGCAACTGACTCCGCCGCGAGCTGTTTTGCAGAATAAAACTGCTCGAGTACAGCTTCGGATGGCAAAATATTTCCGAACACCTTGTCCATCTTATCGATCACCTCGTCAATTTTGACCAGCTTGCCCATGTGCAGAAGAACGTCTTGACATTCTCAGAATCTCACCCCGCCGTCCCCGGGCCCTATAAGGACTGCCAGACGCTCCGGCCCTTTCCCAACTCGCCCCCCTTACCAACTCGCCCCTCCCTTCTTGGGCTTACCAACCGGGCCCCCGAGGGGGGTAGACCTAATGGCAAATTTTTACATTTTTATCAGTAGACTAAGTTCACTAACGTTAGGCCTAGCCCTAGGGCCTAGGCTAGAGTGGACAGACTCTGTCTCTAGACCTAGGCTTAGTCCTAGACTACAGACAGTCTACACTGTCTACACTACACTACAGTCTACAGTCTGTCCGACGTTGGGGGATGGTCCAAAATGAAAGTTAGCTTTTCGGTATCCAGTCAGCATGGTCAGTCAATTCTCCAACGATTTTCATGAAATTTTGCATACCTTATTTTCTAGTCATTTGGCATCGATCCTGAAAATTCTTTAAAAAAAATATTGGATAGTTCAAAAGCTAGAACATTTGACATGTAGGCCTAGTAAATGTCTATTTATGACGTTCCTCTATAACACATGTAGCCTATAATAGTCAGTTGGCCAGAGGTGGCCAAGCCTCCAAGGTGGGTTTCGTCACCACTTGAGCGTGCATACCTAAAACCTTTTTTAGCATTCCTCTAGATCTATGTTTTTTAGTATGTCAAGGGGACCTCTGGGCATAACTAGCACCCGGTTGTCGGGTTGCAGGTGTGTGCATGAGTTTTTGATGAACAAAATACATTTATTATTACGAAACCGCAAAAAAAATAATTCCGCGAGAATAAATAATTTATTACAATTAAACAAAACGTTTTAAAAATGACACAGAATGGACCAGATATATGCACAGTATCATTTAAAATGTAGCTTATAATGATATAAATCACATTTGTAAACGGTTAAACCGAGTGCTTTCCCTATACAAGTAAAATCTTTGCAATTGATCAATGATCAGCCTATTTTTAGAACCAGTATTTTAGGGTGATAGTTATATGAAATATGCAGGATATGATACTACCAGAGATATTATAATAACGAGATATTCCACTCTCATTGGCTGTATACTTGACAGTACTAAACCGGAAGTGTTACTACATGGGCGAGCCAGATGCAGGTTTGGAGGAGTACATTTCCCGAACACAGCCTAAAAAAACTACATGTTATCAGTGACTGTAGCGGGGGACTGTAGGCCTATAGGCCCTACGGGAGAGGGAGGGAAGTTGGGCCACGAAGCAAGTATGGGCATTGGGCACCCCTTTTATTGCCAAATATTTTTTTAATGTAGACTAGGGGGCTTATAGACCTAGTTTTGCAATTTTTTGCTGTGCATTTCATGCTCATAATTTTTCAAAATTTCCAAGATATAGACTATATATATAGGCCTAATTTAACTTGAGATCAATTTTGACACATCTACAGGTAGACTAGTCTATCTTTTTACTAATAGGTTATAATGAGTCCATAATTCTAAAATGAATCAGGGTCTACTGACATCAGACAAGGTGGTTCACAGGGTTCAATTTAAATAACCAATATATACGGATGCATGTGCCGGAAAAAAATATTAGGGGCGCATGTGCGGTTTGTTTTTTCTATTTTTTTATTATTTTGACTTTTTTCCCAAATTTAGTTACGTGAAGATATATATAGGGCCTACTGTAGCCGTGTCGTCCTCTCCGAAGCCTGTTTCAGGCACTGGGGCTATATATAGCTGCACATGAATAAAGTGGTGACTGCCCCATGTTCAGAAGGTTCTATGTTCAGAAGGTTCTATGTTCAGAAAATATTTGTTCAAAAGGTTCTATGTTCAGAAGGTTCTATATTCAGAAGGTCCTATGTTCAGAAGGTCCTATGTTCAGAAGGTCCTATATTCAGAAGGTCCTATGTTCAGAAGGTCCTATGTTCAGAAAATATTTGTTTAAAAGGTCCTATATTCAGAAGGTTCTATGCTCAGAAGGTCCTATATTCAGATATATTTAGAAGGTCCTATATTCAGAAAATTCTTTGTTTGATGTGGAAAAAAACTTACAGCTTTCAGTTTCAGGTAAGCTACAATGCAAGATAACAAATCACAGCCTCTCATTTTAGCTCATTCGGTCAAAGTTCAGATGAGCTTTTGTCATGGTGCGTTGTCCGTCGTCTGTCCGTCCACAATAGCCAAAATTGCTATTGGGACTTTAATCAACACAAAACCAGGAGTGATCACAGAAGGATAGCCCTCGCAATTCAGGAATATGACACTATAGCCCCTATCTGGATTCAAATCCACCTAAATCCGGTGTTAGTCTGAACTTGTCTTATAGCTTTTTTCTGTTTTTTTTCATTTTAATCTATTCCAGGTTTTTTTTGGGGTGTCAGCATATCCCCAAAATGCGTTGTATAGTTGGGTTGACCAAAACATGAGTGGAAATCGCTATTAAAATAAAGTCAATAATGAATGCATTGCACAAGAAAGCACCATTCAGAGCCTTGTTTTAACTATAGGCCTACCATTGGGGACAATTATTTTGGTAAATCTGTAGCGCATGTTTTACGTCGATTTCTCAACGATTCTGACCCGATTTTTTTTTGCACATACCATTTTCAAGTCAAACCCTAACACCGGTAAAAGTTTAGTTAGATCATTCGACATTTAATAATATTCCTGAATTAGCGTAATGGGTTGATAGAGGGACGTCATAATTTCAATTTACAACTTTTGAAATAATACAAATCATTTCATGAAAATCGGTTGAAAATTGACGGAGAAGTTAACGAAAAACATGCGCTACTGGTTAGTTCTGTCCTAATGTATAGCGTGGGATGGATGGAATTAGCCTTAGATTGATTCGTTTTACCCGAAAAAATCAACGTTTTTCAACATGGCGGTGACAGAGAGCAATCTTGACCCCAAGGTCTGAAATATGTTCATAATTTTTTAATTACTGTGCGGAAAAAAATGAGGTGAGCATGCAACCTCGTAGCTAAAATGTTACTGATTCTATAAAAAAAGTATTTTCTTAGATATGACTGTCCCACGATTTTGTATGGGGTCAAGCTTCAGCCACTGCGGCTAGAATGGAGTATACGCTCTGTTATTGCTACTCTGGGGAATATCCGACCTGAGGATATCGGAGCTGTGTGAAAGGCCAATGTGTTAATTTCGACCGTCTGGGCATGTCTGAGGGGTGATTCATCTATAGTCAGATTCACATGAAAATAATCAACCAGGGTGAATGAACTTTGCGGATTCCTCAGTCCATTCTGAATCAATTTTCTTGACATTTTGCACAGACATTCATCTAGCTATGGGGCGACTTCTCTTAAAATTTCGAGAAGTTTTACAAGGTATTTAGAAGAAGGTAGACAATTGGACATGTAATGAACTTATGAGACAAAGCTATAATGGGTTTATAGAAGGCGACAATTTTTATTTACTACAAGTTAAATTGACTAACATTTAATGTAGGCCCTACACAATATTTTTCAATGAAATTTTCAGGGTAGTCGCCTCATGACCAAAAAATAATGCTTGGAATATTGCATGAGAATTGGTTGAGAATTGACGGAGAAATCAGTGAAATCATTCGCCACGGTTAATGTGAATCCGACTATAGGCATGCCCAGAACCCCTTATCTAGCGAGTGAAGGAAAATACTCTCAATAACCCACCATGCCCTATCATCCATGCTCACATCATCATATATGTACATCATTCACCTCGTCAATTAACTGCACTGTTTTTATCGTCTTGCAATGTCACTTAAATGACTGCTAGCCTGCTGTCGAAAAGGGACGTAAAGCAACAATTTACAATTACATGACCTGGACATCTATATGACCTTGATTTTTAACTACATTTATTTTTCTCCTTTGCACAATACACGGTGACCATTTCTTCTATTTAAAATACGTTTTTCTTATTGTAGATATAGACGGATTCCGATAAATTGATTAAATAATATTGTTTAATTGCCAGCGTGCATCATCACCACACGGCATATATACTTGTGAAGGTTGTGACATATGCATATTTTACATTCGACAGAGAATAATTCCATAGACCACATAAGAGATAAGAGAATTGATATTTCTACATCTACATCACTCGTTTTATATGATATTTTGAACAACGTACCTCCTATAAAATATAATTATAACTTTCATATCTACAATTTAATGAGTCCATCAAATTTTAATAAACCTCATTTAAGCTCGGAAACCCACTAGGCATACAACGTTTTTGCCACATTGAATCAACGTCATTGACGTTGATTCAACGTCGCAAAAACGTCGTGTGCCCAATTGGAACTGACCATGAAATAGTCACCCGTACTTTCTAAACATAGGACCTTCTAAACAAATATTTCTGAACATAGGACCTTCTGAACATAGAACCTTCTGAATATAGAACCTTCTGAACATAGAACCTTCTGAACATAGAACCTTCTGAACAAAGGACCTTCTGAACATAGAACCTTCTGAACATAGGACCTTCTGAACATAGGACCTTCTGAACATAGAGCTGTAACCGAATAAAGTGTTGATATCCCTCTTGCGCATCGCGACCAAACACCTGAAACTTGAGTGCACAACGCCCCTAAACAAAAAGAAATCAGGGATATTTAATGGATATGAGAAAAAAATGACCCCCACTGCCACCATTTAGTATTTTTCTAAATGACTCTCTTGTAGGCCTACAATATACTGTAGATCTGGTAATATTCGCAAGATTTTAATTTTAACGAATTCAAGAATCTTGCAAAAGTTATTATTATAATAGCGCTACTAAAGAAAATTCATGAATTCTAAACTTTGCGAAAAGTCCCAAAATCAGAAATGGGAAATGTACAGTACATTTCCACTGAATTTAATTTCACCAAGTCAAATACAGCCATAAGTGGGCACTTATGAAAAGTGTTAGGAGTTAAATAAACTAGAAAGGTGTATCGACGACTATGCCTCGATCCGCTGTAAAGGCTATCACCCCCCTTCCTGCCTTACCCTCCCATTCGAAAAAATGTATTCCGAACGAAGGTCATAGACAAAAAGAAAAATTCTCTTGGCACCCCTACTTTTTTGTTTAAATTTCTTTTGAACCCCCCCCCTTTGAAAAAAATAATCAAATTAGCCTTAACGCAACCCCCCCCCCCCCTGGCCTGACTATCCCCACTAAAGAAATGTAATCCAGAGAGGCTACTGCGTTAAATAAAAAAAATACCCTTAAAAGAAATATTTGTTAAACCCCCCCAAGTGCCCACCCTGCCTGAATTTTTTTAATTGGCCTGGATCATCCCCCCCTTCCTGCCTTACCCTCCCATTTGATAAAGAAAGTAATCCAGACAGAAGTTACAGAAAAAAAATAATAATTTGCCTTCACCCCCTACTTTTTTGTTCAAATTTGTTTTGAACCACCCACAGCCCCCCCTGGCAAAAAAATCAAATTGGCCTTGTCCTTCCCCGCCGGTAAATAAATGTCCACAGAGGCTACTGCGTTAAATGGAAAAAAAACCCTAAAAATAAATATTTGTTAAAACCCCCATGTGCCCACCCTGCCTGAATTTTTCAAATTGGCCTGGATCATCCCCCCTTCCTGCCTTATCCTCACATTTGAAAAAAAGTAATCCGGGCTGAGGTTATAGAAAAAAAAAAATTGCCTTGTCCCCCCCTTTTTTTTGTTCAAATTTGTTTTGAACCCCCCACTCCCACAGCCCCCCCATGGCAAGAAAATGAAATTGGCCTTGACCCCCCAACCCCTCAGTCTGACCCTCCCCGCCGGTAAATAAATGTAATCCACAGAGGCTACCGCAATAAATGAAAAAAAGACACTTGAAATAAATATTTGTTAAAACCCTTCATGTGCCCACCCTGCCTGAATTTTTTTAATTGACATGGATCATCCCCCCCTCCTGTCTTACCCTCCCATTCAAAAAAAAAGTAATTTGGACGGACAGACACACAGACAGCCGGATAGACGGACGGACAACCCGACTACATAATGCCGCAGGATGCCTCCGGCCGCAGGCTCGCGGAGGCATAAAAATGAGAAAAAGTCTAAATTTTAAACTTTTTATTGACAATGGGCACTTAAGATTCACT
>OZ024905.1:105878334-105953041 GCA_964017125.1 Flabesymbios commensalis | reverse complement strand
AACCAGATGTATCACAGAACATCCTGGTTTAGAGGGAGTGTGTTTGAAGCCTCGGGTGCTAGAAACGGCATATTATCAATATAGACAGGATTACAAGACAGATGCAGAACATCATGAGGCACATGAGTACGTCTTTCAACAATTTGTATACAAAACATTCCTTTTATATACAAAATTAGGACAGATTATAGAAGTTATATAAAACGATTTATTTAAAAAAATATTTTAAATTATGTGAGTAATCTTTTTGGCAAACAGTGAATGAATATGATGATCAGTGGATAAATTCAAGTTCAGATTACCTGATGGTATGTATCACCAATAAATATTATGACATATCAGAGCATACAAATGAACTATTTCTGTTTTAGCAGCAGATACAGATATACGTCTTACAGACAACTGGTGAGATGGTGTTATTTTGGCAGGCACAACATAATCCATCTTCCCTCATGTGTATCATTTGTAGTTTGTGATAAGTTCCCATCTGTAGAAGGAACATATAAAGGATTCAAAACCCCCCAGATTTGAAACGGAAAATATGCTCTCTCTCACTGTAATGTCAGGTTTAACATCAAACTGATACGAGTATTGTTTGTGTATTTTCTTGGTGGGGAATGCCAAAATTCAAACATGAATGTGTTGCTATTATTTCAAATGAAGGAACTATAGTAATGTTGTGTTATATGTCCCAGGATTATTATTTTGTTTAAATAATTTGATTGTTGGAAAAAAATAAGTTTATATTATACAATGAAATATATATATTTACAGACATGAGGTTCCTTCATGCAAAGTGTTCACTGGAAAGAAATGACCTGTTCTTTGGATTACTGCGACAGTCATAATCAGCGGACAACCTGGTGTCTCTTTCATCTTACACTTGACCATTATGGAACTGTCATATCAAACAATGGTTTTGTAGTAGAATCTGTCGCAATGCACATTATCACAGGAAATATTAAGCAGCACATATCTTTCTCACATTTAACATTTTTAAATGTGTAAGCCACATATAGTACCTTTATACATTTTGAAACATTTTTTTATCCCTGTTCAATCAATCTAATATTAAAATACCGATACCCACCAGAAGGGTTGATCTGCTGGTCCAAATCAGTGATTGTTTCTCAGGTTAGACACAGCAGACCTGAAGTGTACCTCAGAACTTGTTTCTAAAAATATATTTCTATTTGTTTCTAAAAAAATAAATTTTCAGGAACAAACTAATTTTGGGAAAAATTCTTACGTAACTTATCACATATTTAATAACCACTACCAACATCCGTCGATTGTGATTCTTTTGCCATAGGCTCCCATAGTTATTTTTAAAGAGTTATTTTTAAAGTTTTTTGCCCGACCCAGGGGGGATATGTGTTTTTAGAGGAATGCTTTTAATAGTCTACATATATTTATAAATGTACCAATGGGAATTGACTTTCTCAAATTATTAGACTAGTGAGTCTAGTCTATACCCTGGGCCACATTTATTTTAGTAATTCTATAGCGCATGTTTTTCGTCGATTTCTCCGTCAATTATGAACCGATTTCCTTGAAATTTAGAACAGGCAATTTTCAAGTCATATCCTAACGTGGTGAAATTTTCGCAAAATTATATTGAATATTTCAAATGTTAGACCATTTGACATGTAATAAAAATCTAGAATCAGTTTAAGGGGTTTAAAGAGGGATGTCATAAATTCAATTTACTACATGTCAAATGGTCTAACTTTTGAAATACTGAATTATGAATACAATTTTACAAAATTTTCAAGGATAGGTCTAGATCTAGAGTCTAGGATGAAATTGGCCCCATGATTTTTACAAAATTTCATGAAAATCGGTTGATAATTGACGGAGAAATCAACGAAAACCATACGCTACTGGTTGAATGTGGCCCAGGGTATAAACATAAATGAGATTCGCCATTCGAATTTAGATTTTTGGAAATTCTGCTCAGCGACAATGCAGATGGGCGATAATAAATGTATTAAGATTTAAGACAATGTTTACTACAAAGACTGAAAAATATGATCTAACTCGTTAGAAAAACATAACAAAATGGTTATTCACTAATCAAAAATTATATAAAAAACTATATTTCTACCAAAAAGCACCAGGATTTGAAAAAAACCTACACATTTTCCTCAAATTACCACTTTTATACATCAAACATGTTGAAGAGAACTTAACCGCTACTCGCTAGAGGGCTGATAAGGTTTGAGCTTTCGACACATAGACAGTTGACCGTAGAACGGTCAGTATGAAAAGCGAAAACAAACCTCAACACAGCATAAACAACACGTTATTTGTAATTGGCCAACGTTTATGCGGCATATTGTTATTGTATCTCATTGTGGTATTGTTATTCTGTGTTTTCAGTTTTATTTTTAGTAGAAATATATGTTAAATTGTAGCGAGAACAAATTAAGCTAATTGCCACTGTCACACACCTAGCCGAGTCATACCCGCGATAGGCTTACATGAGCAGCGAGAACAAAGTTATAATCGTCTTGAAATAGGTATATGAAAAATTACATTTTCCAAATAAATTTTTCATTTAACTGTATGATATGCTCGAATTTCAATATCTTTTCAATTGTCATTACAGCGAGAACAAACTGGCGGCCCTTGCCCACACGTTTGCAGATGACAGCGATGTAGGCCTATGAACAGCGAAAACAAACTAGGCCAACACGTCTGCCTGTCACACACGGCGATGTATGAAGAGCGAAAACAAACACGTCTGCCTGTCACACACGGCGATGTATGAAGAGCGAAAACAAACACGTCTGCCTGTCACACACCTCGACCTACATGTGTGAGCAGCTTAATTTAATGCTTAATTTAGCATCAACAACTAGTGGGTCTGTAGGCTTGCTCCTCAAGATGGTAAGCCTACTGGTCTGATGGTGACATAAAATATATAGGACGGCAGGGGAGGGGGGGGGGTATAAAAATAGTGAATAGGCCTATAATGGTTAGGCCTACTGTATCACCAACAAACAACAAAAAAACATTAGACCATCACATCACATAGTATAGGCTATGTGATGGCCTAATGTGTTTTTGTTGTTTGTTGGTGGTGGTTGTAATTCGCGCAGTCCGTTTTCTTTTTGTCTGGTTCGGTTTCTTGCCGTCGCTTGCCTATCGTAGCATTGTTAGTTGTCCGTCTTTCGAAATTACTGTACGTTTGTTAAGGGGCAGCATAGTCTTCAAAAAATGTCGTTTATGATTAATGTTAATCCAAGTAGATCTGGGTAAGCTAAAATTATTGTAGTCGCTGGTCAGTTTAAAATTTCTTTGCCCAATTAGCGCAAGTTCTAAATCTATAAATTGAGCTGTCACTTTGACATGCAGTTTGTCAACTAAGTCGGTAACGTTATGTGGTCGCCAGTCGATTTGTTGTTTCAGTACGTGATTTATGGATTCGGCGTTATTGTTAGTCCATTCTGGGGAAAAGTCATGTCGTCTGGCGATTTATATGTTATTCATTAACTTAGGAACAGTTTGTCGCTCAAAATATTCTGAAAATGAAGGCATATTGGTCTGAATGTTCAGTTGTATGTCGTCGCGTCGTGCATCAAAAACTACCTGGTTAGTTGTTGTCGTCAGTCCAGGTGGGGCCAAAAATAGACCCAAGAATTTGTCGCTATTTCTGTTCTGTTGTGAGCCGCGTCAAAGCCCTAGCACAGTTGTCTCTCAGGTGCAAAGTGCAGAATAGTGCACTTGAGCCCGGAAAACAACGCGCTACGGTTCCAAAAATAGGCTTGGAGACGGCCAACTGTGATTCGGATATCTCAGATTCCAAAAGGTTGAAAAACTGAAATCATAACACTGCAGCATAGGCTAAGCGGACCTGTTTGTTTTTGCTGTTCATACAGTCACGCCAAGCACTAGGCCTACCGCAACGTTCCGTTTGTTTTCGCTCTGTCATTTTATTTTATAAAACTTTTTTTTCTACATTAATCGGTGAAATATAATTCGGATAATATAGAAAGAGGATAATAAACTGCCTAGACGATGATGGTGCAACACTTATAGATAATATATGCCGTGTATCTTCATATATAGGTTTGTTTTCGCTTGTTCTGTTGTTCTCGTTTGTTTTCGCTGTTCATACAAGTCTGTTTCAATAAAAAAAAAAAATTCGCTTCGATGTTGAAGACATGGCCTACATGTGTATGACTGGCCATTGAAAGAGAGTGGCTATTGCACACAATAACATCGCAAAAATCCTTAATTGGATTCAAAATTTTTTGACCAATAGAACCCAGAAAGTAGTAGTTGATGGCAGCTCTTCAGAATCAGCTCGCGTGATGTCCGGTTTGCCCCAGGGTACTGTTCTCGGACCCCTACTCTTTGTGACCTATATTAATGACCTCCCTTCCACGGTCTCCTCGCAGGTTCGCCTCTTTGCAGATGACTGCCTCCTGTATCGCCCGATAAAATGTCGAGCAGATCAGGACCAGCTGCAGAGAGACCTATCTGCGTTACAGGACTGGGCAGATCGATGGGGGATGTGTTTCAACCCCTCGAAATGCTCGGTCCTGAGGGTGTCCAGGCCGAAATCAAAAAACCCGGAATTTGACTACACCCTTAAAGGCGAAACACTAATGAACGTTTCATCAACACCATATCTTGGTGTTTGCCTTAGCGAGACCCTGGAATGAGAGGCCCACATTAACAGAATTACAAGTAAAGCAAATTCCACTCTGGGCTTCCTTCGGAGGAACCTGAAGGCATGTTCCCCTAAACTAAGGGAGACTGCCTATTTCTCCCTGGTCAGATCATCCTTAGAATACTCTTCAGCAGTTTGGGACCCCTTTAGACAAAAAGATAATGATAAATTAGAAAAAATTCAATGATCAGCAGCAAGATTTGTCACCCAAAATTATAGACAAACAGCCAGTGTGACATCTCTCCTTCAGAACCTTCTTCAGGGCTGGACTGACTTGAAAACAAGACGTAAAAATTCTAGACTTGTAAGCATGTTCAAAATTTTAAATGAGCTAGTCGAAATTCCTATCAATGACCGTTTAATCCCAGCGGATAGAAGAACACGTGGTGGGCACAATCAGGCCTATAAACATCTTAGGGCTAACACCACACTGGGACAAAATTCTTTTTGGCATCGAACTATCCCTGATTGGAATTCTCTTCCGGCAGCTGCCATAGAATCAAAAACTGTGGCAGCGTTCAAGAGTCAGCTGGTTGACTAAGTCTACCAGCCCTTTCCCCCCTCCAGCCTGATACTCCACATAGGAGGTGCTGCTGGATAATCAAAATAAATAATCAAATAAATTATCAAAACTATTTCAACTAAATTGCAGTTTAACCGTAGAGTCCGGAGAGCAGTTGAGTCCAGTCACATCATTTACCCAGATTTAAAGGCCTGGTTAATTATGCCGCTGAAAAAAAGGCTTTTCTTACCTTGTTTTAATCAAGTATTTATTTGTTACCGTGTCTGCTGTGGGTCGTGATGAACAGCGAGAGATACGAGAGACACGAGAGAGACGAGAGACACGAGAGAGCGTGGTGATGAAAAGCGAGAGAGCTTAAAAACACGAGAGAGACTGATGATTATGTGGATTGTCACATCTTTTCTGAACATCACCAGATCACATAATCACATTTATAGCTAGCATGCTGTTGCACCAGGTGCATCTCTGTCTACCCTGATGACATTTTGCAAGGTGAATGGAAGATCAATGTCACCAGCAAATTGTTCGAGGTACAACCAAGAGTAAAGATTAAACCATCAAGTACCTTGTCACTGATTCTGACACAATAACCAATAAAACGGATATTGCAGAAACGCTGGCGACATCCTTCACTGCTAAATCATCGCCAGATCAATATCAGGAAAATTTTCGAATGATTAGGGACAAGGAGAAGGAGAACACATTGGACTTTGAGTCAGATAATGACGAAAAGTACAATGTTGATTTCTCTAAACGAGAGGTAATTAAATCTATCGCTCAGGCAACTGATTCGGCAACTGACCCTGATGAAATTCACTACCAGTTTCTAAAACATTTGCCTGATGTATCACTTGATCTGTTGCTTCTACTCTTGAATGATCTGTGGCAATCTCAGGATTTCCCAGATGGATGGAGAGAAGCAACAGTGATCCCGATCCCTAAACCTGGAAAAGATCGAACAGATCCTAATAATTATAGGCCAATAGCATTGACAAGTTGTCTTTGCAAAATCATGGAGCGCATGATCAATCATTGTCTCACATGGCTTTTACAAGACAATAACATAATAACTAAATCTCAATGTGGTTTTCAAAAAGGAAAAAGCACCTCAGACCATTTGGTCAGACTGGAGACTTATATCCGTCAAGGTTTTGTTAAAAATCAACATACAGTTGGAATATTTTTTGATTTAGAAAAGGCCTATGATACCACCTGGAAGGGTGGTATCATGAAAGATCTCCATGAAATGGGCCTGAAGGGTAGATTACCCTTATTTAGTGACAATTTTTTCCCTGCAGGTTTTATTATTCAGCTGCTACGGGAATGTAACCTTTATTACATGTTTTAATTATTAGACTTAGACTTGTAGTTTTTACAAAATCACTCCAATTTCATGGAGATATAGTGACTTGATAAGTCGTTCATTTTATAATCACTTCATATTTTACATTATTTATACTGACATTTTTACACTCATTAAATTGTGTTGTAGTGCAGGCGCTACAACATGTCATCAGACTCGTTACATATAGGTGCCAGGAGCATCGTCATATTATCATATCAAACATTTTAAACTGAATATTTTAGTACCAACATGCTTTTATTAGCTTTATCTTTACTTTACTACTTTAACTATACAATATGGGATATTGTAATACTAGGAATTTTCACTTAAATGTCCATACTGGCCGAAAAGTGAAGTAAAGCATTTTACTTACTTACTTACTTACTAATTGCACTTCTCGATCATTAGTCTTACAATGTTACTTTATGTGTTTTCCTTGTGGTAATTGGCTGAAATATACTGGTCATGGCAGCCATTTTGAATTTTGCGAATAAAATCATTTTTCCAAGGATGCCAAAATGTCATCCGCCGGATTTCTGTTTTGGACACCCTCAAGTATAATTATCACCAATGAAATATTGTCTGGATACTAAAACAAGGATTAGATTCTGCCGCAGCACTATCAGTGATTTTTAAATGGTGGCCTATCTGTTGAGAATAAATCAAATATTTGTCATAAAAAGAGCAACCTAGCAAATCACATCACTACTGCGATTTGATGCGTTTTTATAGTTTTCTTCACATAAAAAATAATTATTTTTATTTCAGTTCTGATAACCTGGATGCAAAAATAATGCAATAGGCAAAATTTAACAAGTTGGATTTGTAGCAATAAGTATCAGTTTTTCAAGATTGAATGCATATTTCACTTTTAACAACTGATTA
The DNA here is from genome assembly GCA_964017125.1 of Flabesymbios commensalis. NCBI lineage: Eukaryota > Metazoa > Annelida > Polychaeta > Terebellida > Flabelligeridae > Flabesymbios > Flabesymbios commensalis. Next base: position 105,945,607 of record OZ024905.1, on the reverse strand, counting down.
TGAGGGATTATACAGGTGCTAATACAAAACAGAATGTCTACTGCAGTCGACATCAGTGTTCTAGGGGCTATAGTAAGAAAAACTAGGGGGTGCATAGGGCCGTATCCAGACCAAGACAAAGGGGGGTTACAGAACGACCTTCTGGTGATAGGGAAAAACAAGGCATTTGTGGGACATGCAGGGGGGTTTACAGACACCCCAAAAAAAACCTGGATAATGCTCTGGGCTGGACCATGTCCCTACCCTCGAAAAGATCTGCAAATTAGCAAAAATAATGCTTACAGGTACTCTAGATTTGACTGACAGAAATAAATACTGGACCAACCACTTTTAGAAAGCTAGAAGACGGTAGTTTGCGCACTGTACATGATTTATGACATGTTATATAATATATGTTTTTACCAAAAAGTTTTCAAAAATGATTTCTTGACATTTTGGGTAGGCGTCCTTTAGGCCAGTTTTAGATATTTTCTGACAGCTGAGGTATTCGCCCAGCAAACACGAGACATCGACCCAATGTTGAACCAATGTTCGGCCACCATCTACGAAGCTGGCCCAACATTTGTCCAGCATTGGGCCGGTCTCTCGTGTTTGCTGGGCGGTATGGATACAGTCTAGAGATGATAAGGTTTATTTGGTACAAAAAACCTACTTCTTATAAAAGGTATATAAAAATAGCCCACATACTTTAAATGTTGGTTTGATGCTGGGCCAGAGGCTGGGCCAGAGTCGCAGACAGTGGCCCAGCATCAAACCAGCACTTAGTCAGCAAATGCTATGTCATCTTATAGTAAATAGCATTGACCGTTTTACTTTACAGGTGGGAATTACTTATGGCGGCATATCAAACGGAAAATACCGAGACCGTCCCGTGACGATCGCCCGACGAAGCCCGTGCAGTACTGTACATACCGGGACAGCAACGTGCTAGTCCCGTGCTAGTCCCGTGCCAGTGTCAGTCTTGTATATACCCTAAATATTGGTCTTTTCTAAAACATTATAATTTAGACACATTTAAAAAGGACTTCTAGAATAGAATCTTTCGGTCGGGGATGGAGCTGGTGCCCCCAAATTTTAATTTTCCGTCTTTTAGGTTTTTTCAATAATAGACGGACCATACCCAGGCTAAAATCATTAAAAAATCGGTGATTTTATTTTGGCTTCCTTATATGACCACATGATGTAAACATGTCCATAGACTAGAACTGCAAAAGTTTTTAAATTTTTGTGCTGCACATTTAGGGATCTTGTCAAGTTAAAAAAAATCCGAGGAAAACTCGGATTGGACAGTTTTTTAAATTGATTAAATTGATAAAACGTTCATATATTGACCAGAATAAACCAGCGAATGGTAAGGTATAGAACAGGGGAGGCATACGACAAAATCTGATATGGCCGTGCTTCAACGAAACATAAAAAAAGTTTGTTTGAAGTTCACCGCCAAGAAAAAAAATGTTTTCTTGCTGAGGTAAAAAAATATGGTAGATCCAGAAGAGCGGCAGCAATGTGTCATTGGGTTTCATGTTATTGGTCCGACACACTGTAAACGGGTCTTATCCGACACAAATACTTGTCACGGCACCACTGTAAACGGGTGACCTGCGTGACGTTATCCGGGTCACGCGCCAATGTAACATGTGATATACGTTGATACGCTATCGTCGGGTGTCCAAATGTTCTGGCACGGCAAACACAAGACTCGTGGATAAAATACTTAACTCTTGAATATATATCAAATATATACTAAGCATAAAACATTCAATTTCTCAGTGCACTGATGTTAGTACTTATCCTCGTTGTGTAATTTGTTGATAATTTTGCTGTTGCTTTAGTGATCTACAAGGTGTTAGATACCGAAGCAACTCCCTCTAAATTTATCCAAACCCGAAACGTCTCTGTTAGAATTCTCCCCAATTTCTCTCTGAATTTTCTCCCGAAGGCTGTGGGCGCCTTCCTTTATAGCAGATCCCGACGGGTGCGGTCACTTCCTGTGATGAAATGCCGTCTACACCAATCAGGATCCTTACTTTGATATACATAGACATTCCAGGGCTGTTTCAGAGAACCAACTCACACAGGCCTCCAGAACTAGGGTACTCCCTGTGTGATGATTAGTACTTGTCAGCAGTACCTTCTCCACCATGTGCCTCTCATGTAAACAGCCCAGGACAGCATGTTTATTCCACCCCTTAATTACAGAAATCCCAATTTAGACACCTGCTACTTAACATTGTTACAACACCATTGGTCCGACATACCATTGGTCCGACACACCATCGGTCCGACAACACTAATAGGCCTACATGTGATTTTAGAGTTGTTTACAGCTGTGTCAAAACGCATGCGTTATGTTACGACATAGGGGGGCCTACATCATTGTTGCATACATTGTGCCAATGTTATTTAATAACAACGCGTTTAATCCATAAATTTAATGTTGTCTTCAATCAATTGCATTAGAGAAAATGCTTCCAAGTTGCGACACATTTAAGAGAGAACATTCCAGAAATGTGCTAGAAATGTGGGGGGTGCAATGAGTTTTTTCTGAAAAGTTTGCTCGGTAAATCTCAGAAAAAAAAATTTTGTTTGGTTATGCAAGGAAAACAAGTTTGCTCTGGTGGTAAAACTCATAGCTGAAACATCAATGAGTTCAAGTGTAAAAAATGGGATGATTAGACATTTATGCACTCTTAGAAAAAAACTGTTCTCACCGATGTCATTTTTAACAATTACATTTTTACCGTACATTATCCTAATAGATAGGCCTACGTAGGGGTCCAGAGAAGTGAATTACAAATTAAATTTAATCTAAAATATGTAGACATATATGTCACCTGGTAAATTGTGTTGGGCACTTGACATTCAAATAGAAAAATAAATAAAAATGGTTCCAGAATCTCCCGCTATTTGAACCATGTTTATAAAAAAAATATAAGGTCATCCTTGTTAGATTCTGATATTTATGGTCCCTTAGGGTTTGTCGGACCAATGGTGTATCGGACCATTGGTGTGTCGGACCATCGGTGTGTTAGACCTGGAAGGCCTAAGTCATGAATGGAGAGACTCCATTCATGACTTAGGCCTTTGTGTGTCGGACCATCGGGTTGTCGGACCATTGGTGTGTCGGACCAATGGTGTGTCGGACCAATGGTCAGTCACCGTGTCGGTTCCGTTAATGTCGGAAGATTGCCCATAAATGAGACGTTTCTATTTTCTACCACTGTTTTACATGAGTAGTCACGAGACAAATGATGAAAGTACCATTTCTACCTCATATATTCATTGATTCTCTCTCTGGGTAGACACAGGGGGCTCAGTGAACCCCTTATACAGCGTTTGCGCATATACTTTTCCCACTAAATATGTCTTTTTACGATATATTGAGACTCGATTATATCATTACTCACCTCTAACAGTGCTTGGGAATTTATAACTGAGAATTAGAATTGCAGATCTGCACTGACGACTTGACCTGTTGACCTGTCTACCTCTGATGTGGCCACTGACACAGTGCCTGCAGCAAACACGAGACGTTAAGCCAATGTTGTTTCAATGTTGGGCCAGCGTCGTAGACGATGGGCTAACATTGATCTAACTTTGGTTCAAAGTCTTCTATTTGCTGGGATGGAGATGCCTTCTCATTTAACCTTATTAATATCACGCTACTTCTTGACATCAGGGCGGATCTAAAATTTTTGGAGACAGTATTATATAAGCTTGCACCGTGATGATATCGCCCACTCCGAAATAAATGAGTTAAGCCCAGTCATACCAGGTATTAATATCAATCTAAGTATAAACTCGTTAAGTGCTAGAAGGTTCTATATTCAGAAGGTCCTTTGTTCAGAAGGTCCTATGTTCTAAAGATACAGCTTTTGTTTTGCAACGATCAGTCTATTTTCACAAAAAAAGATTAATATTGTATTTCAACCATTTGGGGATTAAAAACAAGAATAATGTTTAATAAAACAAGACACCAGTGACCAACGTTACGGCCAACGTCTTTGTGAATCATTGTAACGTTCACACTTTTTTGTTTCCTATTTATTCAGCTTTCATGCTCTAACTGAACCCAGTGGTGTGTTTTATTAAAGGGACTTGCCGCCCAGGTCTAAAATGATTAAAAAATCGGTGATTTTAATTTGGCTTATTAATATGACCATATGATGTAAACATGTCCATAAACTAGAACTGAAAAAGTTTTTTAATTTTTGTGCAATATCTCGCTTTATATCTCGCTTAACTGGTAAATGCGCAACACAAAAATAAAAAAAATTACGCAATTCTAGTCTATGGACATGCTCACATCATATGGCCATATTAGGAAGCCAAATAAAAATACCGTTTTTTTTATGATATAACCTGCTTGTGTCGCTTTAACCAATGTTATAAAATGTGTACTACCTCTGCTTTATTTGTTCATCATTTGTTTCTACTCTAACATTGAGTGCATATTAGTAATGATCGTGTACAATGATCATTTATAAGTGTGCCCACCACTCCACTCAAACGTATGCTGCATGCCACATTTTGTAATCAAAGTGAGCTCCATTATTGAGCTTTGTCACGGTTTCTGAGCTATCCAGCAAACATGCGACATTGAACCGTGCGACATTGGAGGGTTAGTGTTAGAAGAACGTTGGTGACGGTGGTCAGCGTTGAGCCATGTGGGCTGATGCCCCCACTTCGAGCATCCAAGCTCCATGTGGCGTGTTTAGTTGATAATTGTGGATATACAACATACATCATTCATTTTGCATATATAGATCATAAAATAAAGTGGACGAAAAGTGGCTTTTTTTATTTATTTGCTCGACAACAACGTTGGCTAATCCCTCTCATGATGTGGTGGGCGGGGGCCCTAGGGTAGTGGTTAGCACCGCTGTTTTTCACGCCAGAGTTCGGGGTTCGATTCCCGGTCTCGGCGGTTTGAAAGAAACAAAAATGTTTCTTCCCCATCCACGTGTGAAAGTCAGTATTGTGGGGAGCCTCCGTGATCGAGAAGTAGCGTTTCGAATTCTGTGTCTCTCACCATCCTCAGGAGGTTCTCCTGGCCCAGTTTAGCCTATATGTGCACAAAGGTGGCCTAAAGCCCGATTCATTTCCTTTCTCATGATGTGGTATGGAAATAAACTACATATTCCGTAATTCGACTTACCATGCATGCCCAGCGAATATGATACGTGGGCCGGGGCTGGAGCGACCCTGGACCAACATAGGAGCGGTATTGGTATAGCGTCCCGTGTTTGCTAGTTTGTGCTTTCATATGTAACAACAATAAAAACACGTGACGCTATAATACCAATATATTGTTCTTTGTTTACTGCTAAATATATTTTCTACCGTTAATTACCGTGAATTACACTTCAGTCATAATTTTATATTATTTTTACAAATGGAAAAAGAAAACAAATCTATTGTATCTGTAAGTTTGTTAAAGGGTGGCCCTCCTGTTAGCGGTCATTCGCTGACCTTAAGGAGCGTCTCCCTGATCACCTGTAAAACAAAACACATGAAAAATAAATGAAATAAAGCATTTAAGCTAAGCTAAACATTCCTTTAACTATAGGCTCGGGGTATCACGACTGAACTCTATTATGTCTTTGTCAACCGGGGTGTTAAAAATATCAAATAGGTGGTATTAAGATTGGGTCTGATTTTATAGGCCTATGTCTGAATCGCTATGTTTCATTCCCTCCCCAATTTCAAATTGCCATTCTGGATTTACAAAGGAGACAATCATAATTTGAAGTGTAGTCACCGTAAACGAAACGCAACCCTCCCTTTTTTTTTAGTGTTCCACACTCCACAACAATGCCACACAGTGCTACAAAAGTTGAAATGGCACAGTATATGAAACAACGACATTTCGCTATTTTCTGCTTGACACTGATGATCAGATTGACACTTAGTTTACAGTTTAATGTACAGCAGAGTCAGCGCTTAACCCTGTAACCACCAAGTTATTTAAAGTTTAATGTACAGCAGAGTCAGCGCTTAGCCCTGTAACCACCAAGTTATTTACACTTTAATGTACAGCGGAGTCAGCGCTTAACCCTGTAACCACGAAGTTATTTACACTTTAATGTACAGCGGAGTCAGCGCTTAACCCTGTAACCACCAGGTTATTTACACTTTAATGTACAGCAGAGTCAGCGCTCAACCCTCTAACCACCAAGTTATTTACACTTTAATGTGCAGCAGAGTCAGCGCTTAACCCTGTAACCACCAAGTTATTTAAAGTTACGTGCAGCGGAGTCAGAACTTAAACTTTCAAACACCAAGTGATTTAATTGGAATTTTCACACATGTAGGTCAACTATAAGCAAATCTTGCTAATTGATGTCACGTTTTGTCTTTAATTTGTTTAAAAGATGGTATTTAATGTGTTAATAAAAAAATAAAAACCTAATATAATCGGGCCCGGCGGTTAAAGGGTAAGATTGGTGGAACCAAATCCTCACATGGGATCTGTCCGCTCCACTGTCCTACACCCTAAAACATTTGTGCATATATCAACTTTGATTAGGGGCAACGAGAGGCACACCCCCCCCCCCCACCCCCTTGGATCCGCCAAGGGGAGTATTTAAAATAATATACATGGACTAGCCCAGTCTTCTACGAATAGACCTACGTGTAGGCCTACTAAAAAAATCCAATTGAACGTCGCTGATGCTCGGACTATGGTCGATTTCTTGTGTGTATATTTTTATCAAATTCATAAAAAACGACAGACAAAAGCTAAAGCAAGATATCTTTATTTTTTCACTGAACATACAAATATTTTCTATAAAATATATATGGGCAACCACGATACACGGACCAAATGTTGGTTTGATGTTGGTTCCAGGCCTGGGGTGTTGCAAGCTGGCTATTTCAGATTATCTGCTTTGAATTGCAATACGAGGGCCATGGACAGTTACTTTAGCCATGCCTATTACCCGTTAAGCTCTGAGCTAATAAACTCAAATTACCAGCCACTTGAAGTTGTGCCTCGCTACCGCGCAACACAACTTCAAGTGACTGAAAATTATTTGAATTTGCTAAATTTAACTCGAAATGTATATGATTATCGCAGATTAGAAACATATTTAACTTAGAAAACCTTGTTATATAAGGTCATTAAAACAACAGAAAACAATACTATGGTTGACTTTTGTCGACATCAGTGTTGAAAGGGTTAATCATACATTAATTATGCTAGATATTGTTACCAGCCGCCGCAGCTCTGACCCTTGACCCTAGATATTGTTACCAGCCGCCTCAGCTCTGACCCTTGACCCTAGATATTGTTACCAGCCGCCGCAGTTCTGACCCTTGACCCTAGGTATTGTTACCAGCCGCCTCAGCTCTGACCCTTGACCCTAGATATTGTTACTAGACGCCTCAGCTCTGACCCTTGTATGACTAGGTCATAGGCCAATATAACGCTGGTCAATTGTGAGGGATTCATAGTAGTAAAAGAACTACAAAACTTTAAAAAAAAGCTATATGTTAAAAAAAGCTAGTTATCACATGGACCTAATATTAAATGTTACAACATATGTTTCATATAGGCCTAGTATTAGTCGCGGATCCAGTGCCCCCCCCCCCTTTCCAGGGCTAACCTTAAACCCTAACACTAAACCTGACCTGAAATTAAACGTTACAACATATGTTCCATAACACTATTAGGCGCGGATCCAGTTCCCCCCTTTTCCGCTAAATTCTTTAAAAAGGCAGATATATAATTTTGAAACCGTAAAAGCCATAATATACATTTTAGTTGTGTGTAATGCAAGCAAAATAAAACAATCTTACAATAAAGTAAATGTTGTCCGTTTTTCATAGTTAAAAGAAAATGTACTGATACATCATAATCAGTAAGCTAATCAGTTTCATTGTAAAATTTAATAACATCCTATTTCTAATAATACTATTTTGTACAGGGCCATATTCTGCCGAAGACAAAGGAGGGTTAAAGGTCAACCCCTGAGGTCAACCATCCGGTAACAGGGGGTCTGCTGAACATAAGGCCCCTATGTATACAATATATCGAATAAGTTGCATCTTACAAATATATTATATACAATTAGGCTTATTATTAGTATACTCTGCAAGTGTTTTGTTAAGTTAAACTGGGGTGTTGCAAGCTGGCTATTTCAGATTATCTGCTTTGAATTGCAATACGAGGGCCATGGACAGTTACTTTAGCCATGCCTATTACCCGTTAAGCTCTGAGCTAATAAACTCAAATTACCAGCCACTTGAAGTTGTGCCTCGCTACCGCGCAACACAACTTCAAGTGACTGAAAATTATTTGAATTTGCTAAATTTAACTCGAAATGTATATGATTATCGCAGATTAGAAACATATTTAACTTAGAAAACCTTGTTATATAAGGTCATTAAAACAACAGAAAACAATACTATGGTTGACTTTTGTCGACATCAGTGTTGAAAGGGTTAATCATACATTAATTATGCTAGATATTGTTACCAGCCGCCGCAGCTCTGACCCTTGACCCTAGATATTGTTACCAGCCGCCTCAGCTCTGACCCTTGACCCTAGATATTGTTACCAGCCGCCGCAGTTCTGACCCTTGACCCTAGGTATTGTTACCAGCCGCCTCAGCTCTGACCCTTGACCCTAGATATTGTTACTAGACGCCTCAGCTCTGACCCTTGTATGACTAGGTCATAGGCCAATATAACGCTGGTCAATTGTGAGGGATTCATAGTAGTAAAAGAACTACAAAACTTTAAAAAAAAGCTATATGTTAAAAAAAGCTAGTTATCACATGGACCTAATATTAAATGTTACAACATATGTTTCATATAGGCCTAGTATTAGTCGCGGATCCAGTGCCCCCCCCCCTTTCCAGGGCTAACCTTAAACCCTAACACTAAACCTGACCTGAAATTAAACGTTACAACATATGTTCCATAACACTATTAGGCGCGGATCCAGTTCCCCCCTTTTCCGCTAAATTCTTTAAAAAGGCAGATATATAATTTTGAAACCGTAAAAGCCATAATATACATTTTAGTTGTGTGTAATGCAAGCAAAATAAAACAATCTTACAATAAAGTAAATGTTGTCCGTTTTTCATAGTTAAAAGAAAATGTACTGATACATCATAATCAGTAAGCTAATCAGTTTCATTGTAAAATTTAATAACATCCCATTTCTAATAATACTATTTTGTACAGGGCCATATTCTGCCGAAGACAAAGGAGGGTTAAAGGTCAACCCCTGAGGTCAACCATCCGGTAACAGGGGGTCTGCTGAACATAAGGCCCCTATGTATACAATATATCGAATAAGTTGCATCTTACAAATATATTATATACAATTAGGCTTATTATTAGTATACTCTGCAAGTGTTTTGTTAAGTTAAACGACATGTACACATGTATATATTGAAGCATTAAAACAATCAGATATTGTTGTAATGATTTCAAACTGTGTATTCCAGCCTTAGCACTTTAAGCAGAGGAAAGACAATATATTATCAGGATTATTAATCGAATAGAATAATTCACAGCAAAAATGGTAGCAAATAAGGTTGCTTTATAATTATTTTCTAGTGATGACTGTGTGCGTACATAAGAATATATTAAACGATGTGCTTAAATAACGATGCATCATGGACACAATGGGCTTGACTCCACAGTACGTCGAGCAGTCTAGAAGTTTTTCTTGTGAAGATGTTCAGCCTTCAGAATGTAAATTTAGAACCTTAAATGTACGTTAAGTTTGTCTAACATGTTTACTAAATCGGGCTATATTCGACAGCTCGTATCAATTATCGTGACATTGTGTTGCAACCTGGCAATTTCAAGACATTCAGGATATAGGGCCTAGTCTATCACAGGCTCGTCCATCAAATCACAGTCAAATGATAATATAACTTGAAACTTAAGGACCATTTAGCTCCGATGGTATGCTGTAGGCAGCCATCCGTGTCAATCCTTCTTTACTCAGAGGAGCCCACTTTGTTTTCAGAGTCAGAAGTCTTGGCCAGATAAATTGCAATTATCCCACAAGCCAGCTGTACAACAAAGACAAATGTATTATTATTTAAAGCGAAAATGACATGGTTATAATATAATTATATTTTAAAATCATTATGAGTAATGCTCCGTATTATTCTTGTACCAATTTAATCGCTGTGAAAGGCTATGGTGCAGCATAAACATCAATAATAACTAACAATATAGGCTAATAATTCAGATTATAAATATTACAAATAATTTATCAAATCATCAGTGTTTCAAACTATGACAAATTGTATACCTCAGCTACAAGCAACACAACTATCACTGGGATGGTGTAGGAATTCAGATCTGACAGCGCTGATTTCAACTCGCCATAACAGCCCTGTAAAATAATCATACAATCTAATTAGAGCTAAAGTGTACCTAGGACAAAATAAAATTATAAATTAAATGGGTTATCTGAACATCCGAGGTATAATACCCAATGCCCGACCGGTCACATTATGTGCCTGTCATAATTTGATTGTAGTCTTTCACAATCAGCTCGAACTAATGTAATTTAAATTAGTATATTTCCATATCCTTTTCTACGTTGATATAAAACTCTCCAAAGAAAATGTTAAAGTTATGCCCCAGCCACGTTTGCTCTAGGACTAGTGACTATACAGCGGACGTATTCTTCTAAATCAAGCTCAAAAAACCTCCAGTGGCCGCAGAGATCCGTGATGGCCACAGGGTCCCCCTATCGCGAATCACAAACAGTGACCCATAGCCCCAGTGGCTGAAACAGGTTTTAGCCACAGATTGACCACGCACAAAATTGTGATATATTTCTTTGGACTGTCATATCTGAAAATATCGGGCAATAATCAGGTCGAAAATAGTTTTTTTCGAATCAATAAAATGTCAGTTCCATGCCCGCATGCTCAGCTCAGAGGTCACACAGTAATTAAAAAATTATGGACATTTTGCTGACCTTGGGGTCGAGATCGCTCTCAGTCACCGCCATGTTGAATTTTTCTGGTAAAGCAAATACATCAATCCATGGCCTCGGAAAAGGCGACACGGCCAAGTCACCCACACGCAGCAGAATTAAAGATCTACATTCGATGCAGATATAAGACATGTAATAGAACCAATTCATGGCGACCACACGACTGACATCTTCATCTATCCAGTTGTCTGCTACCGGTAGACTCCTGGACATCACACATATGTGCTATTGGTACAGAACCCCCTCCTCCCTCGTCAACTCAGACAGCCCAGACAATCTGACCTGAGTGCGACCTCCACACTGCAGTCAGTAAACCGGTGACGTCATAATGAATATTCATGTTGCTCGCACCCCTCCCGTTCGTACATCTGTAAGGCACACCTGTTGTCAAGGTCAGACCAGTGGTAGTCTGATGGTCAGACCTGATATGTCAAGATGCACGACTGATTGTCTTATGATTACCCTACAGTCCTAATACGTAAATTATATGTTTACCTCTCCAATAATACTGCGACCAGAACAAATTTACCCGCACCAAAGAACGGCTTTGAAGTAGCCCTACAACTATAAAGCCACTCTACGACTGCATTTTAGTGGCGTTATTATATTTTAAGAAATTGTAGTCACCGTAGACTAAAAGCCTCAGTCAAACTAATTTGTTCAAAAGCTGCCCCCGCAGAATCTACGGTGGTCCCAGGGTCAATATATATGGAGCCTTTTTCTTTTATATGGATTCCTTTTCTTTTACAGACTGTATGCGTTACGGTAGGAGTAGGCCTAGAGCCTCTAGGATTACAGACTGTATGCGTTACGGTAGGAGTAGGCCTATAGTCTCTAGGATTACAGACTGTATGTGTTACGGTAGGAATAGGCCTATAGCCTCTGTATGCGTTACGGTAGGAGTAGGCCTATAGCCTCTGTATGCGTTACGGTAGGAGTAGGCCTATAGCCTCTAGGTTTACAGACTGTATGCGTTACGGTAGGAGTAGGCCTATAGCCTCTGTGTGTTTTACGGTAGGAGTAGGCCTATAGTCTCTAGGTTTACAAATTGTATGCGTTACGGTGGGAGTAGGCCCATAGCCTCTAGGTTTACAGACTGTATGCGTTACGGTGGGAGTAGGCCTATAGCCTCTAGGTTTACAGACTGTATGCGTTACGGTAGGAGTAGGCCTATAGCCTCTGGGTTTACAGACTGTATGCGTTACGGTAGGAGTAGGCCTATAGCCTCTGTATGCGTTACGGTAGGAGTAGGCCTATAGCCTCTGTATACGTTACGGTAGGAGTAGGCATATAGCCTCCAGATTTACAGACTTTATGCGTTACAGTAGGTGTAGGCCTATAGCCTCTGTATGCGTTACGGTGGGAGTAGGCCTATAGCCTCTGTATGCGTTACGGTAGGAGTAGGCATATAGCCTCTGTATGCGTTACGGTGGGAGTAGGCCTATAGCCTCTAGGATTACAGACTGTATGCATTGCGGTAGGAGTAGGCCTATAGCCTCTAGGATTACAGACTGTATGCGTTACGGTAGGAGTAGGCTTATAGCCTCTGTATGCGTTACGGTGGGAGTAGGCCTATAGTCTCTAGGATTACAGACTGTATGCGTTACGGTAGGAGTAGGCCTATAGCCTCTGTATGCGTAACGGTAGGAGTAGGCCTATAGCCTCTGTATGCGTTACGGTAGGAGTAGGCCTATAGCCTCTAGGTTTACAGACTGTATGCGTTACGGTAGGAGTAGGCCTATAGCCTCTAGGTTTACAAATTGTATGCGTTACGCTAGGAGTAGGCCTATAGCCTCTAGGTTTACAGACTGTATGCGTTATGGTAGGAGTAGGCCTATAGCCTCTGTATGCGCTACGGTGGGAGTAGGCCTATAGCCTCTGTATGCGTTAGGGTAGGAGTAGGCCTATAGCCTCTAGGTTTACAGACTGCATACGTTACGGTAGGAGTAGGCCTATAGCATCTAGGTTTACAGACTGTATGCGTGACGGTGGGAGTAGGCCAATAGCCTCTGGGTTTACAGACTGTATGCGTTACGGTAGGAGTAGGCCTATAGTCTCTAGGTTTACAAATTGTATGCGTTACGCTAGTAGTAGGCCTATAGCCTCTAGGTTTACAGACTGTATACGTTACGGTAGGAGTAGGCCTATAGCCTCTGGATTTACAGACTGTATGCGTTACGGTAGGAGTAGGCCTATAGCCTCTGGATTTACAGACTGTATGCGTTATGGTAGGAGTAGGCCTATAGCCTCTGTATGCGCTACGGTGGGAGTAGGCCTATAGCCTCTGTATGCGTTGAGGTAGGAGTAGGCCTATAGCCTCTAGGTTTACAGACCGCATACGTTACGGTAGGAGTAGGCCTATAGTCTCTAGGTTTACAGACTGTATACGTTACGGTAGGAGTAGGCCTATAGCCTCTGGATTTACAGACTGTATGCGTTACGGTGGGAGTAGGCCAATAGCCTCTGTATGCGCCACGGTAGGAGTAGGCCTATAGCCTCCAGGTTTACAGACTGTATGTGTTATGGTAGGAGTAGGCCTATAGCCTTTGTATGCGTTACGGTAGGAGTAGGCCTATAGCCTCTGTATGCGTTACGGTAGGAGTAGGCCTATAGCCTCTGTATGCGTTACGGTAGGAATAGGCCTATAGCCTCTAGGTTCACAGACTGTATGCGTTATGGTAGGAGTAGGCCTATAGCCTCTGTATGCGTTACGGTAGGAGTAGGCCTATAGCTTCTGTATGCGTTACGGTAGGAGTAGGCCTATAACCTCTGTATGCGTTACGGTAGGAGTAGGCCTATAGCCTCTGTATGCGTTACGGTAGGAGTAGGCCTATGGCCTCTAGGTTTACAGACTGTATGCGTTATGGTAGGAGTAGGCATATAGCCTCTGGGTACACATTACGGTAGGAGTAGGCCTATAGCCTCTAGGTTTACAGACTGTTATATGCGTTATGGTAGGAGTAGGCCTATAGCCTTTGTATGCGTCACGGTAGAAAGCCTATAGCCTCTGGGTTTACAGACTGTATGTGTTATGGTAGTAGTAGGCATATAGCTCAGAGGCGTAGCCAGGGTTATTAGCATGTGTACTCACACAGCAAATGCTGTATTCTGAAGCTTTAGCTAAATTGACACGATTTAATTGATTTCGTAAATTGGGTAACTTATGAGAACATAATAAACTTAGCAGCTTAACAATATAAATTATTAATTGCAATCCACGTGTGTGCGTTTAAACGCCTTGTTGACTTTAACTGCCCATTTAATGTAATATGTGTCTGGTGTTCCATGTGTATAGCCATAGCTTATCGATTTATTCAATAAAAGAGAGAAAAATATTTGTGTATCTTGGCTTATTTTTTTACTGAACTGCGCCATTCGACTGATCATGCTGATAATTAGGCCTACGTGCACAGATTACGTGACGGATTGCACATGATGTTTGCCAAATATTGTCTACAGGGAAGATGTGTAGATAGGATTAGACCCCTTAGTCTGGGCTAATATTACATGCCAAACAAGTACGGTAACAGACAAAAGCCACAAGCCGGATAATGCTTATTGATAATAATAGGCTTGTATAGATTTTAATATACAAACCAAGACCATAGATTGCGATCGCGACGCGGCAAAAACAGCAGCACAAGATCAAGAATTATAAAGCCTAACTATTATCAGATTATGTTATCCAGCCGGGCGATCACCCACCCAGCAGAAACGAGACATTGTCTGTGACGCTGGGCCAACATTAAAACACCATTGTGTTTGCTGGGCAGGAACCTGGTGTCATAGGCCTATATACACACATAGTCGTCACCTTGTGTATAATTTGCTCACAAGGCAAGGTTTTCCAGTTATTACGCATATTGAAGTCACAACAGAAGTGTGAAGTAAGTGGCAGCAGGTCGGCCATTTTGAATTTGATGAAGTTGATTTTTTTCATCGTATATCCCTACCTGAAACTGCACATTTTGTTTAATAGTAATGGTCTAGCTGTCTGGTCTGGTTTTCCACATATTACGCATACATGTATTACAAAAATAATGCCCGATAATTTTTGGCCGCCATGACCTACTTTCTGTGCAAATCTTGCCCCATTTCAAACTTATGTGAGCTATTAGTGAAATGGATATATGGTATGAATTTTTGAGCAATATATAAAAAAATGTTGAGTGAATCGCGTTAACGGGAAAATGTGTCGATCGGAAGTGGCCGCAGGTCTGCCATATTGACTTTGGTCAAGTTGAAATTTCTCATGGTATATTATTCCTACCAGAAACTGCACATTTTGCTCCATAGCAATAGTCAAGTTATCTGGTCCGGTTTTCCAGATATTTCGCATATTAAAAAAAATAATGGCCGATAATCGGCCCCCATGACCTAGTTTCTGTCCGAATATTGCCCAATTTCGAACTCATCCGAGCTATTATTGAAATGGATATGGGGGGCCTACGGTATAAATTTTTGAGCAATACATAAACAAATGTTGAGTGATTTTCGTTAACGAAAAAAAATGTCGATCGGAAAAAAGTCATGGTCATAGGGGTCACAGAAAGATCAAATGTGAAATTAGTCAAGCTTTAGTCATGATTAACCAAACTCTGTATGTGAAGTTTGATGTGCATTCAACTTACGCGAAACATGTTATAGTGCTAAAAGTGGCGGACAGACGGACGGACAGACGGACGGACCAGCCTGATGACGACAATAGACATCCGCCAAAATATTGGTAATTATTCATTATGCAATTCCTATTTTGAAATGATATATTGATTGATTGCCACCTACTGTGAACGCCAAAACATGTTTTTTAACATAATATTCATAGCTGCATGATTACGATTTCTTGCAACAATATATTCTAAATTGATTTCATAGTGTTGTTGTAATAAATTACCGAGTCATTTGTCTGCACATTCATACTGCACGGTTAACCTGTTAACAGTGAACATATTTACTTATACTAGGTTATATACCACTATAGTCTGTCCAACGGTGGAGGATTGTCCAAAATGAAAGTTTACTTTCGTTGATTAGGCCTGCTCAGTCAATTCTAAAGCGATTTTCATGCAAGTAGGCCTACTGTCATTTGGTAGCTGAAGAGGTCGCCGCTGATCAGCTGCCTATTGGAAAAAACAGATGCATCTGTTCGATGTTTGGCTGCAGGAATCAGATTGTTTAGTGGTCTACAATCAATTTGTGACGCTTTTAGGGTCATGTTAAGAAAATATAAACAGTTCAAAATTTGAATCGAGCAAGTATGATCAGTATAAACAGTCGCTATTGTGTTTAATGTTTTTGCAGCTGCAAACAACATTCAGCTCTCTGTCTGGAAACGCAGTGCCGTCTAGTCATTTGGCACCTGTCCTGAAAATGTCATTAAAAAATATTGTATAGCTGAAAAGTTAGAACGTTTGACATTGTAGTAAATATCTAATTATGACGCCCCTCTATAAACCTATCATAAACTTAATTCTGGTTTATTCTCAGAATTGTGTTACATGTCAAAATGGTCAAACTATTGAAATACTCACTGGAATTCCCGAAATTTGTCGCCAAATGACTTGATAATAATGGTTGTAAAATTTTGTAAAAATCAATGGAGAATTGATTGAGTAATACCCGAAAAGCTAACTTTCCTTTTGGACTTCCACCGTCGGACAGACCAGGCCTATATATAGGCAGTGATTTATTGTCGTAACGAGTGATTAGGGCAGGTGTTTTAAGTGGTGATAAAGTCAATATCAGTTTTGTTTTGCACTCTTGCGTTATAATGTAATTAAACTGTTCTCCTTCGTGTAGGACCTATACTTCCTGTAAAACGGATCAGATACAAACAGATAGGGCCCAAGCAACACCTCACAGATTTTTTTCTAAAACTGTGAACCGGACACACACTTGCTCTGGATCCACTACAGCACTGAAGTACAGATTAAATGTTGCATTTTGATGAGATTTGAATGCTCTATTAAATATATCATAAAATTAATTATTCTTCACCCTTCCATACAATGTGTACGCACGTGCGTACTGGCGTACGTCTGGCTACGCGCCTGTAGCTTCTGTAAGCGTTACGGTAGAAAGCCTATAGCCTCTGGGCTATAATTTTGAATGGAAATTAGAAAACCTGCAGAACGACTCTTCGTCAAACACACGTAGAGCGCATGATGGTGTGGCTTGTTGTGTGGCTTCCAGAGGGTTTGATTGATAATTATCAACCCATTAACAAATTGCGGTATCAGCAGGGATTTCACAGGCATCCTGATAGAGAAGCCTGAAGGCGGACCTACTGCCACATGGGACACTGGCTCTCTACAGTATGATAAAGTAGAATTTCTAAGGTGGCCTTAGAATTGTCATTGACCATATACTTTCTAGACCATACTAACACATTAACAAATATGACTTCATGGCCACTTTTGTAAATGTGTATACATGTATACCTTTAAGCTAAGCCGAAAAGTCATGGCTCGCCCACATCCCGTCCTTTACACACCCACAGATTATCAGTAGGATAAAGGCTCTCCTGCCATCCCGCCCTTTACTCACCCACAGATTATCAGTAGGATAAAGGCTCACCTGCCATCCCGCCCTTTACTCACCCACAGATTATCAGTAGGATAAAGGCCCTCCTGCCATCCCGCCCTTTACTCGCCCACAGATTATCAGTAGGATAAAGGCTCTCCTGCCATCCCGCCCTCTACTCAACCACAGATTATCAGTAGGATAAAGGCTCACCTGCCATCCCGCCCTTTACTCACCCACAGATTATCAGTAGGATAAAGGCTCACCTGCCATCTCGCCCTTTACTCACCCACAGATTATCAGTAGGATAAAGGCTCTCCTGCCATCCCGCCCTTTACTCGCCCACAGATTATCAGTAGGATAAAGGCTCACTTGCCATCCCGTCCTTTACTCACCCACAGATTATCAGTAGGATAAAGGCTCTCCTGCCATCCCGCCCTTTACTCACCCACAGATTATCAGTAGGATGAAGGCTCTCCTGCCATCCCGCCCTTTACTCACCCGCAGATTATCAGTAGGATGAGGGCTCTCCTGCCATCCCGCCCTTTACTCACCCACAGATTATCAGTAGGATAAAGGCTCTCCTGCCATCCCGCCCTTTACTCGCCCACAGATTATCAGTAGGATAAAGGCTCACCTGCCATCCCGCCCTTTACTCACCCACAGATTATCAGTAGGATACAGGCTCACCTGCCATCCCGCCCTTTACTCACCCACAGATTATCAGTAGGATAAAGGCTCTCCTGCCATCCCGCCCTTTACTCACCCACAGATTATCAGTAGGATAAAGGCTCACCTGCCATCCCGCCCTTTACTCACCCACAGATTATCCGTAGGATAAAGGCTCACCTGCCATCCCGCCCTTTACACACCCACAGATTATCAGTAGGATAAAGGCTCACCTGCCATCCCGCCCTTTACTCACCCACAGATTATCAGTAGGATAAAGGCTCACCTGCCATCACGCCCTTTACTCACCCACAGATTATCAGTAGGAAAGAGGCTCTCCTGCCATCCCGCCCTTTACTCACCCACAGATCATCAGTAGGATAAAGGCTCACCTGCCATCCCGCCCTTTACTCACCCACAGATTATCAGTAGGATAAAGGCTCACCTGCCATCACGCCCTTTACTCACCCACAGATTATCAGTAAGAAAGAGGCTCTCCTGCCATCCCGCCCTTCACTCACCCACAGATTATCAGTAGGATAAAGGCTCACCTGCCATCCCGCCCTTTACTCACCCACAGATTATCAGTAGGATAAAGGCTCACCTGCCATCCCGCCCTTTACTCACCCACAGATTATCAGTAGGATAAAGGCTCTCCTGCCATCCCGCCCTTTACTCACCCACAGATTATCAGTAGGATAAAGGCTCACCTGCCATCCCGCCCTTTACTCACCCACAGATTATCAGTAGGATAACGGATCTCCTGCCATCCCGCCCTTTACTCACCCACAGATTATCAGTAGGATAAAGGCTCACCTGCCATCCCGCCCTTTACTCGCCCACAGATTATCAGTAGGATAAAGGCTCTCCTGCCATCCCGCCCTCTACTCAACCACAGATTATCAGTAGGATAACGGATCTCCTGCCATCCCGCCCTTTACTCACCCACAGATTATCAGCAGGATAAAGGCTCACCTGCCATCCCGCCCTTTACTCGCCCACAGATTATCAGTAGGTTAAAGGCTCACCTGCCATCCCGCCCTTCGATTGTAAAATATGTAAACAGTCTGGCTTCAACTCACTGTTTTCCAGTTAGAGCTGATATCGCTTGGATATACAGTGCAGTCTGTATAAAGAGGGGTACCATCAGGAAATGGTTCGTCCATTACACAGCACGCTACAGGGGTCTGCATGGTATATCTAGTATTTAAACCACCTAATCTGGAAATAAAAATAAGCTGAATTTATTATTTTTATGAGAAAATAGTATTGTGATTGAAGTCATCCACATAATAGTATTGTTCAAATATGCTACCTCCAAGATAGTATCAAGTCAGTATCGTACATGTCTAATCAAACTTTTTTTTGCGTATTTCACAAGCTGTTTTTTCAAGATAAATTGGGTGTCTTGGGTATCGTTTAGATTATCACACTACTTACCCTAAATCTATTTCACGCACGTTGTTCCATTTGTCTATGTCTTCGAAATCGGTGAAGTCATCCACACCACAGCACTCCATCTGGTAAAAATGATAAGACAATAAATGACTAACACACACCACAGCACTACATCTGGTAAAAATGAAAAGACATTAAATGACTAACACACACCACAGCACTCCATCTGGTGTAAATTATAACACAATAAATGACTAACACACATCACAACACTCCATCTGGTGTACATTATAACACAATAAATGACTAACACGCACCACAGCACTCCATCTGGTGTAAATTATAACACAATAAATGACTAACACACACCACAGCACTACATCTGGTGTAAATTATAACACAATAAATGATTAACACACACCACTTCACTCCATCTGGTATAAATTATAACACGATAAATGACTAACACACATCACAACACTCCATCTGGTGTACATTATAACACAATAAATGACTAACACACACCACAGCACTCCATCTGGTGTAAATTATAACACAATAAATGACTAACACACACCACAGCACTACATCTGGTGTAGATTATAACACAATAAATGATTAACACACACCACTTCACTCCATCTGGTATAAATTATAACACAATAAATGACTAACACACACCACAGCACTACATCTGGTATAAATTATAACACAATAAATGATTAACACACACCACAGCACTACATCTGGTGTAAATTGTAACACAATAAATGATTAACACACACCACATCACTCCATCTGGTGTAAATTATGATACAATAAATGACTAACACACACCACAGCACTTCATCTGGTGCAGATTATAACACAATAAATTACTAACACACACCACAGCACTCCATCTGGCTCAAATTATAGACAATAAATGACTAACACACCACAGCACTCCATCTGGTTCAAATTATAGACAATAAATGACTAACACACACCACAGCACTCCGTCTGGTGTAGATTATAATACAATAAATGACTAACACACACCACAGCACTCCATCTGGTTCAAATTATAGGCAATAAATGACTAACACACCCCACAGCACTCCATCTGGTGTAAATGATAACACAATAAATGACTAACACACACCACAGCACTCCATCTGGCTCAAATTATAGACAATAAATGACTAACACACCACAGCACTCCATCTGGTTCAAATTATAGACAATAAATGACTAACACACACCACAGCACTCCGTCTGGTGTGAATTATAACACAATAAATGACTAACACACACCACAGCACTCCGTCTGGTGTAAATTATAACACAATAAATGACTAACACACACCACAGCACTCCATCTGGTGTAAATGATAACACAATAAATGACTAACACAAACCACAGCACTCCAGCTGGTGTAGATTATAACACAATAAATGACTAACACACACCACAGCACTCCATCTGGTGTAAATTATAACACAATAAATGACTAACACACACCACATCACTCCATCTGGTGTAAATTATAACACAATAAATGACTAATACACACCACAGCACTCTATCTTGTTCAAATTATAGACAATAAATGACTAACACACACCACAGCACTCCATCTGGTGTAAATTATAAGACAATAGATGACTAACACACATCACAACACTCCATATGGACAGTAAATGATCAACACACATATTATATACGGAATACGGCGTTGTCTCATCGGTGTCGGCTCGATAACTGAAGTTAAGCAACGTCGCGCCCGGTTCATAATTGGATGGGTGACCGCCTGGGACTGCCAGGTGCCGTATACACTAGGACATCGAGCAGCGATGTCGTGTTGTGGGGCTCAGAGAACTACGTAAATCAGATGGCTCGTCAAACTGATTTTGAGCTGGACGTAAAATAACCTCAATGGACGTAGGCGCAGTTTCCATCCGGCGAGACCCCAGAAAATCCACAATGTGGAGTACTTGGCATGCACATAAGGCTATGAATTATATCATGAATGATAACAGGTCTTGCTAAGTTACTCCCATGGCGCGATAGCACAATATTGCATACTGCCACGTAATATACAGATGCAGATACCACAGCACTCCATCTGGTGTAAATTATAACACGATAAATGACTAACTTTAAAATTATAGGTACGATATTTCAACTTGATAAACTTGTATATGTACGTCTCTTGGACCCTTTCTCGTCAAGTAAAACAAAAAAGCAGTATATGTTTTTTTTTAATAAACAGGTACTGCGTTTTGGCTTTGTAAACATAAACATAAAAATGAGTTAGATTTATTTTCAAAATCTCACCTTAATCATGATAAAGTTCCACAGTACAGATTCCACGTTATCTCCGTCGATGCCCTTGTATTGTTTTGTAATCATGCTTTTCATTGCAC
Source organism: Flabesymbios commensalis (assembly GCA_964017125.1). Classification (NCBI taxonomy): domain Eukaryota; kingdom Metazoa; phylum Annelida; class Polychaeta; order Terebellida; family Flabelligeridae; genus Flabesymbios; species Flabesymbios commensalis. Next base: position 105,923,634 of record OZ024905.1, on the reverse strand, counting down.
CTTTGATGTTACCTGCAAACTGGAAGGAAAATCTGCGTTGAATGATGCAAAAGAGGACTTGGTGACTGATATGTTTAAAAAACATAGATTTTGAAAAAATTATTACCATTTTCTGTAAAGATGGCTAGAATTACCAGGGCAATTACATATTGTAAGCTTCCGATTGTATTTCAGATTGTTTTTATATTACACAACTTGAAGTGGGTGAATATTATATTCATAATTACTCCCATCAGACAGACAGACAGACAGATATTTTATCGACAGAAATAAAAGTCATTACAGACTTATTTGTCATAGTAATAAGAGAGATATATGTACATGTATATACAAGAATGTTAGTTTGTTAAAATCATATGAGTCAATATACATAGTATGATAAACAACTAAAATCATGTTAGGTGGCATTGCCATAATAAAACTGGGTATTTCGGTGATACAAATGACTACTTCTTAAAATAAAATTAAAAGGCATAGCCAAGATAACATGGGGGTCTATCATGTTGCTTCCCGCACCAAAACCAGAGATAAAATAGCTACTATGTTTAATATACTAATTATATATAGTAGCAAAAAAGACACTCTGGAAAGCGTAGAAACCAAAAATATATACAGGTGCATAATTATGCTACAGTAACTGGAGTATGAAATAAGACAATGGTAAAAATTATATGGTATTTAAAAAATATATATATGTATATATAATATAACGCAGTACAATTAATGTGGCAATCCGCGAAACAGGTAGCTCCGAGCCATGTGACCATGCAAGCACAGTCGCTATGAACTCGGAGATTCCCTGATAATGACTAGTGGTGTAAACTTAACAACGTAATAACAGTACTACTACCGTAACACAATATATACATACTAATAAAAGTCGGACATTGTGGTTCGTCGACTGCCAACAAAGTATTGCATCAGAACCATACATATTATCGAGTGTTGCAGACTTGTGATGTAATAACAATGACAATTACGGATAATAATTATGTGTGCCATTCACGCAGGACATGGCACTCACACAATAACATTAAAGTTTATTTAATTAACTAGTGATTTATTACCTATATGGCCCTCGCACAAAAAAAAACATTACAGCTTATTTTAATTCACTATATTGTTTATTTCATACCATTTCACTCACGACCTAGTTAGTACCACATACTCGGAGTTACAATCGAAGAAAAACATTCCCGACCTCATAGATAAAATCAGCTGACTTAGCAACTCTGAAATCATCCATAAGGCCCCACCTCGTCTGATAACAAAGGCGACGGAAACGTCCCTAACCGGCCCTAAAAAGCCAAATAATAAATCCGAGAGCAACAGCCGTCCTGATATGTGATAATACCCAAGTCAGATCATGAAGGCATGATAATATGGATAATATAGCGATAGGTGACTTTGATTTATTATACTCGGTGTTTTTAACAATTAATTTGTTTAAAACAGCCATAGATAAATTGCGCTAGTGACTTCACCACTGTTATGTCTCTAGATGTCATAATTTGTAGAAACATTTCATTTGTCGGCTGTATATTGATAGTTGCGGTTACCGAGTTAAACAAGATTTTGCGTTCATTATTCATAGCGTTACAGTGGAGAAGAAGATGTATTTCGTCGTCAATTTCGTTTAATTCACACCTTGTGCATATTCGCTGGTTTATTGGAGTGATTGGATTATTGTATCGTCCTCTTTCTATATTTAGATCATGTGAGCTCATTCGGTATCTCGCCATTGATGTTCGATTGAAGATATATTTTACATCAGACAACAGCTATTTGGTGTGTCAGTAAAACTAATTGAGCATTTTTATTGCCGTGGGAACGCACAGTGTCTGCGTGAGTGATTCAGGAGACGAGTGAAACTTACCGTATCTGTGACGAAGCAGATGAGAAGTATAAACTTAGCCAGGAACACTGTGAGTATAAGGGTGGCATACTGAAATAATAAAGTGACACCATGTGGATTAGGGCTAGGGTTAGGGTTGGGGGGTAAACCCTAAACCTAACCCTAACCCAGAAGTATACACTTAGCCAGAAACACTGTGAGTATAAATGCGGCATACTGAAATAATAAAGTGACACCATGTGGATTAGGGTTAGGGTTAGGGTTGGGGTGTAACTACTAAGCTACTACTAGCTAATATGTGTAGCTACTGTAAAGAAATTCTCGCTGATAAACAATTCAAGACCAGAAACATTTTTTTAAAATTAGAGTAGAGTTTTACAGTTGGCCAGGGAACATTTTGTCACATTTTAGCTTTCGGGGCACTTGGTTCACAAAAAGTTGTGTCAAGTGTGTATCAGGGTTAGGGTGACCCTAACCCTGACCCCGACACTAACCCTGACCCTGAAGCGATCCGCAGTCTCAGATTTGTCCAAATAGGGACCAATCTCATGTAAAAGTGCTAAAAACATTAAAAAACATTAACAGTCGTAATATTTGCTCAAAGGGGTTATCAAAGATAAAATCTGCTGTGCATAGTCAATAGGCAGTAACTGTAACGGCCATTTCAAGTAAGCCGTTACCGCCCTTTGGCTCTGTGCGGCAGATTATATACATACGGCATCGGTGGGAAGGCGAGATGGGCTCATCCCAGCACAAGACACCACATCAAACCCGAGCCTTTAGGCGAGGGCCTTATGTGGTGACGAGTGCTGAGATCGGCCCATCTCGCCGTACCAGCGATGCAGTATGTATTTTCTCGTACGAATATCTATTTGAAACGTCAAAATCAAACTGAGAATCAAAATGTGAGAGTGCGAGATGGGCTGATCTCGTAGTGAAAGGAAACAGCCAGAGTGCGAGAAACTTCATTACCGTGTAGAGCATACACTTGTTGCTGCAACAAGCTCCACAACATCCCAGAAATCCTAGCACACACAGCACAACACCCACACATATGAAAGCTGTTGACAAGGGACTCAGGATCGGCGACAAATCCAAAGCAACATCCTACAAACATCAGATTTTTGGGCTATACAACACTGTAAAATACGGAATAATATAATAACATTTGGCAATAATATTCAACCCTTCTTGTCAATTTGGGCGTGTCTAGGTTTACTTGACCAGACAATTAGCTTATTATATTCTTCCAAGTAGAATGCGATATTTGCAAAATATATCCGCATGCTGACCTGTAAACTTTTAAGCCCCAGCGACAGGATCCTGATGATCACAATTTCATCACTATAGCTGGTCATAAATAGTCATAAATAAATGCCCAATAACAATCCAGAAACACATTTGAATACGAAGCATACCTAATTTTATTTAAAATTACACGTCACTCATTGACACACATTGAGTATGATACTGTATTCTAGCAGCCAAAGTGCTGTTTATGCCACATATGACTGGCATATACATCACTTTGACTGCTAGGTTACGTTATATCAAATGGTACATACAACACTTTGACTGCTAGACGACGTTATATCAAATGGTACATACAGCACTTTGACTTCTAGAGGACGTTACATCAAATGGTACATACAGCACTTTTTCTGCTAGAGGACGTTATATCAAATGGTACATACTTCACTTTGACTGCTAGAGGACGTTATATCAAATGGAACATACATTACTATGAGTGCTAGGGGACGTTATATCAAATAATAAATCCAGCACTTTGACTGCTAGAGGATGTTATATCAAATGAGCAGTACACACAGCACTTTGCCTGCTAGAGGATGTTATATCAAATGGTACATACACCACTTTGACTGCTAAAAGACGTGATATCAAATGGTACATACATCACTTTGACTGCTAGAGGACTTTATATCAAATAATAAATCCAGCACTTTGACTGCTAGAGGACATTAAATCAAATGGTACATACAGCACTTTGACTGTTAGAGGACGTTATATCAAATGGTACATACAGCACTTTGACTGCTAGATGATGTTATATCAAATGGTGCATACAGCACTTTGACTGCTAGAGGACGTTATATCAAATGGTACATACAGCACTTTACTGCTAGGGGACGTTATATCAAATAATAAATCCAGCACTTTGACTGCTAGAGGATGTTATATCAAATGAGTGGTACACACAGCACTTTGCCTGCTAGAGGATGTTCTATCAAATGGTGCATACAGCACTTTGACTGTTAGAGGATGTTATATCAAATGGTGCATACAGCACTTTGACTGTTAGAGGATGTTATATCAAATAGTGCATACACCACTTTGACTGCTAGATGATGTGATATCAAATAGTACATACACCACTTTGACTGCTAGAGGAAGTTATATCAAATGGTACATACAGCACTTTGACTGTCAGAGGACGTTATATCAAATAATAAATCCAGCACTTTGACTGCTAGAGGATGTTATATCAAATGAGTGGTACACACAGCACTTTGCCTGCTAGAGGATGTTATATCAAATGGTGCATACAGCACTTTGACTGTTAGAGGATGTTATATCAAATGGTACATACAGCACTTTGACTGCTAGAGGAAGTTATATCAAATGGTACATACAGCACTTTGACTGCTAGAGGAAGTTATATCAAATGGTACATACAGCACTTTGACTGCTAGGGGACGTAATATCAAATGGTACATACAGCACTTTGACTGCTAGAGGATGTTATATCAAATGGTGCATACAGCACTTTGACTGCTAGAGGACGTTATATCAAATGGTACATACAGCACTTAGACTGCTAGAGGAAGTTATATCAAATGGTACATACAACACTTTGACTGCTAGAGGACGTTATATCAAACGGTACATACAGCACTTTGACTGCTAGAGGAAGTTATATCAAATGGTACATACAGCACTTTGACTGCTAGAGGAAGTTATATCAAATGGTACATACAGCACTTTGACTGCTAGAGGACGTTATATCAAATGGTACATACACCACTTTGACTGCTAGAAGACGTTATATCAAAAGGTACACATTGCAGTTTGACTACTAGAGGACGTTATATCAAATGGTACATACAGCACTTTGACTGCTAGAGGACGTTATATCAAATGGTACATACATCACTTTGGCTGTTAGAGGACGTTATATCAAATGGTGCATACAGCACTTCGACTGCTCGAGGACGTTATATCAAATAATAAATCCAGCACTTTGCCTGCTATAGGATGTTATATCAAATGAGTGGTACACACAGCACTTTGCCTGCTAGAGGATGTTATATCAAATGGTGCATACAGCACTTTGCCTGTTAGAGGACGTTATATCAATTGGTACATACAGCACTTTTCCTGCTAGAGGACGTGATATCAAATAGTACATACACCACTTTGACTGCTAGAGGACGTTATATCAAATGGTGCATACAGCACTTTGTCTGTTAGAGGACGTTATATCAAATAATAAATCCAGCATTTTGACTCCTAGAGGACGTTATATCAAATGATACATACATCACTTTGGCTGTTAGAGGCCGTTATATCAAATGGTGCATACAGCACTTTGCCTGCTAGGGGACGTTATATCAAATGGTACATACAGCACTTCGACTGTTAGAAGACGTGATATCAAATGGTACATACAGCACTTTGACTGCTAGAGGACGTTATATCAAATGGTACATACAGCACTTTGACTGCTAAAGGACGTTATATCAAATGGTACATACAGCACTATGACTGCTAGAGGTCGTTATATCAAATGGTACATACAGCACTTTGACTGTTAGAGGATGTTATATCAAATGGTGCATACAGCACTTTGACTGTTAGAGGATGTTATATCAAATAGTGCATGCAACACTCTGCCTGTTAGAGGACGTGATATCAAATAGTACATACACCACTTTGACTGCTAGAGGACGTTATATCAAATGGTACATACAGCACTTTGACTGCTAGAGAAAGTTATATAAAATGGTACATACAGCACTTTGACTGTTAGAGGACGTTATATCAAATGGTACATACAGCACTTTGACTGCTAGAGGACGTTATATCAAATGGTACATACAGCACTTTGACTGCTAGAGGATGTTATATCAAATGGTACATACATCACTTTGACTGCTAGAGGACGTTATATCAAATGGTACATACAGCACTTTGACTGCTAGAGGAAGTTATATCAAATGGTAAATACAGCACTTTGACTGCTAGAGGACGTTATATCAAATGGTACATACACCACTTTGACTGCTAGAGGAAGTTATATCAAATGGTACATGCAGCACTTTGACTGCTAGAGAAAGTTATATCAAATGGTACATACAGCACTTTGACTGCTAGGGGACGTTATATCAAATGGTACATACAGCACTTTGACTGCTAGAGGAAGTTATATTAAATGGTACATACAGCACTTTGGCTGCTAGAGGAAGTTATATCAAATGGTACATACAGCACTTTGACTGCTAGAGGACGTTATATCAAATGGTACATACACCACTTTAACTGCTAGAAGACGTTATATCAAAAGATACACATAGCACTTTGACTGCTAGAGGACGTGATATCAAATGGTACATACATCACTTTGGCTGTTAGAGGACGTTATATCAAATGGTGCATACAGCACTTTGACTGCTAGAGGACGTTATATCAAATAATAAATCCAGCACTTTGCCTGCTATAGGATGTTATATCAAATGAGTGGTACACACAGCACTTTGCCTGCTAGAGGATGTTATATCAAATGGTGCATACAGCACTTTGCCTGTTAGAGGACGTTATATCAATTGGTACATACAACACTTTTCCTGCTAGAGGACGTGATATCAAATAGTACATACACTACTTTGACTGCTAGAGGACGTTATATCAAATGGTACATACACCACTTTGACTGCTAGAGGAAGTTATATCAAATGGTACATACAGCACTTTGACTGCTAGAGGAAGTTATATCAAATGGTACATACAACACTTTGACTGCTAGGGGACGTTATATCAAATGGTACATACAGCACTTTGACTGCTAGAGGAAGTTATATCAAATGGTACATACAGCACTTTGACTGTTAGAGGAAGTTATATCAAATGGTACATACAGCACTTTGACTGCTAGAGGACGTTATATCAAATGGTACATACAGCACTTTGACTGCTAGAGGAAGTTATATCAAATGGTACATGCAGCACTTTGACTGTTAGAGGAAGTTATATCAAATGGTACATGCAGCACTTTGCCTGCTAGAGGAAGTTATATCAAATGGTACATACACCACTTTGACTGTTAGAGGAAGTTATTTAAAATGTGACATACACCACTTTGACTGCTAGAGGACGTTATATCAAATGGTACATACATCACTTTGACTGCTAGAGGAAGTTATATCAAATGGTACATACAGCACTTTGACTGTTAGAGGAAGTTATATCAAATGGTACATACAGCACTTTGACTGCTAGAGGACGTTATATCAAATGGTACATACAGCACTTTGACTGCTAGAGGAAGTTATATCAAATGGTACATGCAGCACTTTGACTGTTAGAGGAAGTTATATCAAATGGTACATACAGCACTTTGACTGCTAGAGGACGTTATATCAAATAGTACATACAGCACTTTGACTGCTAGAGGAAGTTATATCAAATGATACATACACCACTTTGACTGCTAGAGAAAGCTATATCAAATGGTACATACAGCACTTTGACTGCTAGAGGACGTTATATCAAATGGTACATACACCACTTTGACTGCTAGTAGACGGTATATCAAAAGGTACACATAGCACTTTGACTGCTAGAGGACGTGATATCAAATGGTACATACAGCACTTTGACTGCTAGAGGACGTTATATCAAATGGTACATACATCACTTTGGCTGTTAGGGACGTTATATCAAATGGTGCATACAGCACTTTGACTGCTAGAGGACGTTATATCAAATGGTACATGCAGCACTTTGACTGTTAGAGGAAGTTATATCAAATGGTACATACAGCACTTTGACTGCTAGAGGACGTTATATCAAATAGTACATACAGCACTTTGACTGCTAGAGGAAGTTATATCAAATGATACATACACCACTTTGACTGCTAGAGAAAGCTATATCAAATGGTACATACAGCACTTTGACTGCTAGAGGACGTTATATCAAATGGTACATACACCACTTTGACTGCTAGAAGACGGTATATCAAAAGGTACACATAGCACTTTGACTGCTAGAGGACGTGATATCAAATGGTACATACAGCACTTTGCCTGCTAGAGGACGTTATATCAAATGGTACATACATCACTTTGGCTGTTAGGGACGTTATATCAAATGGTGCATACAGCACTTTGACTGCTAGAGGACGTTATATCAAATAATAAATCCAGCATTTTGCCTGCTATAGGATGTTATATCAAATGAGTGGTACACACAGCACTTTGCCTGCTAGAGGATTTTATATCAAATGGTGCATACCGCACTTTGCCTGTTAGAGGACGTTATATCAATTGGTACATACAGCACTTTTCCTGCTAGAGGACGTGATATCAAATAGTACATACACCACTTTGACTGCTAGAGGACGTTATATCAAATGGTGCATACAGCACTTTGTCTGTTAGAGGACGTTATATCAAATAATAAATCCAGCACTTTGACTGCTAGAGGACGTTATATCAAATGATACATACATCACTTTGGCTGTTAGAGGTCGTTATATCAAATGGTGCATACAGCACTTTGCCTGCTAGGGGACGTTATATCAAATGGTACATACAGCACTTTGGCTGCTAGGGGACGTTATATCAAATGGTACATACAGCACTTCGACTGTTAGAAGACGTGATATCAAATGGCACATACAGCACTTTGACTGCTAGAGGACGTTATATCAAATGGTACAAAGAGCACTTTGACTGCTAAAGGACGCTATATCAAATGGTACATACAGCACTTTGACTGCTAGAGGAAGTTATATCAAATGGTACGTACAGCACTTTGACTGCTAGAGGACGTAATATCAAATGGTACATACAGCACTTTGACTGCTAGAGGATGTTATATCAAATGGTACATACAGCACTTTGACTGCTAGAGGACGTTATATCAAATGGTACATACAGCACTTTGACTGCTAGAGGAAGTTATATCAAATGGTACATACAACACTTTGACTGCTAGAGGACGTTATATCAAACGGTACATACAGCACTTTTACTGCTAGAGGAAGTTATATCAAATGGTACATACAGCACTTTGACTGCTAGAGGAAGTTATATCAAATGGTACATACAGCACTTTGACTGCTAGAGGACGTTATATCAAATGGTACATACACCACTTTGACTGCTAGAAGACGTTATATCAAAAGGTACACATAGCACTTTGACTACTAGAGGACGTTATATCAAATGGTACATACAGCACTTTGTCTGCTAGAGGACGTTATATCAAATGGTACATACATCACTTTGGCTGTTAGAGGACGTTATATCAAATGGTGCATACAGCACTTCGACTGCTCGAGGACGTTATATCAAATAATAAATCCAGCACTTTGCCTGCTATAGGATGTTATATCAAATGAGTGGTACACACAGCACTTTGCCTGCTAGAGGATGTTATATCAAATGGTGCATACAGCACTTTGCCTGTTAGAGGACGTTATATCAATTGGTACATACAACACTTTTCCTGCTAGAGGACGTGATATCAAATAGTACATACACCACTTTGACTGCTAGAGGACGTTATATCAAATGGTGCATACAGCACTTTGTCTGTTAGAGGACGTTATATCAAATAATAAATCCAGCATTTTGACTCCTAGAGGACGTTATATCAAATGATACATACATCACTTTGGCTGTTAGAGGCCGTTATATCAAATGGTGCATACAGCACTTTGCCTGCTAGGGGACGTTATATCAAATGGTACATACAGCACTTCGACTGTTAGAAGACGTGATATCAAATGGTACATACAGCACTTTGACTGCTAGAGGACGTTATATCAAATGGTACATACAGCACTTTGACTGCTAAAAGACGTTATATCAAATGGTACATACAGCACTATGACTGCTAGAGGTCGTTATATCAAATGGTACATACAGCACTTTGACTGTTAGAGGATGTTATATCAAATGGTGCATACAGCACTTTGACTATTAGAGGATGTTATATCAAATAGTGCATGCAACACTCTGCCTGTTAGAGGACGTGATATCAAATAGTACATACACCACTTTGACTGCTAGAGGACGTTATATCAAATGGTACATACAGCACTTTGACTGCTAGAGAAAGTTATATAAAATGGTACATACAGCACTTTGACTGCTAGAGGACGTTATATCAAATGGTACATGCAGCACTTTGACTGTTAGAGGAAGTTATATCAAATGGTACATACAGCACTTTGACTGCTAGAGGACGTTATATCAAATAGTACATACAGCACTTTGACTGCTAGAGGAAGTTATATCAAATGATACATACACCACTTTGACTGCTAGAGAAAGCTATATCAAATGGTACATACAGCACTTTGACTGCTAGAGGACGTTATATCAAATGGTACATACACCACTTTGACTGCTAGAAGACGGTATATCAAAAGGTACACATAGCACTTTGACTGCTAGAGGACGTGATATCAAATGGTACATACAGCACTTTGCCTGCTAGAGGACGTTATATCAAATGGTACATACATCACTTTGGCTGTTAGGGACGTTATATCAAATGGTGCATACAGCACTTTGACTGCTAGAGGACGTTATATCAAATAATAAATCCAGCATTTTGCCTGCTATAGGATGTTATATCAAATGAGTGGTACACACAGCACTTTGCCTGCTAGAGGATTTTATATCAAATGGTGCATACCGCACTTTGCCTGTTAGAGGACGTTATATCAATTGGTACATACAGCACTTTTCCTGCTAGAGGACGTGATATCAAATAGTACATACACCACTTTGACTGCTAGAGGACGTTATATCAAATGGTGCATACAGCACTTTGTCTGTTAGAGGACGTTATATCAAATAATAAATCCAGCACTTTGACTGCTAGAGGACGTTATATCAAATGATACATACATCACTTTGGCTGTTAGAGGTCGTTATATCAAATGGTGCATACAGCACTTTGCCTGCTAGGGGACGTTATATCAAATGGTACATACAGCACTTTGGCTGCTAGGGGACGTTATATCAAATGGTACATACAGCACTTCGACTGTTAGAAGACGTGATATCAAATGGCACATACAGCACTTTGACTGCTAGAGGACGTTATATCAAATGGTACAAAGAGCACTTTGACTGCTAAAGGACGCTATATCAAATGGTACATACAGCACTTTGACTGCTAGAGGAAGTTATATCAAATGGTACGTACAGCACTTTGACTGCTAGAGGACGTAATATCAAATGGTACATACAGCACTTTGACTGCTAGAGGATGTTATATCAAATGGTACATACAGCACTTTGACTGCTAGAGGACGTTATATCAAATGGTACATACAGCACTTTGACTGCTAGAGGAAGTTATATCAAATGGTACATACAACACTTTGACTGCTAGAGGACGTTATATCAAACGGTACATACAGCACTTTTACTGCTAGAGGAAGTTATATCAAATGGTACATACAGCACTTTGACTGCTAGAGGAAGTTATATCAAATGGTACATACAGCACTTTGACTGCTAGAGGACGTTATATCAAATGGTACATACACCACTTTGACTGCTAGAAGACGTTATATCAAAAGGTACACATAGCACTTTGACTACTAGAGGACGTTATATCAAATGGTACATACAGCACTTTGTCTGCTAGAGGACGTTATATCAAATGGTACATACATCACTTTGGCTGTTAGAGGACGTTATATCAAATGGTGCATACAGCACTTCGACTGCTCGAGGACGTTATATCAAATAATAAATCCAGCACTTTGCCTGCTATAGGATGTTATATCAAATGAGTGGTACACACAGCACTTTGCCTGCTAGAGGATGTTATATCAAATGGTGCATACAGCACTTTGCCTGTTAGAGGACGTTATATCAATTGGTACATACAACACTTTTCCTGCTAGAGGACGTGATATCAAATAGTACATACACCACTTTGACTGCTAGAGGACGTTATATCAAATGGTGCATACAGCACTTTGTCTGTTAGAGGACGTTATATCAAATAATAAATCCAGCATTTTGACTCCTAGAGGACGTTATATCAAATGATACATACATCACTTTGGCTGTTAGAGGCCGTTATATCAAATGGTGCATACAGCACTTTGCCTGCTAGGGGACGTTATATCAAATGGTACATACAGCACTTCGACTGTTAGAAGACGTGATATCAAATGGTACATACAGCACTTTGACTGCTAGAGGACGTTATATCAAATGGTACATACAGCACTTTGACTGCTAAAAGACGTTATATCAAATGGTACATACAGCACTATGACTGCTAGAGGTCGTTATATCAAATGGTACATACAGCACTTTGACTGTTAGAGGATGTTATATCAAATGGTGCATACAGCACTTTGACTATTAGAGGATGTTATATCAAATAGTGCATGCAACACTCTGCCTGTTAGAGGACGTGATATCAAATAGTACATACACCACTTTGACTGCTAGAGGACGTTATATCAAATGGTACATACAGCACTTTGACTGCTAGAGAAAGTTATATAAAATGGTACATACAGCACTTTGACTGTTAGAGGACGTTATATCAAATGGTACATACAGCACTTTGACTGCTAGAGGACGTTATATCAAATGGTACATACAGCACTTTGACTGCTAGAGGACGTTATATCAAATGGTACATACAGCACTTTGACTGCTAGAGGAAGTTATATCAAATGGTACATACAGCACTTTGACTGCTAGAGGACGTTATATCAAATGGTACATACACCACTTTGACTGCTAGAGGAAGTTATATCAAATGGTACATACAGCACTTTGACTGCTAGAGGAAGTTATATCAAATGGTACATACAGCACTTTGACTGCTAGGGGACGTTATATCAAATGGTACATACAGCACTTTGACTGCTAGAGGAAGTTATATTAAATGGTACATACAGCACTTTGGCTGCTAGAGGAAGTTATATCAAATGGTACATACAGCACTTTGACTGCTAGAGGACGTTATATCAAATGGTACATACACCACTTTAACTGCTAGAAGACGTTATATCAAAAGATACACATAGCACTTTGACTGCTAGAGGACGTGATATCAAATGGTACATACATCACTTTGGCTGTTAGAGGACGTTATATCAAATGGTGCATACAGCACTTTGACTGCTAGAGGACGTTATATCAAATAATAAATCCAGCACTTTGCCTGCTATAGGATGTTATATCAAATGAGTGGTACACACAGCACTTTGCCTGCTAGAGGATGTTATATCAAATGGTGCATACAGCACTTTGCCTGTTAGAGGACGTTATATCAATTGGTACATACAACACTTTTCCTGCTAGAGGACGTGATATCAAATAGTACATACACTACTTTGACTGCTAGAGGACGTTATATCAAATGGTACATACACCACTTTGACTGCTAGAGGAAGTTATATCAAATGGTACATACAGCACTTTGACTGCTAGAGGAAGTTATATCAAATGGTACATACAGCACTTTGACTGCTAGGGGACGTTATATCAAATGGTACATACAGCACTTTGACTGCTAGAGGAAGTTATATCAAATGGTACATACAGCACTTTGACTGCTAGAGAAAGTTATATAAAATGGTACATACAGCACTTTGACTGCTAGAGGAAGTTATATCAAATGGTACATACAGCACTTTGACTGCTAGGGGACGTTATATCAAATGGTACATACAGCACTTTGACTGCTAGAGGAAGTTATATTAAATGGTACATACAGCACTTTGGCTGCTAGAGGAAGTTATATCAAATGGTACATACAGCACTTTGACTGCTAGAGGACGTTATATCAAATGGTACATACACCACTTTAACTGCTAGAAGACGTTATATCAAAAGATACACATAGCACTTTGACTGCTAGAGGACGTGATATCAAATGGTACATACATCACTTTGGCTGTTAGAGGACGTTATATCAAATGGTGCATACAGCACTTTGACTGCTAGAGGACGTTATATCAAATAATAAATCCAGCACTTTGCCTGCTATAGGATGTTATATCAAATGAGTGGTACACACAGCACTTTGCCTGCTAGAGGATGTTATATCAAATGGTGCATACAGCACTTTGCCTGTTAGAGGACGTTATATCAATTGGTACATACAACACTTTTCCTGCTAGAGGACGTGATATCAAATAGTACATACACTACTTTGACTGCTAGAGGACGTTATATCAAATGGTACATACACCACTTTGACTGCTAGAGGAAGTTATATCAAATGGTACATACAGCACTTTGACTGCTAGAGGAAGTTATATCAAATGGTACATACAGCACTTTGACTGCTAGGGGACGTTATATCAAATGGTACATACAGCACTTTGACTGCTAGAGGAAGTTATATCAAATGGTACATACAGCACTTTGACTGTTAGAGGAAGTTATATCAAATGGTACATACAGCACTTTGACTGCTAGAGGACGTTATATCAAATGGTACATACAGCACTTTGACTGCTAGAGGAAGTTATATCAAATGGTACATGCAGCACTTTGACTGTTAGAGGAAGTTATATCAAATGGTACATGCAGCACTTTGCCTGCTAGAGGAAGTTATATCAAATGGTACATACAGCGCTTTGACTGTTAGAGGAAGTTATTTAAAATGTGACATACACCACTTTGACTGCTAGAGGACGTTATATCAAATGGTACATACATCACTTTGACTGCTAGAGGAAGTTATATCAAATGGTACATACAGCACTTTGACTGTTAGAGGAAGTTATATCAAATGGTACATACAGCACTTTGACTGCTAGAGGACGTTATATCAAATGGTACATACAGCACTTTGACTGCTAGAGGAAGTTATATCAAATGGTACATGCAGCACTTTGACTGTTAGAGGGAGTTATATCAAATGGTACATACAGCACTTTGACTGCTAGAGGACGTTATATCAAATAGTACATACAGCACTTTGACTGCTAGAGGAAGTTATATCAAATGATACATACACCACTTTGACTGCTAGAGAAAGTTATATCAAATGGTACATACAGCACTTTGACTGCTAGAGGACGTTATATCAAATGGTACATACACCACTTCGACTGCTAGAAGACGTTATATCAAAAGGTACACATAGCACTTTGACTGCTAGAGGACGTGATATCAAATGGTACATACAGCACTTTGACTGCTAGAGGACGTTATATCAAATGGTACATACATCACTTTGGCTGTTAGGGACGTTATATCAAATGGTGCATACAGCACTTTGACTGCTAGAGGACGTTATATCAAATAATAAATCCAGCACTTTGCCTGCTATAGGATGTTATATCAAATGAGTGGTACACACAGCACTTTGCCTGCTAGAGGATTTTATATCAAATGGTGCATACCGCACTTTGCCTGTTAGAGGACGTTATATCAATTGGTACATACAGCACTTTTCCTGCTAGAGGACGTGATATCAAATAGTACATACACCACTTTGACTGCTAGAGGACGTTATATCAAATGGTGCATACAGCACTTTGTCTGTTAGAGGACGTTATATCAAATAATAAATCCAGCACTTTGACTGCTAGAGGACGTTATATCAAATGATACATACATTACTTTGTCTGTTAGAGGTCGTTATATCAAATGGTGCATACAGCACTTTGCCTGCTAGGGGACGTTATATCAAATGGTACATACAGCACTTTGGCTGCTAGGGGACGTTATGTCAAATGGTACATACAGCACTTCGACTGTTAGAAGACGTGATATCAAATGGCACATACAGCACTTTGACTGCTAGAGGACGTTATATCAAATGGTACATGCAGCACTTTGACTGCTAAAGGACGTTATATCAAATGGTACATACAGCACTTTGACTGCTAGAGGACGTTATATCAAATGGTACATACAGCACTTTGACTGTTAGAGGACGTTATATCAAATGGTACATACAGCACTTTGACTGCTGGAGGACGTTATATCAAATGGTACATACATCACTTTGACTGTTAGAGGACGTTATATCAAATGGTACATACAGCACTTTGACTGCTAGAGGACGTTATATCAAATGGTACATACATCACTTTGACTGTTAGAGGACGTTATATCAAATGGTACATACAGCACTTTGACTGCTAGAGGACGTTATATCAAATGGTACACACATCACGTTGGCTTCTAGAGGACGTTATATCGCCCGCTTATATAACACTCTGGCTTCTATGGGACGTTATATCGCCCGCCCACATAACACTTTGGCTTTTAAGGGACATTATATCGCTCGCACATATAGCACTTTGGATGCTAGATGACGTTATATGGCCCGCTAATATAACACTTTGGCTGCTACGGGATGTTATATCGTCCACAGATATAACACTTTGGATTCTAAGAAGACGCTATGTCGTCCGCAAATATAACACTTTGTCTGCTAGAGGACGTTATACACATATAGCACTTTGCCTGCCAGAGGACGTTATATCGCCCGCTCAGTTATATGTAAGCATGTATTCTATTGACGTGATGCCAGTAGAGATACGTATATTGGAAGTAAATAACTAAAACTAACCAGCGAGGTAGAGATACCGTCTATGACGCCGGCACCATCTGAGATATCTGGTATGGCGTCAAGTAGCTCGTCCAGTGTATCGGTCAAAGTGTCTTCCAAGACCTTGAGGGCAACACCCGCACCAAGGAATACAATACCAATCAACTAAAATTCAAAACGTAAAATACATAATAAACACATTATATGGTGAATGAAATAGCGAACAATATAGTAAAATAATTAGCTGCGTTGGTTCAATTTTAAACAATACATATGAAAAAGTGCGAAAATGGCTTATTATTCAACATTCGGAAAATAAAGATCTTCTTCAATATTTAAGAGATGTTGTTTAATAATCTGCGAGTTGTAATATAAAAATGGGCCCAGGATTGCCCACTTGACCGACACTGTCTCATACACAATAGAGACATTTTTATATTTGTGAGCAACCAGAATATATATGGCATATCTCTGAGCTATCGGAGGGCGGTAAATTACAATGTGACCATATTAATTGTGATGGTAAACCCCTTCCACTAAAATGATAAAATATCATCTCATTTTTCTTCTTTTCAGTAGAACAAATTAGATAATTCTTAAATATTAGCTTTTCTATTGAGGTAAAACGAGGTAAAACCATAGATTAATCAAATATTTGGTTAATCTATGGTAAAACTCAGTTTAGATCAATCTATCAGAAGACGTCAGTACTGCACTTAGGCAAGATTAGGCTAGTTTTTCCCCTAAAGCGGACATACATTTCGCGATCCTTATAACAAAATATCTGCTGCAATTGTAAATACATATCCAGTTACTGTAGCATAATTATGCATTTGTATAATATTATAGGTTTCTACGCTTTCCAAAACTGTGTGAGCTTTCAAAGAATGTTCCCAAAAAACAAGAGACGTTGAACCAATGTTGGGTTCATGCTGGTCCGGCATTGTATACGGTGAGCCAACATTAAGCCAGCATTGGTTCAACGTCTTGTGTTTGCTGGGTTTAGCATAATTTGCGCAATATTCCTTCAAACCTTGTGAATATAAGGATGATTCTGGCATATAGGGCCGGCATAGAATGAAGGTTTTTAAAGAGACCGTAATATTTCTGGCCAAATAAGACGATTGGAACGTCTATCGTCGATGTTATTTAGCCCTTATAATTTAAAGTCATAATAATTTTTATGTCATGTGTTGCTATTTCTGCATCAAATATTGGTGGATCTTTGTCTTCAATTATAGACGGGTCTAGTTTAATTCAACCATTTAACCCACAAATGATTTAATTGAAATTTTCACCCACTTGAAATTGTATCTCGCTGACGCGATCCACAACTTCACGTTGGTGAAAATTATTTAGATTTCATAAAATGGAAGTCAACGATTTTGAAATATTGCTGATTGCTGTCACATTGTATCTTTAATATATTAAAAAGCTGGTATTTAATATAGAAAAACGAATATAATCGTCACCGGCGATTGAAGGGTTTCACACCGCAAACACGAGACATCATTCCATTGCTGTTTCAACGTTGGTAAACAGCGCTAGCCTAATATTGAAATCACATTAGGCCGATGCTTGTTGATAAGTGGTGGCTTATGAGGACACGTAGGAGTCACATAACATGTGATCGCTCTCAAAATAAATTCATTTCTAGAAATATTTATGTAGCAATAAGTATTTGTTTTATTGATACTTTTTTAATGAATCGTATAAGATAATAGAGTGCTGTAGAAAGAAAAATATACTGTGTTTATGTTGTGTTTATAATGCCCAAAAAATTATCAAGAGTACATTATTGACAGGGAGAACCGACAGTGAGTTCCGAAGTTCCCACGTTCGGAACTTCCCGCGTTCCGAAGCTCCCAAGTTCCCACGTTCCCGCAACTTCCCGGTAAATCAAATTCCCAGATAGGAGGACAAATTCGTGAAAATTATTATTATAATAGCGCTACTATCATCGATATTGATAATTCGCAAATTCTAGACTTCACGAATAGTTCCAAAATCACAAATTCGCGAAAATCTAAACACGTGAAAATTATCAGATCTACAGTAACATGATTGACTGAAGGTAGACCTGCATGTATTGACGTCATGCGTCGAATGTGAAAATTCTAGTTAAAACAGCAAAAAAATGACTACTTTAACCCTTTAACCGCCGAGTTATTCAATTTGAATTTTCACCCACTTGAAGTTGTGTCTCGCTGACGCGATCCACAACATCAAGTGAGTGAAAATTATTCATATTTGACAAAATGGAGATCAACTCTTTGCAAATATTGCTGATTGATGTCACATTTTATCTTTATGTTTAAAAGGTGGTACTTATTGCACTAATAAAGAATGAAAACCCGCATACATGCGGCACCGGCGGTTGAAAGGTTAATGAGAGTTGCTGTTATGATAAAGATGACCTACCATGACCAGCAGGTTGATAATTATCAGTACCGCTTTACCACAGCAGCCTAATCCACCTCTACCGTTATGATAAAGATGACCTACCATTACCAGCTGGTTGATAATAATCAGTACCGCTTTACCACAGCAGCCTAATCCACCTCTACCGTTATGATAAAGATGACCTACCATTACCAGCAGGTTGATAATAATCAGTACAACTTTACAGCAGCAGCCTAATCCACCTCTACCGTTATGAGAAAGATGACCTACCATGACCAGCAGGTTGATAATAATCAGTACTGCTTTACCACAGCAGCTTAATCCACCTCTTCCAGAGCCCATGTCTGAGAATCTTCACCAAACTCTGCAACAGAACAAGTGGTATACATACATAAAGTTTAACTTATCAAATTAACTAACTCGTGAATAGCGTCTAAATTTTCTATTGATTATTTCTTTTTTCATTAGGCTTTATATACACAAATATATACACTAATATTGTACAAATATGTACAAATAAATACAGTAATATTGTGAAAATATGTACAGATTTATACAATATTGTACAAACATGTACAAATATATACAGTGATATTGTACAAATATGTACAAATATATACAGTAATATTGTACAAATATGTACAAATATATGCAGTAATATTGTACAAATATGTACAAATATGTACAGTAATATTGTGCAAATATGTACAAATACATACAGTGATATTGTACAAATATGTTCAAATATATACAGTAATATTGCACAAATATGTACAAATATATACAGCAATATTGTACAAATATATACAGTAATATTGTACAAATATGTACAAATATATACAGTAATATTGTACAAATATGTACAAATATGTACAGTAATATTGTGCAAATATGTACAAATACATACAGTGATATTGTACAAAAATGTACAAATATATACAGTAATATTGTACAAATATGTACACATATATACAGTAATATTGTACAAATATATACAGTAATATTGTACAAATATGTACAAATATATACAGTAATATTGTACAAATATGTACGAATATGCATTATTGTATCTGATGTGTATTTTAACCCTTAGAGCTATATTATGTTATTTACATTTTAACCCATTTGAAGTTGTGTCGCGCTATCGCGACCCACGGCTTCAAGTGGGTGAAAATTACTCACATTTATTAAATTTGATAACAAACATTTGCAAATTGTGATGTGATGTTTAAACACACATTATGTTCCCAGTAAGAGTGATTTAATTGACTGATAACAGCGAACATTCGTGCTTAGTGCCGTCATGGCTAATGTATGTATTATTTATACATTAGTATCAGCCCAGTAAATTAGGAAGTACAAGTTAACACTATCGCCTGTCACACCGGAGTTATGGGCTCGTTCTCGGCTCTCAGTGTTCAGGCTTCGGCTCAGGTCTAGTTCATTCATTCATTCATTCATTCATTCATTCATTCATTCATTCATTCATTCATTCATTCATTCATTCATTCATTCATTCATTCATTCATTCATTCATTCATTCATTCATTCATTCATTCATTTATTCATTCATTCAATTATTCATTCATTCATTCATTCATTCATTCATTCATTCATTCATTCATTTATTCATTTATTCACTAATGCATTCATTCATTTATTCATTCATTCATTCTTTCATTCATTCATTCATTCATTCATTTACTAATGCATTCATTCATTTATTCATTCGTTCATTCATTCATTCATTCATTCATTTATTTATCCATTTATTTATTCATTCATTCATTCATCTATTTATTTATACATTCATTCATTTATTCATTCATTCATTCATTCATTCATTCATTCATTCATTCATTCATTCATTCATTTATTCATTCATTCATTCATTCATTCATTTATTCATTCATTCATTCATTCATCTATTCATTCATTCATTCATGCATGCATTAATTCATTTATTCATTTCTTTATTCATTCATTAATTCATTCATTCATTCATTCATTCATTTATTCATTCATTCATACATTCATTCAGTCAGTCATTCATTCATTCATTCATTCATTCATTTATTTATTTATTTATTCATACATTCATTTATTTATTTATTTATTCATTCATTCATTCATTCATTCAATAATTTATTTATTTATTTATTTATTTATTTATTTATTTATTTATTTATTTATTTATTTATTTATTTATTTATTCATTCATTCATTTATTCATTCATTCAATTATTCATTTATCTATTTATTTATTTATTTATTTATTTATTTATTTATTTATTTATTTATTTATTTATTTATTTATTTATTTATTTATTTATTTATTCAATCATTTTTCCATTCATTCATTTAATCTTTCATTTATTAATTAATTCATTCATTCATTCATTCATCCATTCATTTATTCATTCATTCATTTATTAATTCATTTATTCATTCATTCATTCATTCATTCATTCATTTATTCATTATTTCATTAATTCATTCATTCATTCATTCATTCATTCATTCAATCAATCATTCATTCATTCATTCATTCATTCATTCATTCATTCATTCATTCATTCATTCATTCATTCATTCATTCATTCATTCATTCATTCATTTATTCATTCATTCATTCATTCATTCATTCATTCATTCATTCATTCATTTATTCATTCATTCATTCATTCATTCATTCATTCATTTATTCATTCATTCATCCGTTTATTTGGTCATTCATTCATCCATTCATTTTATTATTTATTCATTCGTTTATTTATTTATTTATTTATTTATTTATTTATTTATTTATTTATTTACTTATTTATTTATTTATTTATTTATTTATTTATTTATTTATTTATTTATTTATTTATTTATTTATTTATTTATTTATTTATTTATTCATTCATTCATTCATTCATTCATTCAATTATTTATTCATTCATTCATTTATTCATTCATTCATTCATTGATTTATGCATTCATTCATTCATTCATTCATTCATTCATCCATTTATTTCGTCATTCTTTCATCCATTCATTTAATTATTTATTCATTCATTCATTAATTCATTCATTCATTAATTCATTCATTCATTCATTCATTCATTCATTCATTCATTCATTCATATATTTATTTATTTATTTATTTATTTATTTATTTATTTACTTATTTATTTATTTATTTATTTATTTATTTATTCATTCATTCATTCATTCATTCATTCATCCATCCATCCATTTATTCATTCAATCATTTATTTAATTTTTCATTTATTCATTCATTCATTCATTCATTCATTCATTCATTCATTCATTCATTTATGAATTCGTTCATTCATACATTAATTTATACATTCATTCATACATCCATTTATTTATTCATTCATTCATTCACTCATTCATTCATTCATTCATTCATTCATTTATTCGTTCGTTCGTTCGCTCGTTCGCTCGTTCGTTGCCCCCCTTTCATACATCTATATGCAACCTTCCCAAAAACTACCCCTCCCTCACAAAATATTCCCACTTTTCTACAACTATGTACAACGTTCCCAGAATCCACCTCTCCCTCCCAGAATATACCCCTCCTCCCAGAATATACCCCTCCTCCCAGAATAAACCCCACTTTTATATAAATATATGCGACCCTCCGATAATCTACCCCTCCCTCCCGGAATACACCCCCCTTTTAAAAATCTATATGCGTCCTTCCCAGAATCTACCTCTCTCTCCCAGAATATACCCCCTCTTTAACAAGGTTTCAAGGTTTCAAGGTTTATTATAACTCTGGCCTCTCGTGGAGTCATGGAGTACATAGACATACATATAGATACAGCTGTACAAAGCATGGTGATACAATAACAGTGTAAAAAATATAGTGAAAGTTCTAGATATATACACATTCGTAGATAGGTTTAGAAGTGGTACATTAATGTAATGATTATGTAAATAATTAATAATATTATATGTATAGTTGAAGGTGGTAAAAAAGTGTGGCAAAAATTCATTTCTCATTTCCTGTAACTCAGGGCTTTCTAATAGAAAATGGTATTCATCGCCAACACGTTGCATATTACAGTTATTACAATATCGGGTATACCTTGGGAGGTTAGCATATCGGCCTGATTCTACTGGGAGTTTATGATTACATGTTCTAAATTTACATACTATTCTTCGAACTGTAGGTGACGGGTGTTTTAGGTAAGATTCTAGGATATGGTCAGGTTTAAATAATCGGTACAAGTCACATTTACTTGAAATAGACACAATATTATTCCAGTCTTGTCTATACTGATCCTGCAATGAACGCTGTACAATAAGTGAGAATTTATCGATATTTACATCTTGTTGTAGCCACATATAACTGTAACCGCAGTTATCCAAGGTTTGTTTTATACTAGTTAACCACTTCGACATTGTTATATTATTTACATGGTTAGAATACAGAATTCTATACATAGCAACAGACAATTTATTTCTCTCACATAATATTAATTTTGACCAAAATGAAATCATGCGAGTTTTAATCGTAATATTTACAGGGAATCGGCCGGTTTCACCAAGTACCATACATGTTGAGGTTGACATTTTCACTCCTAGAATATATTTTAAATATTTAAGATGTAATTTTTCTATGATATTACAATTTTCTAAACCCCACACTCCGCAGCCGTATGTGAGAATTGGCATGATTAGTTTGTCAAACAATTCTAGCTGGATATCTAGAGGTAGATCAAGCTGTCTACTGCGTCTTAACAGACTAAACATGGCCCTTTGAGCCTGCTCATACACGTGTTTTCTGTTTTTAACAAATGATCCATTGCAATTGAATATTACACCCAAATATTTAAATTCTTGTACAATTTCTAAATCCTTTCCTTCGTATTGAAATATAAAATTACCTTTCCATTGGGTTTTCGAAAATACCATTATTTTTGTTTTGTCAATGTTTATAGTCAATTTCCATTTTTGGCAGTATTCTGATAGGTGAGTTAAACTTGTTTGTAGGGATTCAGCATCGTTAGCAATAATTATAGTGTCATCTGCATACAAAAGTAAAAATATCTTGAGGTATGTGCCTGTTATTTCGTCAGTTACAGCAACGGGGTTTACATTTTTATGCACTAGAAAGTTTTCAAGGTCATTAATGTATAGGGAAAATAACAAAGGTGAAAGGTTCTCTCCTTGTCTCACTCCTGTATATGACATAAAATAGTCTGATTTGTTGCCATTCATGGAAACACATGATTTAACACACTGGTAAATATTTCTAATCACATTAAAAACTTCTCCTGATATACCACTTGCAATGAGCTTGGACCATAATCCAGATCGCCAGATTGTGTCGAACGCCTTCTGGTGATCAATGCAGGCACAAAATAACTTTTTCTTTTTAGAAAAAAACATATCAATAAGACATTTCATACTAAATACATGATCAACAGTGGAATATGTTTTCCTAAACCCTGTTTGGTTTTCATTTAATATATTATGCGTTTCCAGAAATTTTTCAAGTCTCTGGTTTAGGTGGCTTGTAAAAAATTTCCCAAAACAGCTTAAATTGTAATACCTCTATAATTACCAGGGGAATTTACATCCTCTTTGTTTTTGTAGATAGGCAAAATTTCGCCAATAACCCAATCATTAGGAATTTTTCCACTTTGTAATATATAATCAAAAAGTCTAATGTAAATAGGTAAAAATATGTCAACAGTTGATATAATAAATTCATTTAACACAGCATCACTTCCACAGGCTTTGTTACATTTCAAGCTCTTTATAACTTTGCAAATTTCGCCTTCTGTGAATGGATAATCAAGCTCTGGATTATCTTCTACATTAAAAATATTATCATGTAAATTGTCAGTACGATCTGATGTGCTAGCTTCGTTTAGTGTTTTGAAATGATCTACCGTTTCGTGCATCGATACTTGGATTGTGTTACGTTTTAATGATTTAATATTCAGCATTTTCCAATATTTGCCGGGATCAGTTGATTTTTAGAGTTCTCAGATCATGTTCAAAACCGCTACGTGCTTTCAATTTGGCGGCTGATATGGATTTCTTGTATATTTTACTAGATCGAATCAGGTTAGTTTTATTTACATACGATTTATTTCTGCGGAAAGCATCTTTGTTTCGCAAATACAAAATGCGTGACGTTTTACATGTCTCATTAAACCATTTATTATAAACAGGTTTTCTGATGGAAATATTTTCTGACGAAAGAATCACTCTACGTTTATTAAAATTTTTACCAGCACTTTCTTGCCATATGTGATTGATACTTAACACAATTTCCTTTATGTCAATCTCTTGGGAGTCTTGTTGCAATTATCTAAAAGTGAAATAAACACTTGAACTTTAGTCAGGTTGATATTTTCGATAAGAGGTTGGCGGTTAGCTTGTGAACATATATATATACTGGATTTTGTTTCATCTGAATATCGGCTGAATTAACATCAATATGAGTTTGTTTTGCTTCTTTATGTGTTAATGTGGCTTGTTTAATGCTAAATTCAATGGCACAGTGAATATCTGAGAACATCGGGTCAAATGAAGCCATTTTGAAACCATCTGTTATAGATAAAATGAAGGGAGAGCCTATGACATAATCTATAATGCTATTTTTTGTAGTTGTGAAGTTGCCAGCATATCTGTCAGTTCCAACCCTGCCATTAAATATATACATAGCATTTGATTTACAAAATTCAATTAAACGCATACCGTAATTGTTTGAATTATTTACATCGAGTGATAACCGTTTTGTAGGAATTCCTAAACAATCAAGTGTCTGCTCATCCTCAAGAATATCACATATTGCATTATCTAAATTGATATCATTGAGTAGTTCAATATCTTTAGAAATAAAATCATTCATTGTTCTTGTTCTAGAATTAAAATCGCCGATTAGTACAACATGATGTTGATTGTTAGTGTTCAGATACATAAGTTCATTTTCCAGTTCATCAAATAAACCAATGTCGCTATAGCGACTGCCCTCTGGTGGTAAATATAAAGCTCCACATAAAATGTTTTTATCAATATTGAAAATACTTTTATCAATTGTGAACCACAGGCAAGCTTTACAGTCTGTTGGGTTTTCTGTACAGTAATTCTGCAAGTTATTTTTTATAGCAACCAATATACCGCCTGAGCGGTGCGTTGTAAGTGTAAATCTGTTTTTGAGAAACAAAGTAAAACCTGATTTTGAGAAAAATGTTTCAAGTAAATCTGTATCTGTCACAACAATAATTTCTTCAGTTGTGAGCTCATGAATAAAATCAGGACAGTTTAGCTTATTCTTTATGCCACAAACATTGATAACGTACCATTTCAGGCTAGAGTGTTTTTGTGCGACCATCTCAGAATCTACCCCTTCCTACCAGAATATGCCCTTTTTTCCAAGCATATATATGCGACCCAGAATATAACCCCTTTTCCATTACCATATGCGATGCTCCCAGCTACAGCTATGTGATGGGCAGCATTATAACAACATTGAGGCAAAGTCTTGTGTTTGCTGGTCCATATTTAGCCCCAGTCAGCTGGTGAGAGATATATAGCCCCAGGTTATGTTGTGCCCTTGGGCAAGACACTTAACCCTGGTAGGACAGAGATGGCAATGTGTATGATAAGTTCAATGCGCCGAAATGGCTGCAGGACTGTACGCTCTCCGAGGAGTTGAAATGGCACACGAATGGACAGATCCAGTGACAAGGGAGTAAAAACGTAAAAAGGCGGATGAAATACTTGATATCAGACTATAAACCTTTACCATTTTTACCTATATTCCTCATCCAGAAACCAACGATCACAAGTCTCTCTCACAAGCCAAGTTTTTTTAGGGTTTTTTTTGGTGAGGGGACCGAGTTGGCAAGGAGTGCAAAGCATCTTGCATTCGTTTTAGGCATTTATATATTAGATGATGTTAAGTCAGTTAGTAAGATAAGCAGTCAGAGTCTTATTTCTCATTATGTCAAACTGCTGAACTCATTATCGGATATAGTGTGTGGTAATTATCACACAAAACACAATCCACTCCAGAATGCGTCATTTGAGGCTTTAGATTTCAAAATTTTCCGGGAGAGCATGCCCCTAGCAGAGCATATACGAGGTTGGCTTTGCCAGCTGTGGTGAGTAAAAATTCTTAAAAAAAATCGGCGCCCCCACCCGTCTGTCAATTTCTGGATCCGCCACTGAACACTTGACGTTGTAGAAAATAAATAAATAAATAAATACAAACGAAATGAAGGTTATTTCTCAATTAGCAGTATTTTTGACGGCGTATTGATTTCTCAGGAGATATTGTTTGGGAAAAAATAATAAGAAAGACAGGGTTTGTTCTTTTCATTTTAAAATTTAACTATTGTATAATTAATGTTTGAGCATGTAATTCTGTTTAGTTATTTACAATAATTGTGGTATGCCTATTTGTTTCTCATTGCAATATTTACACATTTATCCCCGTAACAGCCACTGACACAAATTAATTCAAGTAATGTTGGGTTTCGACATTTTATTTTTCGTCTCCATGGTTTATACATATTTCAGCGCTGTAAGGGTTTATACCAAGGTGACGATTTCTCCTTGTTTATATGAAGGGAAATTAAAGGGAAATCGATGCGTGAACGCTCCGCAATTTATTGTTGGTCTCATGCTTTAGATGTTGGCCCATAATTCATACAACGTTGTGTAAACGTATTTTCTGCTATATCGAGAGGGGTATTCGACACAAACTCCTGCGACAGAGGTATATGCTACCACGTCACAGATAGGCACAACGTGGGAGATTGTCTGCCACTTTTTCTGAGTATACCTCTGATGCACACAATAGTATTAAAAAAATAATCAATGGTAGACGTTTAATAATGCAGGGTGAAATCTAGTCGGCTAGATAATCCAGTCTGGAAACAATAGGAAAAAGGAGGGAGAAGTAACTATGTGGATGTATATTATATACTCCTAATATTATAATACTTTGTCCCTTACAATTGTCTATAATATATGTATGTCATTCTCAAATAGCACAATCGTATGCGGGTTTATTGATCAATAGACCCGCATCCAATTGTGTTATCTGATAATGACATACATATATTACAGACAATTCGACTGCAGTCCTGAACTTCCGAATCCTAGCGGCGGGAATATATATTTCAAATATTGAAGATTTATAAATATTGCATCTTGATTATGTGGAATGGCTTCATAATCCCCTATTATATGAAGTCTATCCTCTAAAGTTTATAAACGACTTACAGCAATATGATATCCAAATCCAAAATCCTTCTTTTCAAGCTTTCTTCTTCTTGTGCAAAGTCAGTATTGTGATGGGGCTGAAAGTGAGCTGCCACCTTCTGTTTTCCTGTGTTCTCTTCCAGGAAATAGAGTAAATTGTAGCGATTAGCAGTTATTTGTGATTAGCTGTATATTAACAGATAGATCCTCTGACTGAAGTTGTGCGCCACTGTCGGATCACAATATAATAAATAATGACACGTTGCTATGAAAAAAATGTGCAGATATCTTATGCGTGCCAAGTATCATACTATCAACAAAATGGCAGGAGAGCTGATCCCATCTGAGGAGCTTAAGCTGATTTGGCATAGCTCACCACGATTCTGATGTTTTTATGGATCACAAAAACTGTGAAATATATTAGAAGACGTACCAGAAGTACAACCAGTATTATTTTTAGATTACATAATTATGTATTTGCTGATTTTGTAAATAATATATAAAAATGATGCTTTTGGTAGCTACCCATTGAGAAATCCTGTTCTAGTTGATGTAACGTACATAATTATATATAAGGCAGTCACGCTGCATTTA
This sequence comes from Flabesymbios commensalis, assembly GCA_964017125.1. Classification (NCBI taxonomy): domain Eukaryota; kingdom Metazoa; phylum Annelida; class Polychaeta; order Terebellida; family Flabelligeridae; genus Flabesymbios; species Flabesymbios commensalis. Next base: position 105,894,734 of record OZ024905.1, on the reverse strand, counting down.
TAATGTCAATTCTATGTGAGATAGATATTATTATTGTATCACGCCTTGAATCTAAATCCCCTTACAATTATATGAGACTAGGCTGAGCATGGTCGAAACCAGCAGCATGTACACACAAAGCCTTTGACAAGATTGAAGTTAAAGAGACGCAACACAAATAGATTGTTATCATATAATCCTTACCAGATTGCTTTGTCCATAATTTTCTGTCTGCGTTATTATGCTGTCAGTGTTATTATTTGTTTATATATTTTTATTTATTAAAGTATACAATATAATTACAAAGAATGTAATAGCGGTAAAGTAATTTATAATCATGTTTATTTTAAAATATGGGAGAATTCAATCCATGTCGGCCCAATGTCAGTATAAAGTAATAATTTACTACTAATACCAATGTCAAACAAGCATCAGCCCAGCGCATTGTATAGGCATACATGATATCCATGATAATGCTCTGAAAATTACACTGTTAACCTTTGTGCACATATAGTCTAAACTGGGCCAGGAGAACCTCCTGAGGATGGTGTTAACATGAGACACTGAACCAATGGTAGATCAATGCTGAGCCAGCATTATAAACGCCCAAACAACATGCTACACAGACCCAATGGTAGACCAATGCTTGTCAAGCATTACAAACGCCAAAACAACACGAGACACAGACCCAATGGTAGACCAATTTTTTAGATTTTCAAACTTTAGACACCGATCCAATGGTAGACCAATGCTGGGCCAGCGTCACAAACGCCCAAACAACATGAGACACAGACCCCATGGTAGACCAATGCTGGGCCAGCATTATAAACGCCAAAATAACATGAGACACCGACCCAATGGTAGGCCAATGCTGGGCCAGCATTATAAACGCCAAAACAACATGAGACACAGACCCAATGGTAGACCAATGCTGGGCCAGCATTATAAACGCCAAAACAACATGAGACACCGACCCAATGGTAGACCAAGGCTGGGCCAGCATTATAAACGCCAAAACAACATGAGACACCGACCCAATGGTAGACCAAGGCTGGGCCAGCATTATAAACGCCAAAACAACATGAGACACAGACCCAATGGTAGACCAATGCTGGGCCAGCATTATAAACGCCAAAACAACATGAGACACCGACCCAATGGTAGACCAATGCTGGGCCAGCATTATAAACGCCAAAATAACATGAGACACCGACCCAATGGTAGACCAAGGCTGGGCCAGCATTATAAACGCCAAAACAACATGAGACACCGACCCAATGGTAGACCAATGCTGGGCCAGCATTATAAACGCCAAAACAACATGAGACACCGACCCAATGGTAGACCAATGCTGGGCCAGCATTATAAAAGCCAAAACAACATGAGACACCGACCCAACGGTAGACCAATGCTGGGCCAGCATTATAAACGCCAAAACAACATGAGACACTCACCCAATGGTAGATCAATGCTGGGTCAGCGTCACAAACGCCAAAACAACACGAGACACTCACCCAATGGTAGATCAATGCTGGGTCAGCGTCACAAACGCCAAAACAACATGAGACACCGACCCAATGGTAGGTCAATGCTGGAACAGTGTCACAAGCGCCAAAACAACATGAGACACCGACCCAATGGTAGGTCAATGCTGGGCCAGCGTCACAAACGCCAAAACAACACGAGACACCGACTACAGCTACAACCCACAACATGCCATACACCCTTGTCAATCAAAACCATTAATGTACATCTAATGAACAAGCCGGTATGATTCACAAATGGGGGGGGGGGCTGTACATAGACCTATATTATCATGCACCAAAATATGGAGTAACATAAGGTCACTATGTTTAATTTCTCTGTGTTAGACCAGAAAAAATGCTAGATCTAATGAGGGAGGGCGGTAAATAAAACATTAAAGAAAAAAAAACATTGAACCTATTTTTGTAAAAGGTACGAGAGCGACGAAATAAAAAAACATTGGACAATTTTTTGAAAAAGATATTGAGGGCGACGAAATAAAAAAAACATCTGATCTATCTGAAAAAACGTTAATGAGGGCAACGAAAAAAAAACAAAAAAAAAACATAGCTGGAAAAATGTTGTATCTCCTGAAATAAACTTGATTTTTTCGGAATGTATTTTTATCTCCCAAAATTGACTGTTTTTTTCGAAAATCGACAACAATCTAATGCGCGTGCTGGGCAGAAAAAAAACACGTTTTTTTGCAATGCGCGGCCTAAATCTGATCCGCGCGCTCATCTAAAACAGGGGAAAAAAACATAGTGATCTAATGTAAGTGGTTTCGTTGGTTACATTCATATGGATGTCGACGAGTATAGCTGTGTGAAAACGAAAACTGAACTGCATTAGATTACCTGCGTGCATTCATTCCAGAAATATACAAATCAAGATTACCGGTACAAACATTTGTTTTCACTAATTTTGTACACTTTGGCTAAATTAAACTGGTTGTTTGGCATTTGTAGAATATATATATGAATATTGCTTTACGTCACTTTCTGCACAATCATGGCAATATCGCGACAGAAGGAAGCCGAAGCCCGGACTATGCCCTACTCTTACTTCGAATGACTTCAAGGGTTCTTTATAGTGCACAGTAACATAGGCAGCACTGTACACTCCAAGCCTTTCAACAGTTTGGAGCACTGTATATACACAACCACGATAACAAACATCCGGCCCGACCGGAATTCGAACCGGGTACCTCCATATTACAAGCCCAAGTCGATACGAATGAGCCATCGTGGCCGGCCTGGCCTTTGTAGACTGCTGCGAATAAGACATAATTATCAAACCAAGTATAGGTGAATTCAGTAAGTCCACGAGTCTATACAGTGTAAGTGGGGAGTGATTACACAATGGGTTATTCATGTTGATAGAAGAAAAACCATATCGGATCAAGCCAAACCTGAGTTACACGTACATGCCTTTTCAACAAATCATTGGGTGAAATCTATTGCGTTGGATATTTGCAGTACTGTCAGCAATGTCTGATGGCAATTACCAAAGCATATTCTACTGTGTATTGTAAGGTGTCCTTAAGGTAAGCTGTCCTTACAGCCCAGTGGTGGAAGGAGGTGCATCTGGGATATGGTTAGACTAACCCTAACTCTACATTCCAGTAATGGAAGGAGGTGCATCTGAAACTGCAAAAAAGAGGTTAAGATGTGATATTCGGCTGATTGGAACTTAAATTAACTCGACACGACCTTGGTTTTGTAGCCCAAGAAAATGCAAGCCCAACCCATTGCACCCTTTGCACCCAGTTTAGTGTACACATAAGCACCCCGTACAATTACGAATTCTGCTGACATGTTTAATGTCAGCCTTGACATATTGACCATTTATTTATATTTTCAATTTAAAATATTTTAATATTTTTCATGCAACCGAAGAAATAATACTGGATTCGAACTCAGTGCATCCATGCTCTGAATCAACCACGATTGCAAGGACTTATCCTGGCGCCATGATATCGCTACAATATATTAATATATCTTAACCCCCAGACCACTGATGTCGACTACAGTAGACATTCTGTGTTTTTATTAGCACCTGTATAATCAGCTTTAAATGTTGAAACACTGATATATGTTGGGACTTGAATTTCACAAACAACACCAATTTTCAGTCACTTGAGGTTGTGGATCGCGGTAGCAAGACACAACTTCAACTGACTTAAAATTTATATTTTATAGCTCAGTGGTCTAAGTGTTAATACTTTTGACAAACATTTTGTATAAAAATGATAGATTACTGGACTTTATACGTCATTTATATCGTGAATTTCTGTTGATATATAATGCATAATCTAAGAAAATATCGATGCATGTAAACCCTCTGTGGGATTATGTTCGATCAATATTAAAAACATACAAGCGCTTACATTAATGCTTGTATCGCGTCGGCCAATCTGAACCAATTAGCCGACGAGCTGGGATTGCAATACCTGCAAAAATTACAAAAATCACTAATAACAGCTACAATTACAATTACAGTGTTTCTCTTGACCATTTTTCTCTTGACCATAGTTTTTTTCTTCTCAGCCTTGACATACTGGTCATTTATTTATTGCTTTCATCTTTCGTCTTTCACCTTTCCCGGTACCCCCATGCTCAACACGTCAACACGACAACAATAACTTTTCCTGGCACCATGGTACAACATAAGGCAGAAATTGACCTTGACGAGAGGTTATATTTTCTGAAAAATGTTACATTTTTTAATAACCCCTCTTAATACCGCCCTCCCTTAATCAGACCCTTTAAAGAAAATAGTGTTCAGCTGCGAAAAAACACTTGCATATGTTTCTTGTTTTTTATCGATTGCCCCCCTCCCCTACCCAATTTGTTTCATGTGGACTTCATTTCAATTGCTATGTGCGGCAAAATTTTACACATTTATCGCAATTTAAAACTATTTTCACCTTAGTGACTAAATCTACGGAAAGCTTTTCGAATGTTCCAAGCCTAAGCTTCTATGCTAAATATTATAATTATGTATTAAGTAAAATCAAATCGTATAATTAATCTTGAAGTGGAAATTGTAGCAGAAGTAGCTTTGTGTTGAAAGGGTTAAATATGACATTTAGACGAATGATAAATCAACAGAAATACAAATATAAAAAAAAATATATTTCCAAGCTTTGTACCCAGTGTCACCGGGTGTACAAGTTATATATAACAACATCGGTCAATTCTGTGAAACGCAGTGAGGTCACTCGGTGAAAACAAGGTAGACAACATCCCCATACTTCATTGTATTAGCCAGCTCGGTGAAAACAAAGGAGGTCAAGGTCATTGAGTTTCACAGAATATTGCAACTCAGCCAAACTAAGGTTAATGTGCTATGCATAGCGCAGCTAATACGATGCACTCAACCAATGCCGGCACAATGCCTGGCCACCATCTGTGATGCTGGCCCAACACTAGGCCAACCCCGGCCGGACGCACCGCATTTGCAGGAGGTGAATATGTATAACAGTAAACATTATAAATAAATACAAAATATTTAATATAATAATTAAACTTTGTCGTGATAGCATTAACAAATCTAGATAGATGTTTTATCATTTTTATATTTTCACAGATAAGAATTTGGGAAAATGTGCATGCATTTGGCCTAATACAACATTTTCGAAGAAGATATAGTTTTCTTTCTCTGCTGAAAATGAACACAAATAAATAAGTAATGGAATTCGTCTCCGATATCAGAGCTGCTACATACAAGCACATTAAGTCAATCTTCTCTTGGGACAGAAAACAGAAGACATTTCCCTCCCCTCTGTCACCTCATACGCTGTAATTTTTTTTATGTAAAGCCTTAACATTGTCAGACATTACAGAATACCACACGCTCTATACAAGGGCGGATGCAGACATTTGAAAAGGGGGGGTCCTGGGGTTTGAAACGACTAGCTATATACGCGTGCCGTAGGCGCCCATCACTAGGGGGGTCCGGGGGCATGCCCACCCCCGCCCCGAATTTTTTTTGAATTATAGGTACTAAATGGTGCATGTTCCCGCAATCTAAGCCTTTAATTATCAACTTGTAAAGGCCCTCGTAAATGGTGTTTTAGCTGGTTAAGGTTCAGTAATGAGCTGGTGGAAATGTGTTTCGGGAATCATTTACTTATCAAACTTTCTAAATGACTGATGGAACACAATAAATAGAGGAGCTAATACAACAGATGTATTCTTTATTCGTTCAAATTTTACCAAAATTAAATTCAAAATTGATTTTCATGCACATGTATGCAATCCCAATTCAAATAAATTCATTTTTAAATGTTGGTCTATTTTCAAGCAGTCCATTGTTCAAGATACCCCCAAGCCATAATAGAAGCCCCATCAACATTGATCAGTGCTTAATACAGGGCTCCAGATCTGACTCTTGATGTCAACTCAGACTGATTTGTCCTCCATCAGTGTCTGCTTGATGATGCATCCCTGAAACATTCTCCTCTCATGTGCCTGGATGTATTTGTGGCAGATCTCCTTGACATCAATGTGGATGCCGATGTGGATGCGCATCAAAACCAGCCCTGACAGGCGTTCCTCTGACATTTTACTACGTAAGTAGGTCTTCAGCCTGCGGAAAGCACTGAAGGTACGCTCTGCTTCAGCACTTCCAACAGGCAAAGTGCAGCCTATGCGCAGGAGCTGCTCGACATTCGGGAACTGGTCTGGATCTGCCTGTTGGAAGCACTCCAGAAGGTTTACAGGGTGTTTGTCAGCAAGGTCGCGTAGCTCTTTCACCTTGAGGATGTTGGTTGGCACCAGGCTGAACAGTGCATTCCCAATCCTGTCTTCCTCACCAAACCTTGTGTGCAAATTTGCTCCTTCAGGTGGTCTAGAAAGGGGATTGCCACATTCTTTCGGAAATACTCCTCCGGAGTGGAGCTTGGAGCATTTGCCCGATGTGCCATGTGCTCCACAAAAATGTGAAAACCCAAATCCAGTCATGGTAAACGGCAACTACTTATAAAGAAATCTTAGTACCGGCACCTTTAATAGGCCAACAATATAAAGCTATACCTGTAGTTGAGCATTTTCAAAGGAAAAGAGCAAAAAAAAATATCTGGTCTAAAAGGGGGGTCCGGACCCCCTGAACCCTCCCCCCCCCTGGATCCGCTCCTGCTATGGTATTACTTCCTTATGGTATTACTTCCTGCTGCGTTAAATCTGAGCTTATGTTAGATCAATATCTGAGTAAAATAATCCGTGTTTTGTGTAAGCTAATCTGGATGAAGGGTGCACATCAAAATGTTCACTAAAACTTACTTAGCTTTAGTTTGATTTCATTAGTTATACCAGTAAACCCCCTTTATTTACATGCTTGAGTAGTAATATTAACTGGAATGTACGGTGTTCGCCTTTTAGTCAGAAGGCCCGTTAGTCAGAAGGCCCGTTAGTCAGAAGGCCCGTTAGTCAGAAGGCCGGTCGGTCAAAAAATCAGTAAGGATGATTAGGCAGAAGGCCCGTCTGTCAGAAAACCCGTTAGTCAGAAGTTAGATAATTACCTCATCGGAATCATCTCATTTGTGGACAACCCTATGACCAATCAATTATTATTTGTCTTTATTTATTTTTTTACTTGTGGCAACAACAACGTTTAATACTTTCATGGGTTGCGTTAATAATAGGCTACTCATTATGTTTTAGAACGTAATGTTGCTGACGCAATTTCCAGCTTCAAATGAATGAAAAATACCCTTAATAATTGGTTCAAGTGGTTATTGCCAAGCTGCCTGTAAACAACAGTCAATTTTCTACATATAGGACAGTTTGGAACAATGTAAATATGAACAAGCAATATGATCATCATACTGCTTCAAACGCGACTACCTGAATTTTGAAACTTGCCGAAAAAAATGGTCGAGCTAACAAAATACTGCTAATAGATAATAATGAGATTCGAATTTTGCTAGTTTTTTGCTAGTTATCAGAATATTTGGACAAACAATTTATTATTTATTCTGAGCAAAATGATACATTTATCAACGCTTGACATAAATTAAACAGATGGCTATAAACTCAACACCAGAAATCTTGTGGGGTTTTCTCATGGCACACTTTATACATCTATTTCAGTAAAGTTTATATGTGCAAAAAAAAGGGAACATCGGGGTTCGAACCCAGGACGCATACATGACTGGCAAGGCAGTCAGGGGCTCCAGCCATTGCACTACGCCCCCTTCTCTGGCCCGGCGAGATGCTGGGTCTGCCAGACTAATTAAGTATACCCCTGACCAATATGAGTAGCTAAATTAGTCATATGACGATATCAGCAAATTACCGCCTTTATTCAGGTTTATTTAAATTATGTGACTGCATAATATTTGGCCGATATACTAGTATGATATAAAATAGAATTTTCGGAAATGGTGGAACATTTAGTCACAGTTTAAGCTGCTCCTATGACTTCCTTCAAAATAGTATTGTACCATCCAAACATGGGTATAGACACACCATTTATTTGCATATACAATTTTCGATAATGGCCGAGCATTTTGCCACGGTTTACCTTTCCGGATAATTTTGCCCTCCTTATAGATTTTAATATAAGATGTTTATCTTTGTTTTGTACCAAGAAACAGCCCACAGAACTTGACTTGTGCTGGATAGAATGGATTAATTCAACTGAAGTTGCAAATTCCGGTTTGAAAGATATGTTGGAAAATAGACATATCTTATAAAGTAAAAAAAATATTTTGCGATCGATCTGTTCATCAATTTCAAATTCAGTTTGATGTTTCTATTATTTTGTAATGCCGATTTTATTACTTCTCTGTACAGTAAGCGCTAATAAAAGTGATTTCGGCGCACCTGCGCTATATTTGGTGAAAAAGCCTAGTTACGCATAGGCCTACACTAAAGCGAAAAATCAATCTGACACTTAACACTTCCATCTCTAAGACGTTTTAATTATAATTTATATTTCTTGTATTTTACTTGTTTATAATAACATTTAACCATTATCACAAAACGCGACATCGGAATCGTCCTCTAAATAATTTAAATATTGTTACAATACATTTATTTGTGTTAAATCGTGATTTAGCACTCGGATTGTATAAAATAATGCTCTACATATAAGAGATCTCGCCATTATAGGGTTGTCAAATTAAGGTATAGGTTCGCCTCTTGTGTAGCAATGGTACATAATACATAATTTCACCTTTATAGCAATTATTCATCTTTGGCGGATTTGTTTCCTAACTACTCACAACTCAATTTTATTACTGCTGCCGTATTCACTTACCGCCATCTGTCACTAACAAATCTGTACAAATTGAACTTAAGGTATCGATTGCCTCATAGCCCATTAGAGATTAAACGAAATAAACTATTAATCTCTAATTGAAGTTGAAAGAACCATGTAAAATACAAGCGATTTGGTGCATTTTATACAGAATTATAATGTAAATGGATTATTGTGTGCAAATATTCTTTTAATATTGTAAGTTCCAAAAGAAAGATTTGATCGTAAAAATATTCAACACAGCTTTATTGAACACAGCGGTCGTGCTAAAGACTTATTACATGCACATGCTATATCATATCAACTGGTCGCACTAAAGTCGTGATATAGTAGTAACTTTACCATGTTTATCTTTAAAGCGACCGATAAAAAGTCTACTTGTAATTTTTTTTAATTTTTCAAACACACAACGTGAATAGCACATATTACTACGTGTTAACGTGAAAACTATCAACGGAATAAATATTAAATGTAATAACCCTCTGCCATTTGGTGTACCTGCGATCTAAAAACGAACAAAAACTGAAAATGGAAAAAATAGGCAATGGTATGTGGGATAATTTGCAGTGTGCCTAAACCATGTGTTCGTTTAATCCCTTCGGCACCGCCGTATTGGACGAAGTATGGTATTATACCAATGCTGGAGTGGCTCAGCCTGTCGCTGCCTGCCGTTCGGTTTCGAATCCCGCTTGGTGCAGGATTTTCAGAGAAATATCATGTTTCTCCCCTCTCAATATTGAGACATTGTTAAGATGTTGTGTCTTTGGGCAAGACACTTCACCCTCAAATGCTTCACTTGACTCAGGTAAGTAAGTAAGTAAGTAAAATTTCTGCTTTACTTCACTTTTCGGCCAGTATGGCCATTTAAGGGAAAATTCCTATATTACAATATCCCATATTGTATAGTTAAAGTAGTAAAGGAAAGACAAAGCTAATAAAAGCACGTTCGTACTAAAATATTCAGTTTAAAATGTTTGATATGATAATATGACGATGCTCCTGGCACCTATATGTAACGAGTCTGATGACATGTTGTAGCGCCTGCACTACAACACAGTTTAATGAGTATAAAAATGTCAGTATAAATAATATAAAATATGAAGTGATTATAAAATGAACGACTTATCTAGTTACTATATCTCCATGAAATTGGAGTGATTGTGTAAAAACTACAAGTGTAAATTTAATAATTAAAACATATAATATAAGTTACATTCCCGAAGGAACTGAATAATAAAACCAGCAGGGGTGTCCCTAAATAGTTCAAATAAGGAATTAAATGCAAAATACTTCCTTCTGATGTGCGCATATTTCGCACAACTGAGAAGGACATGTCTTACAGTGAGACGAGTATTGCAGCACATAGGTCGCAATTCTCCTCTCAATAAATAGCTGTTTGTGAAATAGGCACGGCCAATTCTGGCCCTGCATAAGACAACGTCATCTCTTCGGCGCTCCATTGGTGTAAAAGATCGCTTAATGATTGGTTGTACCTCGAACAATTTGCTGGTGACATTGATGTTCCATTCACCTTGCAAAATGTCATCCAGGTATACAGAGATGTTGTATTTGAAATCAGTATATGGTATATAATAAAACTGTTTTGTCTTATCTAGGGCAGCCTTGGTCAAAACATCAGCCCGTTCATTGCCCTGTATTCCAATAGGGCTGGGTACCCAGCAAAAAACAATGTCCTTGTGCCCAGACAAGTAGTGACACATATGCAAAATATTGGAAACAATTGGGTTGTTGAGTTTTTGACTCTTAAGAGCCTGCAATGAAGATAGCGAGTCTGTGATGATCATGAACTCCTCATCACAACTTTCCCAGATGTATTCGATGGCAGCTTCAATAGCTAACAGCTCTGCTGTGCAAATTGAAGCCTCATCGTTGATACGACAGCTAAATTCATGATCATCACAGACAAAGGACATAGATGTCCTCTTGTCTTCCTTTGATCCGTCAGTATACACCTTCCGGTGCTTCGAAAATCTACAAAATAGCTCTAGCAACATGCTCTGGAAGACAAGGGGACAGGTGTCTCCCTTCCTGAGATCTGAGAGGGTAAAAAGTATATTAGGCTGTTGAAGAAGCCAATGTGGACATTCTGGTGGGCGCACAACGCTAATTGCGTCTAGCTCCACCTCCATGTCCTCCAGATGGGGTTGAAGCCTTATACCCAAAGTAGGTATAGTCCCTGGCTTGTTATTAACCAGTCTCTTGTACTCTGGGTTGACAACACACTTTCAATGGGTGATGTTCGAAATGCATAATCTCAAACCTTGGTTCGCGATTGGATTAAGTACTGCTAAGTACAATCGTCTCGCTGAACCATAAACAATACAACCATAATCCAGTTTGGATCTGATGTGAGACCGGTAAATCCTCAGTAAGGTTGTCCGGTCACCACCCCAATCCTTGCTGGATATAACTCGTAGTAATTGTAATGCTTTCCTACACTTATCTTTCATATATTTGATGTGTGGAATAAAACTGAGCTTTTTGTCGAAAAAAAGACCAAGAAATTTGACCTGCTCTTCAACAGGAAGCTGTTGTCAATATAGTTTGAGATTAGGCTCAGGCTGTAAGCCATTTCTTTTACAAAAATGTACACATAAAGTTTTTGTGGGAGAAAATGTAAAGCAGTTCTCATCCGCGCAAGTCACCAACTTATCGAGGCAACCTTGGAGGCGCCGCTCAATTATTGCCATATTGCTTGACTGGCAGTAAACAGCCAGATCATCAACATATAACGACTTTTCAATATCGTCTGGTAAAGCATCAATTATACTGTTTATTTTATCGGTATATAGAGTTGGTGAAAGGATACTACCTTGTGGGACACCCTCCTCCTGTGGATTTAGTGAAGAGTGGGTGTTGTCCAAGCGGACTTTAAATTTTCTCCCCTTCAAAACATTGTCAATGAATAAGGGTAATCTACCCTTCAGGCCCATTTCATGGGGATCTTTCATGATACCACCCTTCCATGTGGTATCATAGGCCTTTTCTAAATCAAAAAATATTCCCACTGTATGTTGATTTTTAACAAAACCTTGACGGATATAAGTCTCTAGTCTGACCAAATGGTCTGCGGTGCTTTTCCCTTTTTGAAAACCACATTGATATTTAGTTATTATGTTATTGTCTTGCAAAAACCATGTAAGACGATGATTGATCATGCGCTCCATGATTTTGCGAAGACAACTTGTCAATGCTATTGGCCTATAATTATTAGGATCCGTTCGATCTTTCTCTCCATCCATCTGGGAAATCCTGAGATTGCCACAGATTATTCTAGAGTAGAAGCAACAGATCAAGTGATACATCAGGCAAATGTTTCAGAAACTGGTAATGAATTTCATCAGGGCCAGTTGCCGAATCAGTTGCCTGAGTGATAGATTTAATTAGTTCTCGTTTAGAGAAATTAACATTGTACTTTTCGTCATTATCTGACTCAAAGTCCAATGTGTTCTCCTTCTCCTTGTCCCTAATCTTTCGAAATTTTTCCTGATAATGATCTGGCGATGATTTAGCAGCGAAGGATGTCGCCAGCGTTTCTGCAATATCCGTTTAATTGGTTATTGTGTCAGAATCAGTGACAAGGTACTTGATGGTTTTATCTTTCCTCTTGCCACTGATTCTGCGCAGCATTTGCCAAGTATATTTTGCCGATGTATTATTATTTAGTGTGGAGACATATGCTCTCCAAGATTGCCGCTTGGCTTCACTGACTGTGCGGCGAGCTTTAGTGTAATCTTTCTTATATCCGTCAAGGTTTTGTCTAGTTGGATGTTTTTTAAATTTTTTCAAGGATTTTTTCCTTTTGTCTATTGCCTTTCGGCAACCTTCATCAAACCAGGGTTTGTCGAGTTCTTTGGGAACTGTCGAGGTTTTGGGTATGCTTTTATCTGCTATATTGTGTAACTTGGCTGTAAAAAGGGCTATAGGGTCATCAACCCCCTTTTCATTCTCAAATTGAGAGATTGTGAGGCTCTCCCCACAAGACTGTTGGAAGGCCTCCCAATCTGCTCTGTGCAGCCTCCAATGCTGCACTCTTTCTTCAACAATAGAGTTGTCGCTCTCTATAAATATAGGATAATGATCACTGCTACAGAGATCCTCGTTGACCCTCCAAGTGTAATCTAAATATAAATCGTGATCACACAAGGATAGGTCAATGGCTGTTGCAGATCCTGAAGCAGGGTGCAAATAGGTGGTAGTATCATCATTAAAACTGCTGAGAGGATGTCCCTACAGCCCCACATTGTGTGGTGCCCGCTAAAATCTCCCAGTAGCATGAAGGGTTTGGGCAATTGTTTTACCAGCTGCCTCAATTCCACAACATCTACTGAGCGGTTTGGGGGTAAATAAACAGAGTATATCGTCATTGGCCTGTGACAGTTCATGTTAACCGCCACAGCCTATAAGTTTGTATTCAACGTGATCTGTTGATGTGGTGTTCCATCCTTCACAAGGATGGAAACCCCCAGCAGGCCCTTTCATTATTGGCAGGGCCAAAACAATTGATTATTGAATAGTTCTTGAAACTTATGTTAGTGTTAGGTTTTAAGCTAGTCTCCTGCAGGCACACAGCCGATGGGCTGTGCTCCTGCAGAAGAATAGCCAGGTCATTGTAATTTGACCTTAAATCTCGACAGTTCCATTGTATGATTTTGTGGGCCATTATGGATTTTTATGTCTCCCTGGTTTCAACTGTGCCTGGATTGCAGCTGCGGTAGACTCAAAGACCACCCCATCATCGCTGCTTTCATCACCATCTGCACACCCCATGGATTCGTATCTGTTATACGTAGCGATCGGGTCATCAGTGCCCTTGGGCGTTCGACCACTGCCTTTATTTGAGCTTTTCTTGTTAATTTGTTTTGTTTGTTCAGCTACTGGTGGTTTATTTACCATTTCTTTGTTCTTATCTTTAATATTTGTTTTGCCATTTTTTGTTTGTTTTGCATCCCCATTTGCCAGTGGCTTTGGGGCAGTAGGGGTAGCTGCTGTTGTTGTATTTTTATTGATCATAGTTTGTTTTTTGCAGTGGAGGTATCTTTGCTTGTATCAGGTTTTGATACTTGACTCAGGTGAAAATGAGTACCTGGTAGGACAGATATGGCAATGTGTACGATAAGTTCAATGCGCCGAAACGGCTGAAGGACTGTATGGGGAGTTAAAATGGCACACAAATAAACAGGTTCAGTGACCAGGGGGTAAAATGTAAAGTCCGATGATAGATCTTCAGACTTAATATCAGGCTATTAAAACCCTGGGGGCCATTTCACTAACATTCACTGATCTTTAGGCAAGAATATCCTTAGACTAAAGATCATCCAGTGTTCTAAAGATCTTTCTGTCTGACCGTTTCACTAACGCGATCTTTACCTTATATTTTAATCTTTATCGCCAAGTGCCAAATAATTTATGCACGATCATCATATCGCACGAAACACCACAACATCCGTTGTTTTTGACCAATCTGCCGACAGCTGGATGACATCATTGTTTTGTAAACATTCACCTGAGCACGTGTAGTCTACCATAGTATAATGAACCACTACCGGTAGGCCTAGTTTTTTTGTTTACAAATGTAATTAAGTCAGTCAAGATTTTAGATAATAATATTAAAGATATATAAAATATAATAATAAATAACTTAATGTCGACACTTTAGGCCTAATTATATTCAGATCAAGTTGAATAACAGTAAATGTATATCAATCTTGTTAGACCGTGCGTCAGACCGTGACAGGACAAGAGCACAGGGTAGGCCGATTGGTAAACATGAAGATATCGACGCCTATAGCCTACCTGGTGAAATTAGATTTAATGATAGGCCTAGTTTAGCACAGCTTAACAACGTGCCACTCCTATAATGAAATTTGCCTAGGCCTATATTGTATAGCATCTGGGAGAAAGGCAACCAAGCATGTCGCCTGCCTCTATGAGATAGGGCCTATAGTATATTTCACCTACCAGCAGATACCCCACCATCTAGGCATAGACTACACATTTATTATTGTACACACACGGAACTTGTACAATGTCTGGGTAGAAATACTAGGCATATATATCTACCAGCTACCGCCACAAAACCAAAGCTTTATTTAGGTTAGGTTGGAATCAAGTATTCTTGGTCGCTATAGACATTTATTCTGGAGTTGAAAAGGTATAGGCCCTAACCAGGGCCTAGACTAACCTACATCAATGTTGAAGATCATCAGCGAAACTGTGAGTAAAAGGAATATTAAATTCAAGAAAAAATATAACATCTGATTAGGCCTACAACTTTGATCATTGATGCGCTGTCGTTTTCCACACAAATGATAAAATACAGAGTCAAATTCATGAATAAATATTATGTTAAAGCTCGTCTTTAACTGTTTAAAGAGTGCCCCCGACCACTCTTTAAATCTCATCTTTATAATTAAAGATTTCGCCTTAAAAATCTTTAGTGAAACGGCTGACTTAAAGAACACTCCTTAATGATCGTTTGTGAAACAGTCAAATCTTTAATTAAGGATAAATCTTTATTTAAGGAGGATTTGGCGTTTTAAAGATCATTTTTGCCTTAAAGATCGCTTAGTGAAACGCCACCCTGCACCTTACTTTACCTATGACGAGATCAGCCAATAAAATCCGTCAATCAGTTGTTTAAATCAGGGGTAGAGTACCATACTTGGGCCGTATTGAACAATGTCGGTCGTCCTAAAGACATTTTACATGCACATACTATATCATAGCACCTGGTCGCACTAAAGTAGTGAAACATATTATGGTCGTGATATAGTAGTAACTTAACCATGCTAAACTTTAGCAAGACCGATTAAAAGTCAACTTTTAATTTTTGTATTTTTTCTTCACACAACGTAAGTAGCACATATTACTCCGTTTTATCGTGAAAAAATCAACGGGATAAATATTAAACTTTATGCAATAACCCTCTGCACAGATGGTCGCGCTAAAGGCACATTTCTACACGGTCTCGCTATAGTGCGATTTATAGTTATTGTTACGGGGTGTTTATGATGGAATTACACTAGAGGGAATTAATTACTGAAATGGATAGATCAAAATTTGGGACGTAACATACCGATTCAAAAGATTAATATGAGACAGACGAGGTTGAACTGACGGTAATGATAAGAACAAAACAATTCAAATTCATTGACATTTTAATTTCGTGAATGATACAAACAGTACAAATTAATGTGGTATATACGATAAACTCTATCTTCAACGGTCCAGAATATGAAAAGAGAAGTATGAGATAGCGCAGATAACATTTTATGGGAATAATATCCGCGTTAACCAGGCATTTTGAATGATTGTCTGATACAAGCCCACTTAAAGGAAAACCTCAGTCATACACAATCATACATTTCATACAATTCTCATGTCCTCAGTTAATCATGCTTCACTGCTTCTGCAGATCGACCTTCTGCACGTAGGCCTTCTGCACGTAGGCCTTCTGCACGTAGGCCGGCATTACTATTGGCATTGGAACAACATATATTTACATGTCATACAGTAAATCAAATACATTACTATTGGCGTTGGGACAACATTGGCCCAACATATATTCACATATCATACGGTAAACCAAGTACAAGTACCGTAAACAC
>OZ024905.1:105805451-105878134 GCA_964017125.1 Flabesymbios commensalis | reverse complement strand
CCAGCGTCGTGGACGTTGGGCCGATATTGTCCAGATGTTATAAAATGTTCTGTATTTGCTGGGACATTAAAGGCAGATATGCTAGATTAAGTTATTGTTAGATATATATGTATACTTAAGTGAATCTATAAATTGAGTAACATCAGCCATATTTACGTTGATGTTTGCATGACTACTAATTATAAACTAACAGTGTTATTATAGTCAAATTGCGGAAGGTTTTTTATACCCTGGGGATATTCCCACGGTTTCCCCTTCACAACTTTTAGTCCATAATTAAAATAAATATTCTAATGTCTGCGTTTTCCTATAGGACTGTCAATATTTCTGAATGACTTTATACTCATCCATGTTAGTTGAAACATTCTAATTCATTCGGTTACTATTTTCGTCGCGAACTGTTTTCATAAAACTAAGAAAAACTTGAAGATGATTATAACAAGGTTAGGATTATTCTGTCTAGCCTTGTAACCAAATATATACAGTATTCTCGCCTTGGTGATAATCCACTTTATGTCACTTTGTATACGATGTCGTGTTTCATTTCATATTAGAGCCATAAATACAAGCAGCAGGTAGAGGTCTATAATAGGGTGTGTGGGGGAATTCATCCGAGTAAGATGCTATGTGAGTACTGGTGCTGCCCAGGAAAGTCAACTAAATATTCAAATATGCAGATATCAGAGGTCGGGGGTCGCATGGGGCAAGGTATTGTGGGAGCCACGCTGATCCCGGCGTGTCCCACTTGCATGCAGCAGCCATTAGAGAAGGACTTGTTTTTTTACAGAAGTTTCCCTCCACCTCCCCATCTCCTCACTATATCATGTATATTGTATTTTATGGGTATTTCATTATTGTTAGTATGATTACGCTATTGTGTCTTACGTTTTTTCCTGTGTCTTCACGTGAAATTAAATTGTTTTATCACACCAGTGATTCACTGTTACAAGGGGATTGAAACCCCTTGTGGTTTAAATGAAAAAGTTGCATTATTATTATAGATAAATATTATCATTATGAATAGAATTGAAACATTATGTAACTGAAGGTAAATTTCAAATATATTACATAATCATTTGTTATACAATTTTAACATGAGAATGTAATATTAATGTTACACAACATGTTGATTATAACATTACACAACATATCTCCACACACGGTTGTTTTGTTCTCTGCTCGATGCTTGACTAATACACATTTTACGAAGGTTATTTTTAGGTTTTGATCGGAGAATAGTGTCCATAAAATATGTTTCCTTGCTCTGACTATATTTTACATCAATCCTCGATATTAATCGAGAAAACCGATTGTATACATTTAAAGCTGTAGTTAAAATAAAATACCGTTATAACAAACTCTTTGCACGTTAAACAAAGAAGAGGGGCGATTTTTTTTAATATGCGAGACCATGCCATCTGGTCTTATCACATGATGTCTCCCAGAAACGCGCAAAATATACTGAGATATGCCAGTTATTACCTGGATGCCATACAGAACGGACAAGTTTATGATATCCCAGATGGAGACTACTGGGATATCACATGCGGTCTGATATACAGGCGGTAATTCACTGGTGTAAATTTACAACAATAGCCACTGAATGCATAAGGTTATTTTAACCTTCGAAAATTATCTAACTGAACTTCCCCAGATTTGTTTTCTCTAGATTCAGATGCCAGTGATCGATCATCTCTCTGTAAAATTGAAACAATGAATGTGTCATTTTACAGTTAAAATCCTTAAATTCACAATCAATTCAGGTTTAAATATGTTAGTTTGGCAATTATATCAATGATAATAGTTTTTAATTAATAGTTTTTGTTGATTTCCATACAAACTTGAACATTGTCAGTGATTATTGATTTTTTGGCACATTTCAGGAGGAATTACCACAAAGCAAGGGTCGGATATTTTAGACAATATCAGCGATTTCACTACAGTAATTCACCCCAGTATTGAGATATTACGTCTGTTCCCGACTAATTCTAATATATCTTCTTGTATATTCATGGCAACCTCTACAGAATGTACACCCTTTACAAAATATATTGTCACCAGCGTACTGTTTTAGACGAGATAGGAAAAAAGGAAGTATAACGTTAAGTAAGGTTATTTTTGGCTGCTCTCCACTGACTCGCTGCTCGTGACAACTTGACCTTAAGGAGACATCAGTTAGGAGAAGGAAGAAAGATATCTGGAAATCTCCCAGCTGATGGACTCATGAAGGTAAAAAGCACTGAAATGTAGCCTACTATAGCAGTTATATTCATTAAAGGGACTGGCCCAGGCTAAAATCATAAAAAAATCGGTGATTTTATTTTGGCTTCTTAATATGACCATCATTTATCATGTCCATAGACTAGAACAGCAAAAGTTTTTAAATTGTTTTGCTGCTCATTCACCAGCTAGGCTAGATATAGAGACGAAATTCCTGATTTCTAATTATTGACAACCATGTCAAAAATTAGAAATACGGGAATTTCGTCTCTATATCAAATCTAGCTGGTGAATGCGCAGCAGAAAAATTTAAAAACTTTTGCAGTTCTAGTCTATGAACATGTTTACATCATAAGGTCATATTAAAAAGCCAAAATAAAATCACCAATTGTTTGATGATTTCAACCTGGGCAAGTCCCTTTAAATAATGGTGTTGAAAATTAGTGTTGTTGAGATTGTTCCTGCCTGCGTGTGTTACGTATTAGATAATTAGTGAAGAACACAGTATTATTAAGAGGCTTCTTTCAAATAATACCAGTGTTCTTAACTGATTATCGGACATAGTCGTTCCCAGAACCCCACCCCTCTGTCTACCTCACCCTTAAACTCCAAAAATGTCCATGAACACAAGTTGTGTTTATTGTTGAAATTTGGACACGCCCATTTATAGGAGAGGGGTTGTTTACGCATAGGAACGCATGACAAAAGTAAACCTGGTGTCATTTAGAAAACAAACAGTAAAAAACAGTAGAAAACAGTAGTTGCTGGAGAGATGTGCTTCATCACAGTAACCTGATTCTTTATGTTTGCCAGTCCTTAAGAAATATTTGCCATGTACAATATAAGCTTTTTTTATTTAAGTTATAAAGCAAGTTATGATAATTTGACAATTAAATTTGTTAATGTAATATTTATATATATATTTAATTGGTTATCATGTGTATATTCATGTTTATTTATCTTTGACATTCACCATCAAACTAATGGCCTTTAACAAATCATAAACAAACCAAGAGTATAAAATACAATTTCTGGTATTGCTCCGCATTACAATAAATGCTGGGTCAATATCATATCCTATCAAACAGGATACATCCAAATTATGTCGGTTTGATGTTGGGCCAGCATCACAGAAGGTGGACCATCAATAAACAAACATTGTTTTGATGTAAATAATCATAAGCGCTGCTTTTTAAGTTATAGGTCTACAACTGGCTGTGCCCTGGGAGGGTACGGCTCCACAATTTTTTTTGCATTATAAGGCGTCAAAAGCCCTATATGTTCGTGTTTTTGTTTTGGATACGTACCACAGAGGCGGGGGGGATGCCAGCGACCCCTCTCTCGATACGCCACAGAGCTGTCTGTCTTAATGCGGGTCATTTAAATATTTAGAAACACATGTATTCTAGTTCCCAGAAAAGATACGTTTTAAAATCACGCTTGAAACCACAAGTCATTCCAAACTTTGGGAGCAGCAGCATCGAAGGATCTGTCCCCAACACGACTCCTGGTAAGCAGCACAGCCACCTGACGCCCAGATGATCGTAATTGGTTTGTTGACGTATTCCACTGCAGAGCACGTATACCGGCGATACAGCACAGTTCAGAGCCTTATAAATGAGTGTCATCAGTTTTTTATATTTTATCCTCTCTCTGACGGGCCACCAGTGTAATTGCCTCAGGACAGGAGTAATAGGATCACGTCCAAACTTACGATGAATAACCCGTACTGCATTTGGACAATTTGCAACTTGTCTTGCATTGCCTCTGAGGCACCTGCAGCAGCACATGCCTCCTGTGTCAGGTTATTTCTGATGAGACTGATAGTCTTGGGATGGAAATAGTATGTTGACACAGTATTGTTGATGAAGAGCACCATTGATGATCATAATGAGCGGTGTCAAAAATAACACCCACATTGCGAACCTTCATATTAGGTGGAATTCCCGCTTCACCTGCCCTTAATACAAGAGACTTAGCATAAATAAATGACTGGTTGTGTTTATTTACAAGCACTATAAACTCAGTCTTAGAGTCATTTAGCTTGAGTTTATTTGTCAGCATCCACATTTTCTTCTCCTTCAGCATCCACTTCTATCACTCATGTACCATATAATGATTATTTAAAAATAAGATGTAATAATAGCTGGATTTGTTTATGTCACGTTTAGAATGTGAGTTACCCTTTATTCATTTTGAAAATAATATTGACTTTCTCGGAGCATTGTCAGAGTGTTTGCTTTCCTTAGAAACTGCAACACTAAAATCACGTGAGGATAAATTAGTTAACTCTTTTGTTTTAAAAGACGCAGATTCAGAAATTCCAATACTCGGAGCAGATCCAGATTGTGGAGACCAAGAATTATTTTCTGTTTTACAACTCAATGTGGGCAGCATACGAACAAATCTTAAAACTTGTAAAATGCATGTGAGTATTTTAGATGCATGTTTTACTGTAATGTGTTGTATAACGAAAAATTATCAACATGAATTCGATTGTCATAAAAAATAGGAGGTGGAGTGTCTGTATTTATTAAATGTAAAAAATTATTTTCAAATTTTGCCAAGATACATTATACCATTTTTAGATCTATTACAAAATGTACAGTTACTACAAAGCACCTAAAAATCGACAATTAAAATTTAAATAATGTAAGAGGTACAACAATATTTGGTGTTATAATTGATGAACACTTAAACTGGGCAAGTCACCTCGAAAGCGACCTCGAAAAAATTCCATTGAAAAAATCACTCAACCAGGACAAAATTTAGTAATTGCTGGGGATTTCAACTGTGGTGATGTTGATTGGGACTCTAGCACAGTAAAACCAGATGCTTACGACCGTGCTCCTAATCAAAAGCTTCTAGATCTTGCAAATAATTGTTCACTAACAAATGTCCAACAACAAGCTACACGTCGGGGTAGAGCCCTAGATATATATCTTACCACCAACCCTTCTCAAGTAAAGAGTGTAGCAGTGGTCCCAGGCATGCCAGATCATGAAGGCATGGCAGTGATTGACACTGACATCCGTCCTATCTATTCTAGACCTAAAACTTGAAGGATTAACATTTTTTCTAAGGCAAACTGGGATCAGATCCAAAAGGACACAGCAAAATTTAGCTTTGATTATCTGAAAAACCACACACTAAGATCAGTCAATACAAATTGGACTTTATTTAAAAATCATGTTCAGGCAATGATATCAAAATATGTACCATCTAAACAGCTATCTACCAGGCACAATTTACCTTGGTTTGATAAAAAGGCTAAATCTTTGGTTAGACTTAAGCAAAAATTATATAACAGAGCAAAACTCACCGGTAACACAAATGATTGGCAGAAATACCGGAATGTCAAAAAATCCACAAATCACCACTTGAAGAGATCACATCGACATCACGTAAATAGTAAATTATCTGATGCTTTAGAAAACAATAATACAAAACCATTTTGGTCATACATTAAGTCCTTGAGGAATGACAATAATGGGGTGGCCCCTATCAAGGCGGAAGGTAAACTACATAGTGACCCTACCCAAAAGGCAAACCTTCTAAACAGACAATTTCAATCTGTATTTGTCAAAGAAGACCACACAATTCCTGTACCAAAATTGGGTGATACCACTGCCCCTACAATTCTTGACCTGAAAATTACAACTAAGGGTGTTGAAAAACAACTATCCACGCTCAATATCAACAAAACTTGTGGGCCCGACCAGATCCCCAATATATTTCAAAAACAGACAGCAAAAGAGTCTGCTTCTGTTCTTGCAGCTCTCTTCACTCAATCATTGCAAACTGGAAATTTACCGGACGATTGGCTCTCTGCCAACGTTAGCCCAATTTTTAAAAAGGGTGATAGGGGCCTGGCCTCAAACTATCGACCGGTCTCCTTGACATGTGTTTGTTGTAAGCTCATGGAGCATATATTGGTAAGACACATGTTAAGGCATTTTGATGACAAAAAAATAATTTCAGACAAGCAGCATGGTTTTAGAAAGGGTCGCTCTTGCGAAACCCAGTTGATTACTACTGTAAATGATCTGTTGGCATCAGCCGATGTGGGGAACCGTATGGATATAGCCATCCTGGATTTCTCCAAGGCATTCGACATGGTCTCTCATCGCAGACTGATGTCTAAACTAGATCATTATGGTATAAGAGGAAACATCCATACATGGATTTCATCTTTCCTTAACAATAGAAACCAAAAGGTCGTGATTGATGGTTATAGTTCAGATACAATTTCTGTAGACTCAGGGGTGCCTCAGGGATCGGTCTTGGGTCCAATACTGTTCTTGGTCTTTATCAATGACCTGCCCGACCTTGTTAAATCACAATGTCGCCTGTTTGCTGATGACTGCCTTTTGTACAATGAAATTCAAACTTCAAATGACTCCTTGCAGCTACAGAAAGATCTTAAATTACTTGAAAATTGGGCTGAGGAATGGGGTATGAAATTTATTGCCAAAAAGTGCTATATAATTTCCACCGAAAAGGGCGGAATCCCTTTTTTCCACACCCTGAATGACCATATTTTGCAATATGTTGGTACAAACCCATATCTGGGCGTCACACTTTCTGAAGATCTGACATTTAACGCTCATGTGGGGAACATCACCAAAAAGGGCAGTCGAATGCTTGGTTTCATACAAAGAAACCTCAAGGGCTCTCCATCACGCCTTAAGGAACTGGCATACCTGACATTGGTCCGATCTGGCCTGGAATATGCATCTGTTGTCTGGGACCCATTCCTGCAGAGGGAAATCGATCGCCTCGAAAAGATCCAGCGCAGGGCGGCACGCTTTGTCACCAATAATTACAGGAGGGAATGTGGACTCACCTCGACCCAACTGATTGACAGCCTAGGTTGGGATAGCTTGCAAGAACGCCGTAAAACAGCTAGGCTTTGCATGCTCTACAAAGCAATTAATAGAGAGGTAGCCCTCTCGATTGATATGCTGTGTAGACCTGACAATAGAACAAGGGGCAGCACACAAAATTTCAGAACCATTCGAACCAAAAAGAGACCGTTTGCAAATTCCTTCTTCATTAGAACTATACCGGATTGGAATAAATTACCATCTGATGTAAAATTGGCGCCGACCTTCACAGCCTTTAAGGCTAGATTGAAGAAGTCGGACTAATTTTTCTCTTTTAACTACTCATGCAAACCTCTCCCCGTGGCGCGATAGCACACAATGTGCTCCTGCCACGTAACTTTCAGATTCAGATTCAGAAGTCATATTAAGACTATTAAATGGAAATATAAATGGTATATTATGTAAAGCTATAAAAGTAGTTACATCACAAGCTTTACTAACTCTGTATAACATATGTGCTATTGCATAGAAGTGTGGCGTAGTGCATGTGATAAATACATAGCGTCATTATTTAATATACAAAAAAAGCGATTAGGATTTTCAACACGTCGTCCTACTTGGCTCATACTTCACCAATATTTGAAAAATCTGATATTTTAAAAATAAATAAAATTTAGAAGTTTAAAGTTGCAATGTTGATGTTATATTTTTACATTTTCTAATTATAAGTTTCCTAATTTCTAAATATGCTCTTTTCCAATGGAAATAAGCGAAAGTTCAGATAATCTTTACTTTAAGATTCAAGCTCTACATTAGAAACACAATTCACCCACTTGAACTTGTGTCTCGCTATTGCCACCCACAATTTCAAGTGGGACATAACTCTTCATACTTGCTTAATTTGATACTAATGATTTCAAATCTTGATGTGTCAGCACACATTTTTTTTCTTTTTTTAACCAAATACAGTTATATTATCGGCTAATAAAACAAATTACAAACCACTATAACTTAGCGCATCAAGGATTAACCCTTTCAAGCCTGAATTCACCATTGTCTCTTCATCCACTAAAAACCGCGAATTGCTGTCGCAATTCTCGACTTGTAGTGCATGAAGATGATTTGCTGTGGGTGATAAATTAAAGAAAATTACCATGTATTCGAAGAACAATTTTATCAAAATTTGCCTTCTAAAACACTTAGTTGTGAGTTTGTTTTCAATGGTGTAAAATGATGCTTTAATGCATCGCGAGGGCTTAAAGGGTTTTTTAATGGTGGTGCTTTATGATAATAAGATGTGCAATGCATACTACTGGATCAAATGAAATAAATGCAAGTGCTTAGACACCTTGGTGGTAAAGGGGTGTATCTGTCACTTTACAAAGTGACCGATACGACACTTTAATACCATTAATTATTACATTTTTTTATTCCACCCATGGTCCCCACACCCCTCCACGCTTGGGCAGATCATCATAGGGATCGAAGTCTGGGAATATGACGGGGACAGCGGTGGAGTTATAATACGCCAAGCGATCCAGGAGAGATCTGGAAATCTCTGGATTTGTATCCGACAAGTCATGTCTCTCATTGGGGTCGTTCTCAATGTCAAAAAGCCACACGTTCTTCTTTTTGTCGTCTGAAGGTGATCTGTCTGTAAAAGATCAGTATTGTTATTTCTTTCATTATTTTATTCAAATAAACGATTGCGCACGTTTTAAATAATAAATATATATTAAGAATTGGTGGGTGTCGGTGATGTCAGAAATAGGCCTGTACAAAATACAGTCATCTTCGAGCAGACGAGCTAACTGCACTATGGGTGATGTCATTCTGCAGATCATTAGTCCATAAACTGATAAATTAAATTAAATATAATTTTTAACCCACTTGAGGTTGTGTCTCGCTACCCTCTGGGTTCTATCCGCCAGAAAACTCCTAACCCAGCCAGGGTCCACCCCTAATTCTGTGCCACTCCTAACTCAGAGAGGGTCCAACCCTAATCCTATACCACTCCCAACCCAGTCAGGGCTCACCCCTAATCCTATACCACTCCTAACCCCGCCAAAGTCCACCCCCTACCAGCCCAGCCAGGTTCCAGCCCTAATCCCATACCACTCCTTTACAATTCCTAACCCAGTCAGAGTTCACCCCTGATCTTATACAACTCCCAACCCAGCCTGGGTCTACCCCCTATGGTACTGTGCACTATAAAGTACCCTTGAAGTCATTTAAAAGAAAAGTAGGGCATAGTCCCGGCCTCGGGCTTCCTTCTGCCGCGATATTGCATGATTGGGCAGAAAGTGACGCGAAGCAATATTCATATATTCATAAACCACTCCTAACCCAGCCAGGGTCCACCCCTAATCCTATACCACTCCTAACCCAGCCAGGGTCCGCCCTAATCCCATACCACTCCCAAATCAGCCATGGTCCACTCTAATCCTATACGACTCCTAACCCAGCCATGGTTCACCCCTAATCCTATACCACTCCTAACCCAGCCAGGGTCCACCACTAATCTTATACAACTCCTAACCCAGCCATGGTTCACCCCTAATCCTATACCACTCCTAACCCAGCCATGGTCCACCCTAATCCCATACGACTCCTAACCCAGCCATGGTTCACCCCTAATCCTACACCACTCCTAACCCCGCCATGGTCCACCCTAATCCCATACGACTCCTAACCCAGCCATGGTTCACCCCTAATCCTATACCACTCCTAACCCCGCCATGGTCCACCCTAATCCCATACGACTCCTAACCCAGCCATGGTTCACCCCTAATCTTATACCACTCCTAACCCCGCCATGGTCCACCCTAATCCCATACGACTCCTAACCCAGCCATGGTTCACCCCTAATCCTATACCACTCCTAACCCAGCCATGGTCCACCCTAATCCCATACGACTCCTAACCCAGCCATGGTTCACCCCTAATCCTATACCACTCCTAACCCAGCCATGGTCCACCCTAATCCCATACGACTCCTAACCCAGCCATGGTTCACCCCTAATCCTATACCACTCCTAACCCAGCCAGGGTCCACCCCTAATCCTATACAACTCCTAACCCAGCCAGGGTCCACCCATAATCCTATACCACTCCTAACCCAGTCAGGGCTCACCCCTAATCCTATACCACTCCTAACCCCGCCAAAGTCCACCCCCTAACCCTATGCCACTCCCAACTCAGCCAGAGTCCGCCCCTAATCCTATACCACTCCTAACCCAGCCTGGGTCCACCCCCTAATTCTATGCCACTCCTAACACAGCCAGGGTCCACCCCTAATCCTATACAACTCCTAACCCAGCCAGGGTCCACCCATAATCCTATACCACTCCTAACCCAGTCAGGGCTCACCCCTAATCCTATACCACTCCTAACCCCGCCAAAGTCCACCCCCTAACCCTATGCCACTCCCAACTCAGCCAGAGTCCGCCCCTAATCCTATACCACTCCTAACCCAGCCTGGGTCCACCCCCTAATTCTATGCCACTCCTAACACAGCCAGGGTCCACCCCTAATCCTATACAACTCCTAACCCAGCCAGGGTCCACCCATAATCCCATACCACTCCTAACCCAGTCAGGGCTCACCCCTAATCCTATACCACTCCTAACCCCGCCAAAGTCCACCCCCTAACCCTATGCCACTCCCAACTCAGCCAGAGTCCGCCCCTAATCCTATACCACTCCTAACCCAGCCTGGGTCCACCCCCTAATTCTATGCCACTCCTAACACAGCCAGGGTCCACCCCTAATCCTATACAACTCCTAACCCAGCCAGGGTCCACCCATAATCCTATACCACTCCTAACCCAGTCAGGGCTCACCCCTAATCCTATACCACTCCTAACGCAGCCAGGGTCCACACCAAATTTTTATACCACTTCTTACCCAGCCAGGGTGCACCACTAATCCCATACCACTCCTAGCCAGGGTCCGAAAATCAGGGTCATAAAATATGTCATAGGAGTACTTAGAGGGTATTTTCAGACAGACAGACAGACAGACATATTCTATAGGCCTACATTAAATATGCAAAATTTCCGAAACTAGAAGTAAAAACAGCTGGCGTAGTATTTCTTCAAATGCATCGAAGATAAAATAATTATCATCGAGTTTGTTTAATCTTATATTTTTACCCTGATATTAAAGCCACAGATAATTATTACCTTTTAAAATACACGATAATAATTGTTCTATGAAATATATTTTTGGTCAATGAAATATATTTGTATAGCTCACCTATATCACCTGTTAAGAGCTTCCACTTTCCCCTTCTAATAGCTGACCTGACACGGTTATCAAAAGTGTCGTTGTATAACCTGTGACCTATGAGTGGCATCATGGGATCGATATTGTGTAGGAGTTCTTTGCGTGGAGAAGATTTGCCTTGACTTAAAAGATAAATAGCTGGGTAAGAATATCACACCAAATGTCACATTGTATGTCATTATATTGACATTATATGCTGGCTATCATTATACATCTAGAACGGTTTGCTATTTTTCACAAATACATAGTTCAAGTTAGATATTCCAATTTGCTAAGTAGTGCAATAACATTGGTATAATGATACGTGACAACGGTATAATACATCGGATATATTGAAGCTTATTGTATAATGCATATATACAAAATTGACCTATCCGTGCAAATTCATACCATAGTAATGTACGACATTTTTATCCAGACAAGTGAACATATACAATAGTCTTTTTTGTTATTTAAATTTAGGTGGATTTGTGTATCTCTGGAAACAAAACGTTTAAAACAATACTGATTTAATGCTGGTCACCATCTATGGCCAGCATTAAACCGGCTTTGGTTCAACGTCGTAGGTTGATGGGTCAAATATCTGATAGTGTAATATTCACCTGATGGCGTGCCATACATTGAATCCGTCCAGTGTGTCATCGCTGACGTCACTTCCTGCCAAGTGTAGAAGAGTAGGAAACCAATCAGAGATGTGCATCAGTTGATGGTTGACTGTGCCCCTGACCTGATGCGGTATAACAGGTCCACTGACAAATGCCACACCACGAATCCCTCCTTCCCATAGCTCATGTTTTACGCCTCGAAGAGGCCAATTACTTCCTCCAAACTTTGGTTCCCCACCATTATCTTCAAAGATAAATACATAACATGTTAAAACCCCTAATATACAAATAAATACATATCATGTTAACACTCCTAACACACAGATAAATACATAACATGTTAACACTCCTAACATACTGAAGGTCAGTGGTTTACCGTTAACAGAAAGGTCAAAGTCAGTGATGACCGCTAGCAGAAAGGTTAAGGTCAGTGATGACTGCTAACAGAAGGGTCAGGGTCAGTGATGACCACTAGCAGAAAGGTTAAGGTCAGTGATGACCCCTAACAGAAAGGTTAAGGTCAGTGATGACCGCCAGCAGAAAGGTTAAGGTCAGCGATGACCGTTAACAGAAAGGTTAAGTTCAGTGATGACCGCTAGCAGAAGGACTAAGGTCAGCGATGACCGCTAACAGAAAGGTTAAGGTCAGTGATGACCCCTAACAGAAAGGTTAAGGTCAGTGATGACCGCCAGCAGAAAGGTTAAGGTCTGTGATGACTGCTAACAGGAAGGCTAAGGTCAGCGATGACTGCTAACAGAAGGGTTAGGGTCAGTGATGCCCACCAGCAGAAAGGTTAAGGTCAGTGATGACCCCTAACAGAAAGGTTAAGGTCAGTGATGACCGCCAGCAGAAAGGTTAAGGTCAGCGATGACCGCTAACAGAAAGGTTAAGTTCAGTGATGACCGCTAGCAGAACGACTAAGGTCAGCGATGACCGCTAACAGAAAGGTTAAGGTCAGTGATGACCCCTAACAGAAAGGTTAAGGTCAGTGATGACCGCCAGCAGAAAGGTTAAGGTCAGCGATGACCGCTAAAAGAAAGGTTAAGTTCAGTGATGACTGCTAGCAGAACGACTAAGGTCAGCGATGACCGCTAACAGAAAGGTTGAGGTCAGCGATGATCGCTAACAGAAAGGTTAAGTTCAGTGATGACCGCAAGCAGAACGACTAAGGTCAGCGATGACCGCTAACAGAAAGGTTAAGGTCAGTGATGACCCCTAACAGAAAGGCTAAGGTCAGTGATGACCACCAGCAGAACGACTAAGGTCAGCGATGACCGCTAGCAGAAAGGCTAAGGTCAGGGATGTCCGCTAACTGAAAGGTCAAGGTCCTTGATGACCGCTAGCAGAAAGGTTAAGGTCAGTGATGACCGCTAGCAGAAAGTTTAAGGTCAGTGATGACCGCTAGCAGAACGGTTAAGGTCAGTGATGACCGCTAGCAGAACGACTAAGGTCAGTGATGACCGCTAACAGAAAGGTTAAGGTCAACGATGTCAGGGATGACCGTTA
Source organism: Flabesymbios commensalis (assembly GCA_964017125.1). Classification (NCBI taxonomy): domain Eukaryota; kingdom Metazoa; phylum Annelida; class Polychaeta; order Terebellida; family Flabelligeridae; genus Flabesymbios; species Flabesymbios commensalis. The sequence goes on along the minus strand of OZ024905.1, from coordinate 105,864,691 downwards.
GCAGAACGGTTAAGGTCAGAGATGACCGCTAGCAGAAAGGCTAAGGTCAGGGATGTCCGCTAGCAGAACGGTTGAGGTCAGTGATGACCTCTAGCATAACGGTTAAGGTCAGTGATGACCACTAGCAGAATGACTAAGGGCAGTGGTGACCGCTAACAGAAAGGTTAAGGTCAGCGATGTCAGTGATGACCGCTAGCAGAACGGTTAAGGTCAGCAACGACTGTTAACAGAAAGGCTAAGGTCAATGATGACCGCTAGCAGAACGGCTAAGGTCAGCGATGATCGCTAACAGAAAGGTTAAGGTCAGTGATGACCGCTAGCAGAACAATTTAGGTCAGAGATGACCACTAACAGAAAGGTTGGGGTCTGCAATGAGCGATAGCTGAAAGGTTAAGGTCAGTGATGAACGCTAGCAGAACGACTAAGGTCAGCGATGACCGCTAACAGAAAGGCTAAGGTCAGCGATGACCGCTAACAGAAAGGTTAAGGTCAGCGATGACTGCTAGCAGAAGGGTTAAGGTCAGTGATGACCGCTAGCAGAAAGGTTAAGGTCGGCGATGACCGCTAGCAGGAAGGCTAAGGTCAGCGATGACTGCTAGCAGGAGGGTTAAGGTCAGTGATGACCGCTTACAAAAAGATTAGGTCAGTGATGACGGCTAGTAGAAAGGTTAGGTCAGTGATGACCGCTAGCAGAAAGGTTAAGGTAAGTAATGACCGCTAACAGAAAGGTTAAGGTCAGTGATGACCGTTAGCAGAAGGGTTAAGGTCAGTGATGACCGCTAACAGAAAGATTAGGTCAGTGATGACGGCTAGCAGAAAGGTTAGGTCAGTGATGACCGCTAGCAGAAAGGTTAAGGCAAGTAATGACCACTAACAGAAAGGTTAAGGTCAGTGATGACTGCTAGCAGGAGGGTTAAGGTCAGTGGTGACCGCGAGAAGAAAGGTTAAGGTCAGTGATGACCGCTAACAGAAGGGTTAAGGTCAGAGATGACCGCTAGCAGAAAGGTTAAGGTCAGTGATGACCGCTAGCAGAAAGGTTAAGGTCAGTGATGACCGCTAGCAGAAGGGTTAAGGTCAGTGATGACCGCTAGCAGAAAGGTTAAGGTCAGTGATGACTGCTAACAGAAGGGTTAAGGTCAGCCATGACCGCAAACAGAAAGGCTAAGGTCAGCGATGACCGCTAGCAGAAAGGTTAAGGTCAGTGTTGACTGCTAACAGAAAGGTTAAGGTCAGCGATGACCGCTAGCAGAAAGGTTAAGGTCAGTGATGACGGCTAGCAGAAAGGTTAAGGTCAGATATGACCGCTAGCAGAAAGGTTAAGGTCAGCGATTACCACTAGCAGAAAGGTTAAGGTCAGTGATGACCGCTAGCATAAGGGTTAAGGTCAGCCATGACCTCTAACAGAAAGGTTAAGGTCAGCCATGACCGCTAACAGAAAGGCTAAGGTCAGCGATGACCGCTAGTAGAAAGGATAAGGTCTGCAATGAGCGATAGTTTACAAAAAGTAGACTTGGTTAAAAGAAATAAATAAATTTATCCTCCGTAGCAAAGTTTTAAAAGTTGGCATTTATAGCTAAATTTTTATCTTACAAATATGATGAATAAGATATTATATAAAGGATAATGACATACAAAAGAAATTCATATTCTACATTGGCAGTTTTACACTATGTACCTAATCTGTATTGTGCGGCTTTGTTCGCACAACTTCCTATTTCCATGACAATATGTATAGCACCGCTTCTTATTTGGGCAATTAGTGATCTTTGAGATCGTGACAGTAAATGATATATGTAATTTTCTGTAGCGAAACTATGTTTAGAACGTGTGAATGTTCTTAATTTGGGTAAGCTTCTGAAGGTCGAAACCATTCTCCCTGTATCAGACATTTATTTTATGCAAATATACGAGTTCATCACATACATTCTAGTTGTACAAAATTGTTCTCTATGTTCAATAATTAAAATAAACTACACATTTCCAATGGTCAATTATTCTTTCTTAAGAGCCAATCTCATATCAGGATGTAGACCTCTATATTAACAAAAGTACTTTAATTTATTGATTATGCGAGAGAATCCATCCCATATCGCGTTGAATGCCTGATATATATTGAGTTTGTTGTTTTTTAATATTGTTGCCCCACCAAAACGAACCTGATCACAGCAGAGTAAGACACACTGCATGTATAATCAGGACATGAAAAGTACCAACTGGCAGATAACGATCATCATTGAAAAAAAGTAGAAGACATTTAATACTATTCTTATTTTTTAAGTGGTCATAGATACAATTCACAGTAAAAAGTGTATTATCCCATGTTATTCAGACATATCCAGGAGTTATTACTTTCTGTGATATGGGTGATATATGCATATAATGTCATGTATTTCGGTACCGGTATGGAGGATGTCACCATTAAGATGCTCTCCCCAGTCCGTGAGAAATTGTTGGCGAAATCACAGGTGGTACCACCCGCATAAACTGTAAAACTAAGTATACAATAAAGGTATGTAACCGATATCACACACAGATAAATTATCTATCATTCAGATAACTTGGCTGAGGTCACAGCTGAAAAACACAAAGTGAAGCTGAACAATGGAGAATCTATCTTTCGGTTGATGTCGGTAAATCGCGTCTTGCTGTCAAACAGTGTTAATAATGACATTACCTTCTGCTTCTTTAAACGTATTATTGTGGTAGAAATATAACAAACTCATTCGTTTACGGGTGAGTGGTCTATTTAGGGTTCTGATTAATATGTGTGATATCACTTTCATACCTTTATTAATGTACACTCAATTACAGTTTATGCGAGTGGGACCACCTGTGGCGGATTTAACACTAAATAATTCAGTGATGTAAATTAACTTTTTAGCTCTTTTTATTTTCGTGATTTTCTTGAAAAACCTTTGTATTTCTTTATTCGGTATCTCATGGGCATTTCAAGATATAAAATAAAAATGCTACTAGACAATATCAGATTAATTTTATTTTATCGTAAATCATCACATACAGTGATATAAATCGCACTATGCAGAAAAATAAAATAATATTTAAAACATCAGACTTTACTGTAACCGATTCCCAACAGTTCTTTTGACCTAGTCTCAGGACGTCTGCGGCTGGTTATGTGGGCTTTGTATCTCAGCTAACACGAGGCAGTGATCCAATGGCAGCCTAATGCCGGCCCATCGCTGCAGTACTGGCCAAACATAATGCCGATTCCGTTCAACGTCTAATGTTTGCTATAAGGCAGTTTGGTGCTGACCAATGTGACATTATCAGGTGGGAGAGCAACCCCTTTTTAGCTAGCGATAGTATTAATGCTAGCGCCCTTACTTATAACATCGGTGATCTCGTCTAGCGATAGTATAATTGAAGGCCCCTTATTTCTGTGGGTGGGAAAAACAAGACATTTTGGCCAATTTTCACCAGTTGGTTGCTTTCGTTTTTGTTATTATACGGTAGCTATAATCAGGTAATTAGGGGCTTGCTAAAGACGTTTAATGAACTATTATAATCATTTTGCTTCATATTACATACTTTCTAAAACGTCTGATAGCTTAAAGTCCCATATATTTGTCAAAATGTAATTTTACTCTACTAACCCCCTCGTGTTTAATTTAGTTTGTGGAAAAGTGTACAGACCAAGGCCGTAGGAGCGGTACTGGCCATACCGGCCATGGCCGGACCACTTTTTTGCCCCCCAAACTTGAATTTATGGCCTTCACACGGCTCACTTACGTCTGCTTACTTAATCTATGCATGTTTGACTCTTAATCTACACATTCACTGCTCATTCAACATAAGGCGTTGACCCAGCGCCAGAGATGCTGGCCCAATATCAAAACAACGCTGGGCCAATGACCCATTTTAGCTGGGTGTAAGACTTACTAGCAGATCATGGGACTCTGGCAGTTTGGCAAAAAGTCTATTGTCAAGCGCAAATTTCAAACATCATGGTTTGATACCTGGAAGTGGCTCCACTATATAGAGGATGAAGACAAAGTTGTGTGCTTCCACTGTACTAAGGCGTATCAGCTGAACCAACTTGCATCGTCATCACTAGAACCTGCTTTTATATCCACTGGATACTTGAACTGGAAGGATGCCACGGCTAAGAAAGGTGGTTTCTCAGCTCATGAAAAATCTGCTTGTCACACAGAGGCTATTGAACGACTGGTCACTTTACCTGCTACCTCTAAAGATATAGGAGAGTGAAGACATACCTGCGCTCAACGATGGCGCAGAAACGTCTAAACCACGTCATGCTTCTACATATCCATAAAGAGAAAACTGACGACCTGAGGTCCAAGCTGCTTGAGGTGGTCAACCTTTTTGTTGATGGTTCCGAGCACAGAAAAAATATATTCGGGAAGTTCACATATCAGGACTTGGCATCATGTGCAACTGCAGTGAGGAGCAAATGGACACAAACTGTTCAGGACTGAAATTGTGATTTCTTCACAGAATGATAATGCCTGCAATTTAAATCATGGGCTTGATTATATACTCACCGATTGGCCTTTTAGGTTCAGATGCCCCATAATTTTATAGACCTACGTCAGGCCTGAATAATTTACAGAACAAAGATGTACAAACATGTATGGACAAGATTAACAAATAAAAAGTGATCAAAAATTGATTCATTTAGAAATTAAAATTTTGTCTCGCAAAATGGCCCAGATGCCACCAAAAACAAGGGATTTTAAAAAAATTGTATGTGGGGGGCATGCCCCCAGACCCCCCTAGCTGCAACGCCCCTTCGGTGCGTTGCTGTGGGTGGTGTACATAATAATTGGAAAATGGCCGGACCACTTCGAAGTTGCTTCCTACGGCCTTGCAGATTGCTGGTTCATACCGTCAACGCCACGTGGAAGCATACATGCAGCTGAGCATTCGGCGATTTTAAATCCTATGCGGCGTTTTTATTTTATCACGTTTTTATTTTGTCAAACACCAATTACATGTGCATAAATCAAACTTGATAATCTAAAAATATAAATAGAGTGTAGACAATTATAATGACAAATATATATACGTAAAATAAAATTGTTTTTGTGAAGGATTACTCAGTGACAACCCTTTTGCCACTAATGGGTGTACTGTTGTGTTACAGTACGCATCAAAAGTATTGAACCACAATCTGATACCACTGGATTACTGGTGTAGGCAGGGGTCCATATAATCACTGATAATTATTTTAGGCATCCTTTCAGAAGCTTAGATATAGTTTATCTTTTATAAAATGTTTCAACAAATATTAAATAAATAAATTTGTGTTCACTTTGACAGCACCATACTTTTTACCATTAGGGTGCCTTCAATTATGCTATCCCTAGACGACAAAACCGATGTTATAAGTAAGGGCGCTAGTATTATTACTATCGCCACCTAAAAAGGGGTTGCTTTCCTACCTGCTTATATTGGCCCATAACCTTACCACTATTACATACATATTGTACACAAACCGATTCACTTCAAAATTATGATGGTGTATCGCATGGTGAACTAATTCTTATACATTTACCCATTTTTAGTGCATTTATAAGGCCTTTAAGACAATATGAATGATTGTTTTGTACTTTTTAGGTTATTTTTATCGAAATAAACAAAACAGCTATGCAGCTTTCAGTAAAGATTTAAGCTTGTTTATGACAGATTCCAGTGCTCTATCGGCTTTTTCAAAAGTCATATGCTCATCTAAAATTAACCTTAAATATTTATAACCGGACACAATATTTAAATAATTATCTAAAAACGGTTTTTTTAAATGAACAACATTCGATTCCTGCCTATTAATTCTCATTTTCCATTTGTTACACCACTGAAATATTTTACCGATTTTCAGACAATTAAAATTTACTTTTGAAGCCACACGCATAACAATACTGATAAAAGTAAAAAATAAAGATATAATTGAATAAAGTATATCAATAATGACTAATCAGAAGCGAAACATAAACTAAATTACAGAGGGAATTATTTAATATATACATGTAGATACGTATATTTTTCTCATATCGATGAAGATATAGAAATAAATAATGTGGTTTTATGATATGTCACACACCTGTAGTATAGTAAAGTTAGGTGCCTTCAAAAATTTATCCCAGAATACATTAATTATTTTCCTTCATATACAGCACTATATAAATATTTTGTGAGTGAATAAATAAGTTTATTTGATTTTGTTTGTGCCTCGATCATGGACTAAATATATATTATAAATAGATCAGTCAGTCAGTCAGTCAGTCAGTCAGTCAGTCAGTCAGTCAGTCAGTCAGTCAGTCAGTCAGTCAGTCAGTCAGTCAGTCAGTCAGTCAGTCAGTCAGTCAGTCAGTCAGTCAGTCAGTCAGTCAGTCAGTCAGTCAGTCAGTCAGTCAGTCAGTCAGTCAGTCAGTCAGTCAGTCAGTCAGTCAGTCAGTCAGTCAGTCAGTCAGTCAGTCAGTCAGTCAGTCAGTCAGTCAGGTCAGTCAGTCAGTCAGTCAGTCAGTCAGTCAGTCAGTCAGTCGGCTAATCAGTCAGTCAGTCAGTCAGTTAGTCAAGCAGTCAGTCAGTCAGTCAGTCAGTCAGTCAGTCAGTCAGTCAGTCAGTCAGTCAGTCAGTCAGTCAGCCTGTCAGTATCCATGGTATTAAAGTGGTGAATCAGCCGCTTTATGTGTCAGATGCAACCCTTTAATTCCCCATTCCAAGGGATCACTTGTACCTTACCTGTTGAGAATATGACCAGCGTGTTGTTCCACAATCCTGAATCCATCAGAGTTTTCGTGACGTTGGATATCGCTTCATCCATGGCAGACACCATGCCTGAAAGAGATCAGTGATTATAAATAAGAAAGAAGAATGGTAAGACAACATGCAACGTATGTAGTAATATACTAGGAAAATTTTATTTGCTCACATTAAAAATTGAGTATAATTTATTCATTCATTTTTATTTATTTATTCATTCACCACTCCATTTATTCCCTCATTCCTAAATTACCTAATTAATTAATTCATTCATGTATTTATTCATTCACTTATCATTCATTCATTTATTCATTCCCATATATTTTTTCTCTTTCATTTATTAATTCGTTTATCTATTTGTGCATGTATTTATTTATCCATTCATTCACCCATTTATTCATCTTTTACTCCTTTCATTTACCTTAAATTATTCATTGATTGATTTATTTATTCATTCATTCACCCATTCGTCCAACCATTTCTCCATTTATTTCTGTAATTAGCTAATTAGCCTACTATATCTCACCAGCGTGTGTTCTTCTTTTTTTATTATGAATAGATTTGTACGGCTTCTCGTACTCATGAGGAACTTGTGCTGGATTGTGAACTGACTGGAATGGTAGGTAGAGGAAGAGAGGCTGCAACAGGTAAAGTCAGATTTAATAGGATTATAAACACACAATACTACACAGTGCTTTCCGTATGTGATCATGTCGAAGGCCGAGGCAAGATACCACTACAGAGATCATATGATATGCATACAGCATCGTTGAGAAGGCAAGATGGACTCATAGCACAATTAGCAAAATCAAGCCCAGAGGCTTCAGGCTTGGTGTGGTGATGAGTGCGGAGATGAGCCCATCTTGACGTATGCAACGATGCAATATGTATCTGAAACGGCAAAAGCAAACTGAGTATTTAAGCGTAGAGGAGAGAGTGTGAGATGGGCTTAAATCACCATACGTCACATAGTGAAAGCCAACAGCATGAGTGCGAGAAAAAATGACAGGATCAATCCTAAAAATACAAGGGCAAGGTTGTACTTATTACAGTATATTGATTTGTGCAAAATACACGAGTTGAATCAATGGTGGGTCATTAAAACATTAACCCGGCATTGAGGTTAACCCTTAAAGCGCGGGGATCGACTTCAGTCGTCAGAATCTGACGTCTGTAGACTGTCAGATTCTCACTTCTGTAGATTTCAGATTCTGACGACTAAAGTCGATCCCCGCACAGTAGGAGTAAAACAATTTCTAACAGCCGTAGACCCATAATATAGGTATTCAAATAAATCGGAAAGAGCTAACGAAGACATTTATGATGATTTCAAATTGAAAAAATCCTTTGGTTTCTGAAGTTTCCAGAAAAAAATTCAGCGCGAAAAAGACCTTTTGGATTCCATGGTTTAAACAAAAATAATTCAGCGTTGTAGGGGTTAAGACACAAACATCACGGGAAGTTATAATATAGCATGTATTCCAGATTTAATATGACAGTGTGTGGGGGTATACATTGTAATATGACATGTATTCCAGATTTATTATGACTGCTGTGTGAGAGGTGTATATTGTAATATAGCATGTATTCCAGATTTAATATGACAGTGTGTGGGGGTATACATTGTAATATGACATGTATTCCAGATTTATTATGACTGCTGTGTGAGAGGTGTATATTGTAATATGACATGTATTCCAGATTTATTATGACAGTGTGTGGGGGTATACATTGTAATATGACATGTATTCCAGATTTATTATGACTGCTGTGTGAGAGGTGTATAGTGTAATATGACATGTATTCCAGATTTATTATGACTGCTGTGTGAGAGGTGTATATTGTAATATGACATGTATTCCAGATTATTATGACAGCCGTGTGGGAGGTATACATTGTAATATGACATGTATTCCAGATTTATTATGACTGCTGTGTGAGAGGTGTATATTGTAATATGACATGTATTCCAGATTTATTATGACAGTGTGTGGGGGTATACATTGTAATATGACATGTATTCCAGATTTATTATGACTGCTGTGTGAGAGGTGTATATTGTAATATGACATGTATTCCAGATTTATTATGACTGCTGTGTGGGAGGTGTATATTGTAATATAGCATGTATTCCAGATTTAATATGACAGTGTGTGGGGGTATACATTGTAATATGACATGTATTCCAGATTTATTATGACTGCTGTGTGAGAGGTGTATATTGTAATATGACATGTATTCCAGATTTATTATGACTGCTGTGTGGGAGGTGTATATTGTAATATAGCATGTATTCCAGATTATTATGACAGCCGTGTGGGAGGTATACATTGTAATATGACATGTATTCCAGATTTATTATGACTGCTGTGTGGGAGGTATATATTGTAATATGACATGTATTCCAGATTTATTATGACTGCCGTGTGGGAGGTATCTATTGTAATATGGCATGTATTCCAGATTTAATATGACAGGCGTGTGGGAGGTATATATTGTAATATGGCATGTATTCCAGATTTAATACAACAGTCGCTGCCGTGCGGGAGGTATATATTGTAATATGACATGTATTCCAGATTTATTATGACTGCCGTGTGGGAGGTATCTATTGTAATATGACACATATTCCAGATTATTATGACTGCCGTGTGGGAGGTATACATTGTAATATGACATGTATTCCAGATTTAATATGACTGCTGTGTGGGAGGTATATATTGTAATATGGCATGTATTCCAGATTTAATATGACTGCTATGTGGGAGGTATATATTTTAATATGACACAAATTCAAGATTTAATATGACAGCCGTGTGGGAGGTATATATTGTAATATGACACATATTCTAGATTTATTATGACAGCCGTGTGGGAGGTGTATATTGTAATATGACACATATTCCAGATTTATTATGACTGCTGTGTGGGAGGTATATATTGTAATATGGCATGTATTCCAGATTTAATATGACTGCTATGTGGGAGGTATATATTTTAATATGACACAAATTCAAGATTTAATATGACAGCCGTGTGGGAGGTATATATTGTAATATGACACATATTCCAGATTTAAAATGACTGTCGTGTGGGAGGTATATATTGTAATATAGCATGTATTCCAGATTTAATATGACAGCTGTGTGGGGGGTGTATATTGTAATATAGCATGTATTCCAGATTTAATATGACTGCTGTGTGGGAGGTATATATTGTAATATGACACATATTCTAGATTTATTATGACTGCTGTGTGGGAGGTATATATTGTAATATGGCATGTATTCCAGATTTAATACAACAGTCGCTGACGTGCGAGAGGTATATATTGCAATATGGCATGTATTCCAGATTAATATGACAGCTGTGTGGGAGGTATATATTGTATTATATCATGTATTCCAGATTTTATATGATTGCTGTTGTACCGACATTACCTGAGTAGTAGTATAAATATTTGTATTGAATCTACCAGCACATAGCAGTTTATTTCGCTACCCGTTTTTCCGCAAACGTCGATGCAATGGGGCTGTAATTTATGCTATTCATGACTATTGACGTATGAGTTTGTATGTGAAAGTGTGTGTATCGTATAAATGATGTGTCCTTTAAATATATTGAGTATGAAGATGACGAGCAGCATTTTTCTGTTTTTTTGTCCTCGAGAGCAAATTATTTTGAAATCTGGGGCCTAACATGTTCAAGCGCGAGTGTGACAACTTCAAGGTGACAGAAGGCACCCGTGTGGTTTGACGATCTTTGTCTGCGACCTGAAGGATGCATGGATGACGGCTGCTGTGAATTAAAGGTATAGTCAACTGTCAAAATTCGCGGGACAAGGGACCCCTGGAATGCAATAGTGCCCGTGGGTAGGCCCAGGCCCTATTCCATAATAATACTAATTTTGCGTTTCATACCCAAAGCCTCATTAAGAGCAAGTTCTCAAATCACAGCAACTTCATAGGCCTATATACTTGATCGACATCTATGAGTTAATAATTCAAAGCCCTTAGCCCTGGCCCCTACTTGGTCGCTGGGTTGCAAACAAACTGACTGTATTACTGCTGGGATGTCGAAACTGGTTGACCCCAAGCTTTATTGACACCCAGTGGTCACAAAACATTTGTATGACTTTAAACAATGTTTAACCAACGTCTTTTCAAATGTGTTGTGTTTGCTGGGCAGGTGGACTTTCTCTCAAACATAGTACATTTGTCCAATGTTGGTTCAATGTTGGTCCTGCGTCGCAGACGTTTGTCCAACATTAAAACAGCACTGGGTCAATGTATCGTTTAAGTAGTATCTTGTAATCAGTTTAGTTGCTGATATTAATGCTGTCACCCTGTACAGTAGGTTACTGTATGCCTACAGCCCTGTACTCTATATGCTACTGTAGGCCTACAAGTGACGGTCCCACGCATGCCCGTCTTGCACCTGTATGCATCTTTAAGGTGAGTGTTTTTATTTATTTTGTAAATTAGCCTGTTGTCTATTTTCATGATCGCTAGGGGCTGGGTTTATTTATCTTTATGCTTTTGTGATGCGTGTTGATGAATTAATGATGTGGGATTGACATGGTGATATTAATGTTATTATAATTAACAATAATATTACCATGTCAGTAATATTATTAACATTATCATTCACATTAGTATTAATGTTCTATATAATCATATGATTGGTATTAATGTTTCATATCCTTTCGAATAGCATTAAAGAGCAAAATATAGTTTATATAAAGGTATTATCTGCGTCAACAAGTATTTCAAACTTTTTAAATTGTCAGACTTGAAAGCCTATAGATATTCAATACAAAGGTTTTTTCTCTTTTCATATTCCCGGCTATGTTCATATGAATTCGACAATGTGTGTGAATCAAGATCTTGTCAGAATATTATTATTATGCTTGTATGAATCATGAGATTAAATGTCTATGAGTGTCAATTGATTTATTATTTTCATTTGTACCGTTCAACCTTGACTGTCTTGTATTATTTTTTTCAGATTGGTATGTTACGTTCCAAATGTTGCTATTGTACATTTCGGTGAATAAACCCACTAATGTAATTCCTTAAACATACTGTATCAAGAGCTAAAATAAAGGGGATGCAAAGTGTAGCGTGGTGAAGAGCAAGACTGAGATAACTGGATAATTTGCCACCGACACCTTCAAAACCCGGCACCCGAATAGAGCCATTCAAAAAGGTAAATTTATTTTGGCATGTCAGTTAGTTATCACATCAAACTTGATTGCCACATTGATCGACAAGAGGCAAATAAAATATTGCCATCATTTGGATATCTGCCTATTATATAATATATATTAATGACGCCAAATTGCTGGCATATCTTCCAGAGTCCCAAGTAAGCTATGTCTCACATTCTGTGCAGTGTTCTCACTATGAGACGTACATCGGCATCAGTTTATATCGCATTGGGCTGATGTTACAATACAATTCCAGAACAGTTTATTAATGTATATTAACTGAAGGCCAACACTTTATTCATTGAGTGAGTGCTGCATTCTCCAACACCACACTCGAATAAACAGCGCCCCCCCCCCCCTTAGCCATTAGAACGCTGAAATATGTTGGTATCAACCATGGAGACAGAAGAGTTTTTTTAATATCAAATCATCATAAATGCCTTAGTTAGCTCTTTCTGTTGCATTGGAATACCTATGTCATGAGTCTAAGGACAGAATACAAATGTTTACTCTTTTAAAGAAGGGATTGACTTTAGACGTCAAATTATAACGTCTAAACTTGATCCCCGTGCTTAACTCACCTTATCAAGCTGGTTGGCAGCATGCTGCTCAACTATTTCTCTGGCTTTTCTTGCAAACAGATGAGCAGAGTACGTGCCAGTCTCGTTGAAGTCAGGCTGCTCGTTGTCGTAGAGATCCAAGGCATTTTCAGCAACATGTGTAAAGTAATCTTCCTTTCCTCCCAGGTGGCCTGTGATATAAATACAAATATCAAAGTTCATGAGTAAACTGCTGACTTTATGAAACAGGATAACGGATTACCACCCCCCCCCCCCCGGGAATGCTTGTAAATCACCACAGTTACTTTTTGTGTATAATATTTATCTACAAAATTCAAATTTCTAGATATTTTTATTTTAAAATAAAATATACACTGATATAAAAATACCTTCTGTAAGAACATCATATGTCGTCATCATAAAATCATAATGACAATAGATTAGTCTATGATAACATGATGTGCACTACCAAAGCTGGATATATTTGACAAGAGACTTCTTACCATAAAAAGAGTCAAACCCTCTGTAGTTTGGCGTATATTCTTTCTTGTAGAATCCCAGATGCCATTTCCCCACCATGTGTGTAGCATAGCCCGCCTGCTTCAGTTTGTCAGCTATAGTGGGGTGGGACAGGGGCATACCATTTGGCTGTGTTGCCTTGATCACACGGTGCTGTAATCCAGTATGAATCTAAATCAGTAAGATATGCAAACGGTGTTTATTTTAGTGCGATATTATATGGGGAAAAACAGCACTCGCCCAATGAGTATAAGGTGTGAGGCTTCAGGCGAACACATTATTCATTGGACGAGTTATGTACTATTTCAATTTCAACTAAATTCAACTCATTTCAATTCAATTAAAAGGTATTTATTGTCTTTAGAAATACTATAGGAAAACAAAACAATATTATACAGATAAAATAATTAATAAAATATACCGTATCTAATGACAAAGAGGACACAACGCCCACTGGTGTATGCAGCATCAGTTTTTTTTTCGAATTGTAAGAAATAACTGGTGCAAAAGTGCATGATACAAGCAAAATAATATATATTACATCAGAAGATATGAATTTGTAACAGAAAATTATACTTTAGTCAAAAGAAATGTTTTAACGCTTGTTTAGAACATGTGAAACTGACATTATAACATCCTCTGTTTGAAAATTCATTCCATAAAATAATGTCCTAACTCCTAATGACATAATGACATTTTATGGGGCAGACGTTGACATTTATGTGTGTGCAGTTTATTTTGCTGGCGTGTTACATGACCATGAATATGTAAAATACTCTGTTTACTGGGTTGTGTCAATGAAGTTTCTTACAATACCTTCACAACAAGTTTTTGACACCGCAGTACTGTGTCAATAACTCTTCATATTATACCTCTACACTTACACTTCTTCGCTTTCACATTACTGTGTCAGTAACGTTTCTTACACTACAGTTGCATGTACAAGTATCAGCTACCACAGTACTGTGCCAATACCGTTTCTTACAATACCTCTTCACTTACAGGTCTTTGCTACCACAGTACTGTGTCAATAACGTTTCTTACAATACATCTGCACCTACAAGTCTTTGCTACTATATTACTGTGGTAGCGAAGAAGTGTAGAGGTATTGTAAGAAACGTTTCTTACAATACATCTGCACTTACAGGTCTTTGCTACAACAGTAGGCCTAGGGTGTCAGTAACGTTTCTTACAATACCCCTTTTACTTACAGTTCTTTGCTGCCACAGTACTGCGCCAATAACGTTTCTTACAATACATCTGCATGTACAAGTCTTTGCTACCACAATACTGTGTCAATAACTTTTTTTTACAATATATCTCATGTACAAATCTTTGCTATGACTGTACTGTGTCAATAACGCTTCGTACATCACCTCTGCACTTACAGCTCTTTGCTACCACAGTACTGTGTCAATAACGTTTCTTACAATAAATCTGCATGTACAAATCTTTGCTACTCTAGTACTGCGCCAATAACGCTTCTTACAATAAATCCATACGTCTTTGTTACCACAATACTGCGTCAATAAGGTTTCATATGTTAATACCTCTACACCTACACTTATTTGTAATCACAGAACTGTGTCAGTAACGTTTCTTACAATACATCAGCACTTACAAGTCTTTGCTACCACAATACTGTGTCAATACCGTTTCTTACAATACATCAGCACTTACAAGTTTTTGCTACTACAGTACTCTGTCAATAATAATGTAATATGTGACAATTGATTTTTTGGTAGGGTATGTAGCTATATTCTCGAAAACCACAGCTTATCTCATACCCCTGATGAAGAAAGATGTGTATTTCAGAACTGAAATTTAGTTGGTTTTTTTTGTTTTTTTTAATTTATTTAGCTTTTGACCAATCCATATATATATTTTAAAACAGATACAAAAACATATACACATTATATAATTAAAATCTCATATACAACATTGGTCGTGCTGCGCTAGAACAGGCTTATAGAAGCCTCTGCAAGCTAGGCAGCAACTATATTTATATGCATCTATGTACAAAAAGTATAAGCATAAAAGTATAAAAAAATAATATACATAATAATATAAGTTTCCCGCGCCAAACCAGAGATAAAATAACTACATATCATTATAAATTGTAGCAAAAAACACACTCTGGAAAGAGTAGAAACCCATAAAATAAATACAAGTAGAATATTTTTATAATCAAAATATGCGAGTTATAATAATTCTTATGCTATTAACATATACATCCCTATATAAAATTATTACGATTAGTTTAAAAATAATCGGCTGGCGTCAGCTCGTAAAGCCGTCGCGCTACCGAAACACAATGTATACATACCAATAAAAGTCGGACACGGAGTTCGTTCGTCAACTGCCAACACCTACATTAGCATCAGAAACACCCGTCGACCTCGCTGTCGAGTCTTTGGAAAAAGTCGGACACGGTGGTTCGTCGGCTGCCAGCACCTAAGTATGGACATCAGAACCATCCGCCAACCTCGCTGTCGAGTTTTTGGAAGCGTAGCTTACTAACTGAATGCGCACAATTTTTTACAATATTAATGATTTTTCATGGTACTTCCTTTTAATATACTTTGGAAGAACCTTGGTGAATAATTTTGATTTTTGACTACAAATTGTTCAGTGTTCATATATCGTATACAACATGAGACGGACTGCACTGGTGTTTTTTGTGGAATTTGAGAACTTCAAAAATAGAGTGCAGACTATACCCATCTAATTTTATTCCAGTAACGTGTACACTTTTAAACACATCTCTATGATCCCTGAATTCGGTTAAATTGTATCCACTAGTTACCATAACCTTACACACAATTTCTATATTTACATACTGATATTTTATTTAGTTTTTTATGAGCGTTGTTAGGCTTTTCAACACACTGACTTTATAATATCTACGTAACGTTGGTGGTATGGCCTACTTTGTTAGTGCCGGCATTTCACATGCCTGTAGCCTGGCTTTGTTACTGGATCCAGGCTTTATAAACTGGAAATGTATGTTGTCAATATCATACACCTACACTTCTTTGTTATCACAGAACTGTGTCATTACCATTATAGAAAATGTCATAACTAAGAATTTTATTCCAGAATAACAAGATTCATATTTTTTTATATTTATCTTTTTGATTTAGCTAACTAAGCTCATCGTTATTTAAAATTAACAATAAATATGAATATATTCTTGTTTACTAAACATTTTGATGTTCATATTAACTTATTATTGTTCGAATTACTATGGAAATTCAGATGAAGTCATGTTTATTCAGTTATTACCACTGAGACATATTTGCTGCAACGCGACAACAAATATTTAGGGATATAATTTGATAAACGTTTACCAATGCTTACTCACTGTTGCTATTCACTGATGTATACGAGATTTCAGTCTGTTTTGTTGCTATGCTGATTTCTATAATAAATCTCTCTATCAGTAACACAATAATATTGAACTTTTTTTATTTATGATACAAGCTGATCATGCATAACATAGCTGGTAAATTAATAAGGATGTAGGCCTTCATGTAACTATCACCTTAACTTTTAAGGTTGTCACAGAACACAGCAACTGTGGACTTGTATGATCTACTTAAATGTAGCTATTTCAAAACTTGAGGGCTATAAGCATGATAAATCAATTGCATCTGTAGGTTAATGTCAAAGGTAGGTGTCATTTACCTAATGTTTTCTGTGCTCTTTTTTTATGTTGGTGTAAAATATAGGTTTTAGTTATAAAGACTTCCCGAATAGTTAGCAATTTTGTGACTCCAATTTTTTAAATATTAGTCCGGTGGCAGCAGGCTGTTTTTATCTCCAACCTTGCAATGTCTAGTAACAATCATTTCTATGGCTATGCTGGGTCATAACGTCAGAACTATCAGACATATAGCTGTGTTTTTTATGGCTAACATATGGTTTTCACGGTCAAAAATGTATTTCTGATGCGTAGTTAATGTGTTTATTCAAACACTTGGAGTTTAAAATCGGTATTAAAAAAAGACTAAGTGTATATCATATGGGCAAACAATATTAAACATGTTAAAGTGTGAGTCAAAATAGTCGTTAGACCAGGTACCTATTGACAATGTAGATAATATTGAAATTTTAGGCTTGTTTTTATCCAGCGATGGAAAATACATCAATCAGGTCGAAAGCAGAATTCTTAAATGTCGCATGTCATATTTTAGTCTTAATAATGTTGGTATGCCATACCCTGGCCTTCCAGTTGATCTGAAGATCCACTTATGGCACACCATATGTCGCCCTATTTTAACCTTCGGGCTTGAAACGGTTTAATTAAATAGAGCAATGTATGGTAGGCTCGAATCGCTTCAGGGTACAATTGTTAAAGCTTTTCTTGGTCTGAGTAGGTACTCTCATCACTCCAAGTTGGTATCTTACCTATTGAAGAAAGTATTAAATCTATGCCCGTAAACCTGATGAAAAGGATATGTTTAGTGAATTCTCCAGTATGGAGTCTGTGCTCATTTTTTATATCTAAATATTTATTAACCGGAAAGTACAGTAAAAACACGCTTTTTGGAAGACTACTTGACATGGGTCTATTACCCCTTCTCTCTGCACTTTCAACATTTAGATATATTGAAAAGTATTCTGCTAGAAACGGTGTGGTAGACTCATCGCAAGGCGTGTTGTATAGAGCTGACTTTCTGAATAGAAACTCTACCGCACATATTTTAACTAAATAATTGACACCTTTTAATACATATACTGTGATATTTCTTGTGATATCAGTGATACGTTTGTATGTATGTATTATACAATATAATATGTTTCCCTCACTTGTGGGGGTTTTAATGAATAAATAATAATAATAATAATAAGTTAACACTAAAATACAAAATCAAAGTCCAGCATGTCGTGCAATGTGACTGCCAGATATAGCCTATGACATGTGTGATGGGTCATAACTTCAGAATTGTTGGACATACAGATGTGAGCTTGGTGTCAAACATATGGTTTTCGGGGTCAAATAATTAATTTCTGGTGCGTATTTAACAATGAGATACTTAAAAATATCAGAATCAAAGATGGCGTCCAATAGATGGCCGCCACATACAGCCTATATAATAGGTTATAGATTTAGAACTATTTATGGTGTGTATTTAAAACTACGATAAATAAAAAGTCAAAATCAAATATGGCGTTAAATATAGCCACCACATACCTCCTTTGGACATATGTTTTATTTAAGCAGGTTTTCAAAGTACTTAGCCAGAGAGGTGGCTTGTAGATCATTTATCGTCACGTAAATGATATAACACCAAATTTTGTATGGACAACTGTTTCCGATCTATTATCAATATTGGAAGGAGTTCCATCAGAAAAGAACATTCCATTTATTGTTCATTTGCATCAATCTAAAAAGGCCACCGTTTAGTTACAAGGTGCGAAAAAATGTAACTTGTGAGAGTACCCCATCCAGACCTTTGACCTAATCAATCCTTTATGCAGCAGGTTAGGTTTTTTTTTAAATGGGAAATAGTGGTACGAGATGGGTGATGGTCCAAATGAGGTAAGCATACCTTAGCATACCTTAGCATGCGCATAATCATGCAAATTTACAGGAAACGGGAAAGTCACATCCCAAGAACAAATCCACATTTAATTTGCAATATTGACTTTCAGATTTCAGGTTGGGTTTAATTTTTCTGAAATATTTCAATATTTTTATAATGTGCCATTCTATATGTAACAAAAGAGAAATGTGATCCACAATTCTTTGAAGATTGCTGAAAACCTTTGAGTTCTGAATCACATGATGTTTTAAAAAATACGGTATTTGGGCTCGAGGGGACCCTTGAACATCCCTCATTTCAAGTAATTCTACACCCACCCTAATAATGTTCTAAGGATATTTCCTTGCAACAATAACCTACCAGACTTTTAACCCTTTGTGAGTCAAACAAAAAGACACATCTCAGGATTTGGCTCCCAGACTACCACGCATAAAATGTTCTTCGTCCAAACTTACTGTTACTTGTAAAGTGACAGTCGATCATAGATAATGTTTCAATAACCAACCGACAGTTGACTACCGCCGTTAGACGACTGTAGACCATGTGTATACGGTGTTTAAACATTCGTTCGTTCGTTCGTTCGCTCGTTCCTTAGTTCCTTCGTTCATTCATGCATTTATTCATTCATTTCATTTATTCATTTGCTTTGATGTATTCAAAGCTGAAATCATTAAGTCGTTCGTTTTGTTTAAGCAGGATTGCAAGGATTGATTTAAGTCTTTGCATTATTAAAGATTTGCTTCCCTTTTTCAACTGTTATCAGCTGTTCGTCATCAATCATCTATTCTCAGATTACTATTATTATATACTATTTTGTACTTTTACATCGTTAGCGTCCTGGCCAGGACTTAGTGCGAGTTTCCTGATCCTGAACTATTAGTTTATGATCAAATAATTAAAGTTTGAGTCTCAGTCTGTGACCGTCCACATAAACTCACACCCTGATTCCAGTTAGCTCACGGACGTTACCCCAGTTTAAAACACACCACTACATTTTTCGCTTTGTCCGACCACTAAATTCTAAGCCGGGAATGGAGAGTTTTTGTTGATCAAGTATAGACCAATTATTATGGTAGGCCTATGGTGCTATAATCAGTCAGATGTGACCGAGCTGTTGATTATGATGGATTCCTATTATGGTCGGATGTGTTTTAGTCAGTTGAAACCCACTGCGCTCTACATTCTTAGCTGTGGAAAAGGCCTTGGCCTTCGGCCTCGACCTTTTCCACAGCTAAGAATATAGAGCTCCTCCGGCATTATCCTATACATAAAGTCTAGTAAACTAATGAAAAGTATACACCTATAACCATATATTACTCACAATGCATGATCCCGTTATCTTTACAATGACTGTGGATGCAGAGTAGGCCTACTATAGCCATATCAGTAACGAGATACATGTATAGTATTAATAAGTTGTGAAATCAAAATAAGAAACCCTCTAAATAAAAATGTATCCAATTTCGGATGTTATTTGACATAATTATGTTATTTCTAGTTAAAAGGTATTTAAAATAACACAGCATATCAGGGTACGACGCAAAATGAATTAAATCCTTGTTTAGTGAAACAGTCTTTACAAATTTCTTGTGTGGCAACATTATACCCCACAGTGCCTCAGATAAAAATCCTCGTGAATATACGTTGTTTGACAAGACTTTGAAGCATTGGCTAAAATTTGGTTGAAAAAATACAATGAATCACACAATAATACGCTAGTGAAAGATGGTGTGTATTGCCAAAAGTTACAATTAATCCGAAGTGAGAGTTATATATTTAAAATCGAATAGATTATAGAAGCTTTAAAACAATTCAACATGGCGCCCATTTTTGCGAATAAATCATGTATCAGTTAACTGCACGCTTCTATCATTCTATCACTTCTACTTCTAGGCCTGTGGGTGTTTCCATAAAAATATGAGTCGCTGCAATCCCCCCTACAACATAAATGTTATGCTTATATGTTTTTTTCAACCCTTTCGTCAACATAATCTTGCAATTTTTGATATCAAGCAATGAGATAACCATCTATCAGAATATTACTCACACTATACAAAATAATACCGTATTTTGCTAAAATATTAATAAAACCCTCAGTAATCACAAAAAAAATATAAACTTTTAAAATATATATAGCAAATGTAAAAAAAATCACGTTTAGTGACACTTTTTCCCCCGAAAACAAATATATCTTAATTTATTTTGCACGTGGATTTCTTGTGCTCTAATAATCGCTAATTGTGATCAAAATTCATTTTTATTGTAGGTACACGTAATTATTAATTAATGAAAAAGAAGAGGCCCATGGAACTCCTGAACGATGTTCACCGGCAAAAAATCATAACAAAAAGGCTGATGTAGATGGTGCCGACCGGTTTCGTTTATTTAAACTTCATCAGGGTACAATTTGTTGATGATAATCACTGCCTTATATAAGGTAGAAGTTATGTACACATGCCATAGAGAGTGAACCGCCGGCGGCTCACAGTGAACCACCGGCGGTTCACAGTGAACGACCAGTGGTAGTGTAAATCATTGTTACAAGAGATACATCCATCCAGATATGTGCTATAGGGGCCTAGATGCCAGAGATGTGTGCTAGGGCGGGTAACAGTTTGTTATTGCACCGGAATTAAGCTTTTATAGCTGAAAAACAAAATGGTCGCCATATTCTCTTGAAATATCTTATTATTCCAAATATCCCTAACCCCTATTGCCAATAACACTTGAATATCAGCATTTTCAAGGTGGTAATTTGTCCAAAACAAGAGAGCAGGGCTAGTTGTAACGGGGGTAATTTGTATAACAGTGGACTTTGACCAAATTCTTGTTGTTTAATTTACACTCACTAGGTGTCAATGTTGTATTCTATAGCCATGTAGTATTTTTATTGTAGCAGAAACTTTTAATTGTTCAGCATAGTTTATCCAGGTTGATGTTGTCGCCCTGTGGTGAATAACATGACAACTACGTTTGTTGACGCAGTTGCCATGTTACACCTTATTGTGCCATTTCAACCATTCTTTGACATTACGTTTTCTAAAGCCATTGAGATCATTGACTGGTCTCGGCTCTTCACTGTCAGATTTGTATTTGGAGAATAAAGTCTGGTAAGCAGGTTGGTGCTATGTTATTCAGAAGTTATTAGTGTCGGTTTCTTAATTGTATTTCTATTACCTATTGAAGCCACTTTATCTCTAAAGTAAATGTTATTGATCATTTCCAGGTGTACATTTTATTTTGAGTTTCATCTGGCCGCAGCGGTGCAAATATGGTCCACTAGAACAGCAGGGTATGCGAAGTTATTGTGATGATAGTCCGGCAACTTTGTAGATATATTGTAATGTAGAATTAGTAATATAATGTGATTAGCGTAAGCAGAATGTTTTCTGTTTAGATGTGATTTTCTTAGTAACTGTAATGTTAACTAGATTGGAATGACTAAGTTCGAATTATATGGAATAGACGAATAGTTGTATTGTATGTATTTTAGTTTATGTGTTATTGTGACACTTGTTATGTATTTACAGGGTCCCTTTCAGGGATATAACAAAGAATACTTTTACTGTGGAAGATTGTTTGAGTTGGTTTTCAAGGTACGTCATCTCCGCAAAAACGAATATATTATGGTCTCACCACACAAAACCATTCGCACATATCAATATGAAGTTTGAGAATAAAAAAGTCCCTATTTAAAAAGTGTGGCTCTTTGCAACAGCTCCGGTAGTGGATATTACAGATATTTCATTTTCATACCAATTTAAATCTATTCTGTTGTAGCAAAAGCATCAAAATTAGTAATAATCCGGGCAACCTGTGACAAATGATGGGGTCACTCGACACAAATTGCAATACTTATGAAGCCTTTTTTATCTGATTTCTAAGTCGAGTAATATTTAAAAAATATACCAAAATGTGGACTGCGGACTGACTGGATACACCCGACACAAATTGCAATAGTTTTGAAACCTTTTTTTCTGATTTCTAAGTCGCCCGGGAGTACTATTATAAAAATATACCAAAATGTATTGAGTGGAACATATATTTTAAACGTAAAATCTAAAATGGCCGCCATAAATAACTCTTACATATAACTTGTTAACTGTTTCTTTGAATTTCATGTGTGACATATGATTTCTAAATGTTTTTGACATGCCAAGTCCATTTCTGGCACTATTTTATTGCTTGTGGGCATATTCGGGTCGTTTGGGTAAAGTTCAAGGTCAAATTGAATTTAAAAGGGACCAGTAGATCATGTTCTGTGTGAGTGATACACCCGACACAAATTACAATAGTTTCTAACCCTATTTTTTCTGAATGGGTCATCTAAGAACAAAATAAGCAAAGTATACCTAAATCTATTCGGCGGAACATACTTTTTAAGCGCAAATCCTAAAGGGCTGCCAAAATCGTTGAAAATGACATAATTTCAGAAGTATACCCAGGGAGAGGATTTGATGAGCATGGCGTGCTGTGACAGGTTTGCCGGTGGAAATCATCTCTACATATACCCACAAACACAACCTAGGTGAACAACCTTGCAAATATTTTGCAGGAAATGCACAAAAAGCGAAAATCCAAGATGGCCGCCACACACTTTTTGTTTATATAACTTTTAAACAGGTTGTTCTAATTTACTGTGTGACACATCGTTTCTCATGATTTTTTTATGCATATATATATCCATTTCGGGCAGCATATTTTGTTTATTTAGCCCATATTTATGTTGTTTATGTGAAGGTCAAGGTGAAATAAACTTTAAAAAAGGCCTAGCTTGCGGCGTATTCGGAAACACAACTATGACAAGACTACATTTTCAAATGTAACTATATACGTATAACATTGAATGTAGGTGTAAAAGAAATGAGTTGATTTGATTGGACAACGATCTATATAAGTAAAGGTACAGGCACGAACTGGATATAGGAGACTTAGCAAGGGAGCTAGATAAATGCATATCAGCGTTTTGGCAATAGAAAAGCTTGACATTAGAGCAAACCTTGAGATGAATGGCGTTACCAGCTTACTATTGTTCAGTGTACATGACTGTATTTTTTTGAAGTGAGACATGGTGCCAGGAAGAACAGAGGGTATAATAATGATACAGCAAAAAATATATATATATATGCCTCGGTGATAGATTAAATAATGGAAAAGGTATAGTAATAGAGAATTACAGTCCACCAAGAAAGAGAGAGATACCCAAGTAGTTTTACACCCATACATAACTTGCGTGAGAGTATTGAAATTGTTTTCCTCAATCACCTGCCGATACATGAAATTGCATCTCATTGGGTTCTTCACAACACAGAGCTGTGTCATAATTTACTTACATTTCAAGTGGGTGTGATACCACACATTTCCCTTTCTTTACAGGCAAAAGGTTTCTTTGTAGCTAGGAGGTGGATATTGCAGCATTTGAAAAAAAACATGAGAATATATCAGAGGCTGTCACAAACTAGAGCTTACAAATTATTAAACAAGGGGCTCAAGTTGACTTTCCTTATGTTACCACCACCAACAGAAGATGCACTACATTAACATGTGAATTAACATTGGCCACACTGCTGGGAGACACGTCATATTGCAAAACCAGATATTTACGCATCACAACAGTATAATTATGGGAGATATATTGTAGATTATTCTGCTGCCAATGCTATTTACTTGATCATTTTTTAGAGTAAATCGCAAAACAAATCGACTTGTTGTACAAGGACATGCACTGATACCTTTGTGCAACAAACGAAACCATTTTTTGTTACACTGGATGTCTATGCAAGAGATAAAGAAACCATGTAGGCCTACGCTATTTCAAAACTTATAATGATGAGTCAGGCAGCGATTATTCTCAGTGGGTTTTATATGCGTTCTGTTCTTGTTCACATTAGTCCATCCAATGCATTGTCTATATATTTTATGTTATACTGGTCAGATGTATTTTAAATGTATCTTCATCGCACAATCCATTTCTCAGCAGGTGCCCCCATTCATTCACTTTGCTACCAAGCACATAGTTTCCGAGAGTAGGCTTATCATAATAATATAACTTCTCATCACATCATTTATTTTGTAATATTTCTTTTTGATGTTATATTTTTATGTGTTAATATAATTATTTGATAATGGTTACAATTATTATTAGCCAAGAAATAAGAATACTGGCGATTCCAGAAATTATATATGTTAATTGTAGGCGTGGGCATAGTCATGTAAATATTGTCAACTCTGTGATCATTTCGCACCACTGTCAACATTTTGTCAGTTGATATCAGTCAGGTGATCAGATATGTTGTTATATATACTATTTTAATGTGCATTTAATTTAGGATAATATCATTTTTAAGAAACAAATTTATGTAAGTCTTGTTATTTATCATAGTGGTGACTTAATATATATAATATATTAACTATAATTATTGTTTCCTTAAAACATATTACGCAGCATAGTGGACATTTTGAAAGAGCGTTGCTTGTCAACAATGTTTTCATTATTGCTTTTTTTATGATATGAACTAAGTGGTTTTGTTTTGATTTGAATACTTTTATAAATGGCTTATATAACTTATACAACTTTGCTTGGATTTATCTTTGCTGAGTATTTGCGTTTCTATGTCTATTTGGTTAAAGATTATAAGGTTAAAATTGACCTGTTTTTAACTTGTTATTCATCCTTCACAGTAAGATTAAATAATGAAACTATTTCCAGAATATAGTGCGTCATTTAAAAAGTGTTTTCATATTAAATAAATTACAGAATTGTGTTCTGTGCATACAAAAAATAATATTGTAGAATTACTATTCAATCACTCACTCGGAACATGATCTACCGTTCCCTTTTAAATTCAATTTGACCTTGACCTTTACCCCAACGTCTCAAATATGCCCACAATTAATAAAATAGTGCCGGAAATGGACTTGGCATGTTAAAAACCCTTAGAAATCATATGTCACACATGAAATTAAAAGAAACAGTTAAAAAGTTATATGTAAGAGGTATTTATAGAGGCCATTTTGGAATTTATGTTGAAAATATATGTCCCACTCAATACATTTTGGTATATTTTTATAATAGTACTCCCGGGCGACTTAGAAATCAGAAAAAAAGGTTTCAAAACTATTGCAATTTGTGTCGGGTGTATCCAGTCAGTCCGCAGCGTGTGATGAAAGGTTCTATTTCAATGGTATAAACCGGTCTGCGAAATCGGCAATTTATTCCGAGTGTTGCCGACAAGACGACGTCGTGAAACGGCTTGCAAATGTGCCACGGATTTCAACGCTAACGTTACAAAAGATTTAATTTCTCTGTCAATATAATTAGGCCGTCTTAGAAATATCACAACGTGTTCAATAGAATAATGGAGAAGAGAAATCAACGGTCATATTCCAAGAACGGGTTAGTTCCACAGGACAAAGGTATAATTATTATCGCCTTAAGATTCTGTAATGTCGTACTTTTTCTCAGAGGCCGATGTTGTGACAGATTGTTGTTGCTGTTCAGTGACTTCTATTATAAAAACTGTTAACCGGCGGTCTTAGCAATTCACCTGGATGGTGCATTATTACATTCACTAAGAGTTGATAACATTCGTGGAAAGTGACAACTTTGGCCAAAAATATTATCGCCGACCGAAATCTAGTCACCTTGTCATGTTGTGTGCTATTTCCCATTCACGTGATTTCGGATCAACTCTACACTGTGCAATTTCTAACACTATTTCAGGGCTAGGCTTATTATTTGAGCCTATTATTTGAGTGTTAGGCCTACACTAACAAATAGTGTTTTTTTTCTATGCATGTCTACGACCATTCAGCAATGTTTTGAGTGTGAGACGGCTCCAAAAGGGTGGTGAGGAGGGGATTCCACACTGACACAGTGACAGCCTGAGAAAAAAAATCACAGATTTGCTTACAATGGCCTATATGAAATTAACTGTTTTTTCAGTGAAATTACAACAAAACAGGGGGTAGGCCACTAGGCCTATATATTTTCTTAGACTTAGTAAATAACAAGCTTTTGTGCTGGGGAGGGGGGGTGAAGGGGGGGGGGGCAGCGGCGCGGCAGCTTTCCGATATAGGGAGGGTTTAAGAGACCTGTACAATTTAGAAAAATACGGGGGTTTCTCCCCCCCCCCCCTGAAATCCACAAAATTTGTTAAATATCTGAAGCTCAATGCACGCCCCTGGGAGGGGTCGGGGTCTGAACTGACCCCTTTCCCGGCCCTCTGTGTAAACCCTGCAATCGAGCTTACATAGACTTTAGTCATAGGCTAGGGCCTGGTAGGCTATAGGCCTGGCCTACCAAATTAATATAATATAATGAAATAGGCTTCGAGTCTACTACAGGCCATGGACATTATAGATAGTCTTTAATATAATAAGTTGTTTAAATAAGACTACCATATATTAGACATAAATATGGCTACATGTTATACTCTGCACAGCTACCTACAGACTACAAAGCCAAAATGCAAGTAGGCATATCCAGGGGGGGGCGGGGCGCATTGTGCGTGTGCGCCCCCCTATTTTCGCTAAATACTTTAAAAAGTCCCATAAACTGGCTAAAATTTACCCAAAATTTTTTGGGGGCAAGCCCCCCCCCCTTTCTTCAGATCCAGGATCTGCCACTGATATCTGTTTACTTTACAACTGAAACAACACTGAACAATTATACTGTATTTTGGCTTTGCAATATACTGTTATAGGCCTATTCTACATATTCATGATATTGAGCTAAAAAACCCTTGTGCCTGAATATCTTTTGATCTTCAATCAATAAACTTCTATGGCGCCTATCCTCAGCGGACAGAGCTTAGAGCCGCACAATACCATATGTAGGCCTATTTTACTAGACCCCCTCGAAACCCCTAGGCCTACAGTGGAATGTTCCAGAAAACCTTTCGTCAAGTTTCAAAGCCCCCCGCCCCGCATAGATCCGCCCCTGTCACACTAGCCTATAACCATACGAGTACTCAACTCGGTGATGAGAAAATAATTAGTCTGTAAAAGAAGTTGCCATCCCGCACTAACCAGGCCCGTAGTCAGGGCTGGAAATCAGACAAGGCGAGGTCAGTGGCCCAGCCTAAATTTCTGAAAACCCTAAATTTCTGATAATTTTCAGTGATGAAAAGAAAAAATGTGAAAAGACAGACAAGGCGGTTGCCTCGTCTGCCTCAGTCTATGGGCCTGCTAACTGTCACATTTTTTTTTTTAGCAATGCCCATGGCTAAAGGCAACATTATATAATGTTGGACAAATGTTTTCAGGGCATATCCCTACCTGAAACCGCACATTCTGTTTTATATAGCTACGCCTAATGGTCTAGCTACATGTATAGACAGTTTGTCAGCTATCAGGCATTTTAATTAAAAAAAACCACAAAAGGCACATCTACATCCCCTGAAAGGTTAGTGTGTGTGCAAAATTAAAGATAGGGGGCCTATCGATCTCAATGCTATTGAGAATGCAATGAATGTTTAAACATGTTGAAAATCAACATCTGCAAATGTTTGGTCTCAAACTACGGTTCATTTCTACCCAATTGGAGTTGTGGGTCACAGTAGACATGGTAGAAGAAGAAAATGTTGATTCGACAAATACATGTAACACAGTGAAATAATACAAATAAGCGAGGCGGTAGAGCAAGACACAACTTAAACAATAGGTGATAATTAAATACATTATTCAATTAGCAGTGTGACTGAGGGTTAATGAGGTACGAAGTTAGCTTACAAAGAGGGGGTGGGTCAGGATGTCCCTCTTCTGGATCTGTAACTTAGCTGTACATAAACTAGTAGTAGCATGTAAGCCTTTCGTTTTAATTTGTTGTAGTAGGCCCACAGCCCTCAATTTGGGGTACATCTGTCAGGATAAAACATAATTCAATGACTACAAGGGCTCAGGTCTAGATACTGAATTTGATCAAGAATCTATTAAAAAATTATTGATTTGATTCATATCTACATGTATGGTGTTGCAATTACCGGGTAGTGAATATTTTTAGGCTTCTAGGTCAGGTATAACTTACCAGGCATTAAAACAGGTGTGGCTTCCCTAGCCAGACCAGAATTTAATGTAACAAGACTACATAAGTCCAGGAGCTCCCGCGACGAATTAGAATTTGATTTAAGCAATTTTGTGTAGGGTTTTTAATGTAGTCTTAGGCTAGGTAAAAAATCAAGACGCAAGACAACTAGGTCTAAGAAGCTCAGTCTAAGAGTAAGATAAGAACTAGACAGTCTGTCAGAGATTGCAAACCTCCATTGAAATTAATGATCCTAATCAGTATCCCAGTAATGGTCTACCTATCTGGCACGGTTTACCCGATATCAGGCCAATCGAGGTAACTAATAGCTGATTTACGGTCATTTTGAATTCGATATAAACTAGTTAAAAACTTGGGGTGCATCCTCCCCCGAATCTTAAAATTTTGTTTTATAGTAATGGACTAACATCTAACATAGTTTGCAAAATATTGGGCATGTGAAAGTAAATAATTTTGTTTTATAGTAATGGACTAACATCTAACACAGTTTGCAAAATATTGGGCATGTGAAAGTAAATAATGGCCGATAGGGGGCCATTTTGAATTTGATCGAGTCAGAATCTTTCAAGATGCATCCTCAGCTGAAATCTCACATTTCATTCTATAGTAATCGTCTAGCTATCTAGCACGGTTTACCAAATATCGGCCATGTGAAAGTGAAAAATGGCCTAAAGGCGGCCATTTTGAATTTGATCAAGTCGAAATTTTCCAAGATGCATCCTCAGCTGAAATCTCACATTTCATTCTATAGTAATCGTCTAGACATCTAGCACGGTTTACCAAATATCGCCCATGTGAAAGTGAATAATGGCCGATAGGAGGCCATTTTGAATTTGATCAAGTCAACATTTTTCAAAATGCATCCTCTCCTGAAATCTCACAATTTGTTTTATAGTAATGGTCCAGCCATCTGGTACGGTTACCAAATAACACCTATGTGAAAGTGAATAATGGCCGATAGGCCGCCATTTTGAACTTGGACGAGTTGATTTTTTTCAAAATGCATCCTCTCCTGAAACCTTACAATTTATTTGATATTAATGGTGTAGCTATCTTGAGCGGTTTTCATGATATTCGGCAATATCAGGCCTGTCGAAGTGAATAATGGCCGATAAGCGGCCATTTTAAATTTTATCGACTTGAAATTTTTCAAGATGCATCCTCTCCTGAAACCTCACAATTTGTTTTATAGTAATGGTGTAGCTATCTTGAGCGGTTTTCATGATATTCCGCAAAATATTTCAGTCGGATTTACCGATGTTATAAATTAGGTCAAAGTGCTGGGTCAACTTCAAGGTCAAGGTCCAAAAACCTGAAAAGGCACAACTAGGGACCTTAGAGAACATGTATGTGCAATATGACTGTCATCGGCCCAGTACTTTTCGAGATCTGCTCCGGAAACGAAGTGCGCTTTAAAACGTCTAAATAGGCCATAGTTCTGAACCAGAAGTAGGCCAAAGTTCAAATACCCCAAAAGGCACAACTAGACCCCCTAGGGGTGTTGTGTGTGAAATTTGAAGACAATCGGACTTTCAGACTTTCAGAAATATGCTCCGGAAACGAATTGTTTACGGACGGCCCAACGGCCCAACGCCGTAACATCATCATTTTCTCCTCTGCAACTTTGCGTATTGAATTCAGATTAAAAATATTTTAACCTGTCCATTAGCCACCTGGAAGTAACCCACATACCAAAAATTGTTATCCTAGCTTATTTTCTTACAAAGTGAAAGGCAAAAGAAGAGGCAAAAAAAAAACGGAGGTAGAATCCATAGCTCTCTCCGTCTCACCTACGGTGACGGCGGGAGCTGATTAAATTTAAAGTGTATAAAATAGCCTATCTAGGTTTTATATTAGGCCTAATACATGCATCTACATAATATAGTTAGAGGTCTACCTATCTTTTCCATATACCAAAAAGAAAGGAAAATACCCCTACATTAATTTTAAAGTTTACCTGCTAAAATGTTGTTTTTTTCATGGACCTTTAAACATGTGTACATTTGTGCAATCAATGCACCCTAACAGAATAATTAGAACAGCCCCATCCCAGTTTATAATAATGGTAAGTTAGCCATTACACCACCTAATTTTTTTTGCAATAGCAGGGACCAAAAATAAATGTCAGACAAATGTCTTAACTTCAAATATATCATGAATAATAGAATTAAATTTGAATAATGGAGGAAGAATCATCAATTCATTTCACTATCACAGCTTTTTACACAACTTTTCAGACACCTGAGATATTAACCTAGAAAACTCATGTTTGAGACACAAAAAGGCACTCTAGGCCCACCAAATTTACATTGGCCCACATGCAAAAAAAATCCTGGATACAGACATCCCTAATTTTGTTAATACATGTATGTAAGAATATTTTTGATTAATTTATTTGCATAATTAAAAAAATGACTATCACAACAAGTTAAATGTGGAAGGAACTAACTGTACATTCAGTGTATATTTGAAGCACTGTGTATAAATATGTCTTTTTTATAACTAATCCCATCTGATTTGATACTGGGAATTGTATTTTACAAATTAAATGTTAATCATTTTTTCCAATTGTACATGTAAAAATTAGATCTGAAGTAATTAACCAATTCACCGAAATTGTGCATATTTACACAGTTGGACATTGTAATAATCTCAAATAATTCACCATTTGCAGTAACATATTAAATGTCTATTTTCTAAATGTAATAACAATTATTCTTCTAACATTGTGAAGTTCAGAACTTTTAATTATCACAGAAAATAAAATATTGTTGAAAAAATAATAATATTCGGGATGTTTCACTGCATTGATTTTTTGTTTAATTTTTCTGTTTGTATATTCCAGATGTAAACTAGGCAGTGAGATACATTGCAGTGAATATGTTCTGTGCTACATTGTTGTATGAGGTTTCACTGTTTATTAACGGTAAGTCAAATCGATTAACCCTTCCACTACTAATGAGCTCTTAAATTAATTTTAATATTTTTTATTAGCAGTTAAAGCAGTTATTGGAAATAAAACCAAATTTACTAAAAATGAATAATTTCTCTCAAAGGGGATGAAAAGTTAAATACATGTAACAGAACCTTTGTAAATGATTGCATTATTGGTAAGTTTTCATATTCTAGGCAATTAAACATTGAATAATAATAAACTCCAGACATTTCATTGTGGGAGAGATACAACATGTTGACTAAAATTTGTTGCTGTCATTTCAAATGGAGGAACTATAGGCCTAGTACTTGGATGTTGCATTTTATGTAGTTTTGTTTAAAACTAAACATTTCGTCTTAGGTGTACTATTATGTTTAATTACTTTGATTATGGGAAAAAATACTTCTATATTCATATAATGAAATATGTATGTTTGCAGACATGCTCACTGGAAAGAAGTGACCTGATCTTTGGAAAAACATGTGCATCACAAGATTGCTACAACAGCACATATTTATCACATTGAACATGTTTGAGCCACATGTTGTATATTTTGAATATCGGTAATATTCATCTGATTAATTGTACTAGTATATTACATCACAATCATAAAGAGGATGTACATGGATTTATTATCCACATTAAATTAACACTACAAGTAAAAGCTTAATATGTTAATGCTCATAAATTATTTTGTTTGGTATGGGCATTTTCTGAGGTCATCAGATCATATACAAATTTTGTATTCAGCCTCCAAGCAATGAATGTAATGAATAATTTAATAATGAATGAATTGTCAACAATGATTTCTCAATCTTTTCAGCCAATTAATTAGGTTTAGAGGCACCCCAAGTTAATCTGGAGTGTCGAACAATGTTTAAACAATTTGGAGTGAAATGATTGGGCAATTCTGACTCGAAATGTGATATCTTACACTTTTAAAATTGAAGAAAATGTGAAAGTTAGGAATATTTGAATTGAGATTATTTATGATTATAAATTTAAGTTTACAAGGATTCATAAAGTTGTAGCAAAGTAATGAATTTAACAATTTTAGAAATAATAAAGCTAATTTTGAGAATTAAAGGGTAGAACAATAACATATTCAATTTTATTTTTTCAAATTATTTGACATGGGCTAAATCTACGGGTCATGAAATGCATGGCATAATCATTCTAATGATCATATTGTATAATATATGTGTGAAAGTAATCATGACAATGGTAAAATCTAAAATGGAGTCCTCACTTATTTCATCTGTCATTTTCTAATTAATGGAAGTGGTTGTAAATGACAATGTTGAGTAGTAATTGGATATCATGTATTGATCCGTAAACCTGCTAAGGGGTAACAATTTAAAATTAGCGCTTTAATGGGTTAATACACATCATACATGAAAAAATAGATCATATCAGGTATTAAAGTACCGGTATCTATTGAAAATGTGTGTGTTCAGCTAATAATAAAAGCTATGTTTAAATTATAAGGAAAGGTAGTTGATTGATACAAGCTGTATAAATTAATGGCATAAACAAAGTGAGTGAGAATGAGAAAGAAAATGCATGTAATCAAGTTATGACAATCGTAAAGATTACAACTTCTTAGTTAAATATAAAGGTTTATATTGTGAATTAACCATAATGTCCTATGCATGTATGTATATATATATATTGATCAATGGCAGTCGGCCATTTTTAGTTGTTTTTATCCCCTGCCCGTAGGGAAAGGGGGATTTTAGTCGCTCCAGGATTCCGTACAGAGTCCGTCACGTTTTCTTATGGGCACAAAAACTGCTGGTCATTGTTTTTTTTTTTAATTTTAACATCACATTCCTAACACCATGGGTATTGCAAGAGATTTTTTTAAGATGCAAGCAAAGTTCAAAATGGCCGCCAGAGGTCAACTTATCATTTTTGTGGGCGCAAAAACTTTTTCAAAATTTTTAAATCAAGTTCCTAACAAGGTGTAGATGTGAAATTGAGTTTTTAAAGATGCTGACCGAATTCAAAATAGCCGCCACGGACCAACTTCATATTTTTTTGTTGGCGCAAAAACTTAAAGTAGTAAATTAGTCTAATTTTACAATCACATTCCCCATGACATGGAAATGTGAGACTGTTTGTTTAGGGTTTTGCTGAAATTTGCAAAAACTCAAATACAGTCAGAAATTATTACAATTTTACAATCACATTTCCCAAGATATGGAGATTGTTGGTGATTTTAATTAAATTTAAAATAGTCGCCACAAGTTGACTTTTTAGGCCTCAGCCAAAATTTTGGCGGATGCCTATTGTCGTCATCAGGAGGGTCCGTCCGTCCTTCTGTCCGCCACTTTTAGAACTATAACTTTTTCGCTTAACTGGAATGCAAATTAAATTTAGCATACAGGTTAATCATGACTAAAGCTTGACTAATTTGACCTTTCTGTGTCCGCTATGACCTTGACTTTTTTCCGATCGACAATTTTCCTCGTTAACGGGATTCACTCAACATTTGTTTATGTATCGATCCAAAATTTATACCATATATATCCATTTAACTAATAGCTCGAATGAGTTCGAAATTGGGCACGATTCGGACAGAAACTAGGTCATGGCGGCCAAAATGACCGATTATCGGCCATTAATAATTTTTTTAATATGCATAATATATCTGGAAAACCGGACTAGATAGCTAGACCATTACTAAAGAACAAAATGTGCAGTTCCAGGTAGGGATATACCATGACAAATTTCAACATGATAAAATTCAAAATTGCCGACCTGCGGCCACTTCCGCTCGACAAATTATCTCGTTAACGCGATTCACTCAACATTTTTTATGTAATTGTTTCACTGCAAAGTTTATACCATATATCCATTTCACTAATAACTCAAATGAGTTTGAAATTTGGCAAGATTCCGACAGAAACTAGGTCACGGTGGCCAAAATGGCTGAATATTGGTCATTATTTTTTTTAATATTCGTAATATCTGGAAAACCCGACCAGATAGCTAGACCATTACTATAGAACAAAATGTGCAGTTTCAGGTAGGAAGTTTCCGTGAAAAAATGCAACTTGATCAAATTTAAAATGGCCGACCTGCGGCCACTTCCGATCGACAAGACTGCAGCTGCATCTCAGCTTTCATTAGGCCTAGCCTACGTGGAAAATTTCATGAAAATTGTTTGAAATTTTACATGGAAATCAGCGAAATTCATTCACCCTTGCTACTGTGAATCTGGGAAAAGTGCACTGGTTGCGCACCTCTGAGCGATTCCAAAATTTCCCCGGGGGGCAAAAAAAATATTATTACAGAGCACACTCTCCGTTCACCTATTTGTGGACACTGCAAAGTGAAACCGCCCACATAATTTGCCATAAGTGGTCGTAAATGGGGATACAAATGGCTACTGTAAATTGTGACAGCTTGTGTTGACAAGGCTCAGCAAAAATTGGATCATTTTTTTGTCTGAAACCGGCGGTTGTACCACTAAAAAGGGGTTGAACCCAAGATTTTAGGCCACATAAAAATTTAATCAGTTTAGTGAAACATCTATGTCCAAAAAAATGATCCAACACCGAAAACATGCTATTTTGGTGATGCATCGGACCTGCGTTTCAGTGGTACATCGATTCATCTTCAAAATCGTGTTTTTAATGCGATATAGTTGATACTATTTGGGCAGAACATTTAAAAAATGTCTATCTTCCCACCCAAAATAACAGAATCGTTCAGCACTAGTTTAAATTAAATGAAAACAATAACTGAAAAGTAACGAAAAACAACATTTGTGACGGGGTTTCCCGCCATATTTTTTAACACTTCCGGGAGTGCCAAAAAGTTCAAAACAAACCGACCTTTTCGCGAAAATAATCACAGACAGCGCACTGACTGTATCCACAGGATGCCCGTAGGCCTACTATAAGGATAACGATAACAGGAAGTCCTTTCGCTGGCTGTAAGAAAGTTTTTCTCAAAAGCGAGATCAGTGTGGGGTAAGAGGTTATTGTGGGCTTCGGTGGGGGAACCGCATCGGGGGAAGCTTCGTGGGGGGGGGGGGGTGGTTCAGTATCGGGGGGGGGGTCTTCGAAGGGGGCATCGGGGCAGTCGCATCAGGTGGTGCTTTGGGGGGGACCGTATCTGGGAGCCGCATCGGGGGTGCTTTGGGGGGGGGGAGGTGTTGTGACCGCATCGGAGGAGTGCTCCGGGGGAGCCGCATGCATCGATGGGTGCTTCGGTGGGGGAACCGCATCGGGGGGCCCTTGGAGGGGAGAAGCCGCATCGGGGAGTTCTTCGGGGGGGACAGCCGCATCGGGAGGAGCCGCTTCTCCGGGCATCGGGGGAGGGGGGGGGGGCATCAGGGGGTGCCGCATCGAAGGAGACGCATCGGGGCCTGCTACGGGGGCGCATCAGGGGGCGCAACGGGGAGTGTCGCATCGGGGGGTGCTTCAGAGGGGGGGGGGGCGCATCAGCGGGGGGGGGGTGTGCCGCATCGGGGGGGAAGGTGCTTCTGGGGGAGCCACATCGGGAGGTGCTTAGGGGGGGGGGGGGTGGCATCGGGGGAGCTGTATCAAGGGGTGCTTCGGAGGGGAGCCGCATCGAGGGGTGCACTTTAATAGTGCAAAAAGTAATACATTAGGAATATATTACTATATTTATAATTTTCATAATAATTATTCATTTCAATTTTTAGTCACACTATTTTTTTCGCCATTAACGTGTCATTATCAAACTATTATTTTCACACAATGTCATTATCAATTGACTCAATTGGGAGACGAAAAAGTCGAATAACTGATTTTATAATTGGATCTATATAATAGCCCTATATGTACATATTTCGTACCTGATATCTGCCAGACAAAAGTTGACTTCTGGACGCGGTGCAGACCGGCTGAACATAATATCTCTCCAGTTTGACTCCCTCTCCTGCCAGCTGATCCAGAGCAGGTGTCCGTATCTCTGAACCATGGTAACCGATGTCATTCCAACCGTAATCATCAGCTAAGATCAGCAGAATGTTAGGTGGACGGGGTTCCACTGTGACGTCATTGACTACTGTGCCTGTAATGTTGTTGACAGCTGTGACGTTATCGACTGCTGTGTCTGTAACGTTGTTGACAACTGTGACGTTATTGAGTACTGTGCCTGTAATGTTGTTGACAATTGTTACTTCTTTGACAGCTGTGTCTATAATGTTGTTGCCAACTGTGACGTCATTGACTACTGTGCCTGTAACGTTGTTGACAACTGTGACGTTATTGACTGCTGTGTCTGTAACGTTGTTGACAACTGTGACGTTATTGACTGCTGTGTAGGTAACGTTGTTTACCATTGTGACATTTAAGTTATTGATATGAGACAGGATGATTGTGGTGATTGTAAATAACAATAGCCGTAATCTGCTGTACATCGTGATGGAGGTGATGATGGCGAGGAATAGTGCCGTCACTATTAATAATAGTGACCGCAGTCTGCTGCATGGTGTAGGTCTATTCTGTGCCATGACGGAGAAAGGGATACGTATCCAAGTGATTAATCAGGCAGTGACTACTTCGCCGTAGTCTTGGAATAGATCAATATCTCAGTTATGAATTCTGACAAATTGAGATTGTTAAAATTAAAATCCAATAAAAGTTTTTTTAGGAGCAGCAGTGCGTGTGAATATAATCCGCATGTAAGTCACCTGCCACCTGCCATCTGCCACCTGCCACCTGCCATCTGTCACCTGGCCTATATACATATGATGCACTATCAAACCAGTTTACAACAGTTGTACATAGGCGTAAGAGCTATCATATAGGCCTACTTACATATTGATACGCCACAATGAGCATCCCAGGAAACACGGGGCATTCACCCAATGCTGTTTCAATGTTGGGCCAGCGTCGAAGACGGTGTGCCAACATTGAAACAGCTTTGGGTGAATGCCCCGTGTTTCCTGGGATGCTCATTGTGGCGTATCTGGAAATGAAAAAGTGAGCATGTAGTGCTTTTTGGCTTCACAGGGCGGCAATCATGCATCAAGTACATACAGCGGTCCGTCACGCCTTTTACACATAATAAACGGCAGAGATTATTATTAGTCAGCCAGCCATCAAACGCTATCGTGTCAACATGGTGTAAATCGTTGTTACAAGCGTTCTATCTATCCAGGTATGTTCTATAAGATACCAGACATGAGCGCTAGGGCAGATAACATTTTTTTTATTGTAACGGAATTAAGTTTTTAAAACTGAAAAACAAAATGGTCGCCAAATTCACTATGAAATATGCTATAATTTCAAATATCCCCAACCCCTATCGCCAATAACACTTGAATATCAGCATTTTCAAGGTGGTAATATGTCCAAAAGTGGGGGAGAGCAGGGCTAGTTGTAACAGAGGTAAGTTTTAACAGTGGACCAAATACTTGTTGATTAATTAGCACTCACTAGGTGTCAATGTTGTATTTCATAGCCATGTATTATTATCATTGTAGCCCAGACTATTGATAGTTCAGTAGGCCTATAGTTTATTCAGGTTACTGTTGTCGCCCTCTGGTGATAAACATGACAACTATGTTTGTTGACATAATTGCCATGGTACACCTTTTTGTGCTGTTTTCTAGTCTTTGGCATTATTACGTTTTCTTAAGTCATTGAGATCAGTCGTTGGTAACTGGTCTTAGCTCTTCACAGTCAGACTTGTATTTGGAAAATAAAGCTTCAAGTCTGGTAAGCAGGCTGGTGCTACATTATTCAGAAGTTATTAGTGTCGGTTTCTTAATTGTATTTCTAGTAAACCTATTATTGTATTGTTATTGATCATTCCCAGGTGTATGTTTTAGAGTTTTATCCGGCCGCAGCGGTGCGACTATGGTCCACTGGAACGGCAGGTTATGTGAACTTATTGTGAAAATAGTCTGGCAACTTCGTAGATATATTGTAATGTACAATTAGGAATATAATATATAATATATATATATATATATAATATATAATGATTAAGTCCGAATTATATGGAATAGACGAAACTGTATTGTATGTATTTTAGTTAATGTTATATTTACACTTGTTATGTATTTACAGGGTCCCTTTCAGGGATATATTAAAGAACACTGTTGATGTGAAAAATTGTTTGAGTTGGTTTTCATGGGAAGTTATGTCATCCCCGCGAACCCGAATATATTATGGTCTCACCACACAAAACCATTCGCACATATCAATATGAAGTTTGGAAATAAAAAAGTATCCAAATTAGTAAGGTTAAAGATAACAGGAAATTCTTGCGTTGGCTGTAACAAGGCTCTTTTAAAAAAACAAGGTCGATTTTTTAATGTCGCTCAGGGTAGAGTGAGATAAGAGCTTATTCTGGGCTAAAATAACAGAAAAGCAAGCAGATTCACATGCTTTTTTTATTTTGTATATTGAAAGAGAACAGATTGGTGGTTAAAATGATATATAGGGTTATTCATAATCCTCCACCTTAAGAGTGCTTGGAGTGTATGGGTCATAATACGTGTAAGTCTATGGGAGGGGTATTATGTGTGGTGAGTCGTTAAGTATTTACATCCCATAATATCCAGGAATTTTTTAAAACAACCATATTGGACAGAAAACGTGATGAAAAGTATTTGTTGAACACCAATACATTATCACTTATCACAATGAACAATAAATTGAGCAATTTAAGTTGTGAATGATTATAAGTCATTTTGGAGAGGTCATTTATGATGACAGACTAAATGACTGAAAAAGATTGCTCATAGTAAGATATGTTGCCAATTTATTTTTGGGTGCTTGGGCAGCTGGATGTAAGAGATTATGGAAACTATGTTATAACCTGCCCCTATAAGTATAATATGTATCATTATGGATACATTTAGAATAAAAATGCATTTAAATATACGTGTCCTCTGTTATGTTTAAGCCTACCTCTTTGCTGCGTATTATATTGACCAGGTAGGCCTACACTATGTCGATGATTTAGTAATTTGATTTTTTGTATTTATGTGGTCCTGGAATTAAAGGTTAATACAGAAAAATTATATCACATAAAAAGTTAATTATTTGCTGCAAAACTTTTTTTTTTGTATATTGATGCGTTGCACTTTGGCATGTTACAATGTGCCCCAATGAGTACAGTAGAAGTGTTTCAACTTTTTTTAACCATATAATGCTGTTAAAATTTACGCACACCGGTGGCAAATTGTAACATTTTAGGTATGGTCATATTGCACTCCGCCACATAGCAACTATTGATGATATTTATCTAAATGATATTCTAAGTTCACTTGATAAAATGACTTCATTCATAAAATTAATTATCACTTGTAAAAATACTAAAACATTGAAAATGTTACAACCAGCCCCGCTCTCCCCTAACCCATTGTGTTTATTTAAAAGCGATTTAATCATTTGCAGCTATTTTAATATTAGTAATAGCAAAAATAACAAGAAGCCTCTAACCAAGTTTTCATGGTCAGTAATATTTTTAAAAAATATTTTAATATGATTTCATAGATATGTTGTGGCACAATGCATCATGTTATGCAAAAATTACCACAATATTTAATATG
Source organism: Flabesymbios commensalis (assembly GCA_964017125.1). Lineage (NCBI taxonomy): Eukaryota > Metazoa > Annelida > Polychaeta > Terebellida > Flabelligeridae > Flabesymbios > Flabesymbios commensalis. The sequence continues at coordinate 105,824,588 of OZ024905.1, read as the reverse complement.
TAAACATCCAACATCCACCACTCACCTATAGGGAGTAATGTTGATGGCTGAAATATCCAGATTAAACATAGTAAATACACTAATTGTATGCAAAAACAAACTAAAAAACTCTTCGGGCGATATGAGTCATATATGCATTGACACGGACAGTAATTGGCATGCGACGCCGAAAACATGGTGGGAGGGGTTTTACGCCTGGGAGGCTAATATAAACGAACACATAAACGAGCGCCTTCAATAGCACTGTAAAGCACGACGGTATAGGCACCCGATCTTTGTTGTGTATAGGATTTTAAATTGCTGTTGATATTTCAGTGGAATTGCACCAAAAACAAATTGGGTTAGACAATTCACCAAAATACAGGCTCTGGGTCTGTTGAGATGCTTCATATCAGATCATTGGCATAAAGATGAGTGAGATAAGTAGGTGCTAGCTAGAATATGCGCCTCCATCGGAACGAACAGAATGGTTATATATATAGACCTTCCTATCAACTGGAATTGCTTTCCTGATCAACCAGTAATCTTCCTGCTGGCCTGAATCGTCAATGCTCCAGAACCTACACAAAAGTATCTGCACTAAACCCTGAATAGACTACTGTGGGTTCCAAGGCAGCGTGTGTTAGCTCCATCACAGGCTGACTTCACATACACCAATGACAAATACAAAAACTTTGATTAGAATCTACACAGTATATATACAGCCGTAGCGCGACAAGTGTTAATCAGTATATCTACAGCCCTAGCGAGACAAGTGTTAATCAGTATATATACAGCCCTAGCGAGACAAGTGGTAATCAGTATATCTACAGCCCTAGCGAGACAAGTGTTAATCAGTATATCTACAGCCCTAGCGAGACAAGTGTTAATCAGTATATATACAGCCCTAGCGAGACAAGTGTTAATCAGTATATCTACAGCCCTAGCGAGACACGTGTTAATCAATATATCCACAGCCCTAGCGTGACAAGTGTTAATCAGTATATACAGCCCTAGCGAGACAAGTGTTGATCAGTATATATACAGCCCTAGCGAGACAAGTGTTAATCAGTATATCTACAGCCCTAGCGAGACAAGTGTTATTCAATATATCCACAGCCCTAGCGTGACAAGTGTTAATCAGTATATCTACAGCCCTAGCGAGACAAGTGTTAATCAATATATCCACAGCCCTAGCGTGACAAGTGTTAATCAGTATATATACAGTCCTAGCGAGACAAGTGCTAATCAGTCTATCTACAGCCCTAGCGAGACAAGTGGTAATCAGTATATCTACAGCAATCAATATATCTACAGCGCTAGCGAGACAAGTGTTAATCAGTATATATACAGCCCTAGCGAGACAAGTGTTGATCAGTATATCTACAGCCCTAGCGAGACAAGTGTTAATCAGTATATCTACAGCCCTAGCGAGACAAGTGTTCATCAGTATATATACAGCCCTAGCGAGACAAGTGTTAAACAGTATATCTACAGCCCTAGCGAGACAAGTGCTAATTAGTATATATACAGCCCTAGCAAGACAAGTGTTAATCAGTATAAATACAGCACTAGCGAGACAAGTGTTAATCAGATATATACAGCCCTAGCGAGACAAGTGTTAATCAGTATATCTAGTGCCCTAGCGAGACAAGTGGTAATCAGTCTATCTACAGCCCTAGCGAGACAAGTGTTAATCAGTATATATACAGCCCTAGCGAGACAAGTGTTAATCAGATATATACAGCCCTAGCGAGACAAGTGTTAATCAGTATATATACAGCCCTAGCGAGACAAGTGGTAATCAGTCTATCTACAGCCCTAGCGAGACAAGTGTTAATCAGTATATATACAGCCCTAGCGAGACAAGTGTTAATCAGATATATACAGCCCTAGCGAGAGAAGTGGTAATTAGATATATACAGCCCTAGCGAGACAAGTGGTAATCAGTCTATCTACAGCCCTAGCGAGACAAGTGTTAATCAGTATATATACAGCCCTAGCGAGACAAGTGTTAATCATTATATATACAGCCCTAGCGAGACAAGTGTTAATCAGATATATACAGCCCTAGCCAGACAAGTGGTAATTAGATATATACAGCCCTAGCAAGACAAGTGTTAATCAGTATATATACAGCCCTAGCGAGACAAGTGGTAATTAGATATATACAGCCCTAGCGAGACAAGTGTTAATCAGTATATATACAGCCCTAGCGAGACAAGTGGTAATTAGATATATACAGCCCTAGCGAGACAAGTGTTAATCAGTATATATACAGCCCTAGCAAAACAAGTGTTAATCAGATATATACAGCCCTAGCGAGACAAGTGTTAATCAGTATATATACAGCCCTAGCGAGACAAGTGGTAATCAGTATATATACAGCCCTAGCGAGACAAGTGTTAATCAGTATATATACAGCCCTAGCGAAACAAGTGTTAATCAGATATACACAGCCCTAGCGAGACAAGTGTTAATCAGTATATATACAGCCCTAGCGAGACAAGTGTTAATCAGATATATACAGCCCTGGCGAGACAAGTGTTAATCAGATATATACAGCCTTAGCGAGACAAGTGTTAATCAGATATATACAGCCCTAGCGAGACAAGTGTTAATCAGATATATACAGCCCTAGCAAAACAAGTGTTAATCAGATATATACAGCCCTAGCGAGACAAGTGTTAATCAGATATATACAGCCCTAGCAAAACAAGTGTTAATCAGATATATACAGCACTAGCGAGACAAGTGGTAATTAGATATATACAGCCCTAGCGAGACAAGTGTTAATCAGATATATACAGCCCTAGCAAAACAAGTGTTAATCAGATATATACAGCCCTAGCGAGACAAGTGTTAATCATATACAGCCCTAGCGAGACAAGTGGTAATCAGTATATATACAGCCCTAGAGAGACAAGTGTTAATCAGATATATACAGCCTTAGCGAGACAAGTATTAGTCAGTATATATACAGCCCTAGCGAGACAAGTGTTAATCAGTATATATACAGCCCTAGCGAGACAAGTGTTAATCAGTATATATACAGCCCTAGCGAGACAAGTGGTAATCAGATATATACAGCCCTAGCGAGACAAGTGTTAATCAGTATATATACAGCCCTAGCGAGACAAGTGGTAATTAGATATATACAGCCCTAGCGAGACAAGTGTTAATCAGTATATATACAGCCCTAGCGAGACAAGTGGTAATTAGATATATACAGCCCTAGCGAGACAAGTGTTAATCAGTATATATACAGCCCTAGCAAAACAAGTGTTAATCAGATATATACAGCCCTAGCGAGACAAATGTATATATAGTGTTAATCAGTATATATACAGCCCTAGCGAGACAAGTGTTAATCAGATATATACAGCCCTAGCAAAACAAGTGTTAATCAGATATATACAGCCCTAGCGAGACAAGTGTTAATCAGTATATATACAGCCCTAGCGAGACAAGTGTTAATCAGATATATACAGCCCTAGCAAAACAAGTGTTAATCAGATATATACAGCCCTAGCGAGACAAGTGGTAATCAGTATATATACAGCCCTAGCGAGACAAGTGTTAATCAGTATATATACAGCCCTAGCGAAACAAGTGTTAATCAGATATACACAGCCCCTAGCGAGACAAGTGTTAATCAGTATATATACAGCCCTAGCGAGACAAGTGGTAATTAGATATATACAGCCCTAGCGAGACAAGTGTTAATCAGTATATATACAGCACTAGCGAGACAAGTGTTAATCAGATATATACAGCCCTAGCGAGACAAGTGTTAATCAGTATATATACAGCCCTAGCCAGACAAGTGTTAATCAGATATATACAGCCTTAGCGTGACAAGTGTTAATCAGAATATATACAGCCCTAGCGAGACAAGTGTTAATCAGTATATATACAGCCCTAGCGAGACAAGTGTTAATCAGAATATATACAGCGCTAGCGTGACAAGTGTTAATCAGTATATATACAGCACTAGCGAGACAAGTGTTAATCAGATATATACAGCCCTAGCGAGTCAAGTGTTAATCAGATATATACAGCCTTAGCGTGACAAGTGTTAATCAGAATATATACAGCGCTAGCGAGACAAGTGTTAATCAGATATATACAGCCTTAGCGTGACAAGTGTTAATCAGAATATATACAGCCCTAGCGAGACAAGTGTTAATCAGTATATATACAGCACTAGCGAGACAAGTGTTAATCAGATATATACAGCCCTAGCGAGACAAGTGTTAATCAGATATATACAGCCTTAGCGTGACAAGTGTTAATCAGAATATATACAGCGCTAGCGTGACAAGTGTTAATCAGAATATATACAGCCCTAGCGAGACAAGTGTTAATCAGTATATATACAGCCCTAGCGAGACAAGTGTTAATCAGTATATATACAGCACTAGCGAGACAAGTGTTAATCAGTATATATACAGCCCTAGCGAGACAAGTGGTAATCAGTATATATACAGCCCTAGAGAGACAAGTGTTAATCAGATATATACAGCCTTAGCGAGACAAGTATTAGTCAGTATATATACAGCCCTAGCGAGACAAGTGTTAATCAGTATATATACAGCCCTAGCGAGACAAGTGTTAATCAGTATATATACAGCCCTAGCGAGACAAGTGGTAATCAGATATATACAGCCCTAGCGAGACAAGTGTTAATCAGTATATATACAGCCCTAGCGAGACAAGTGGTAATTAGATATATACAGCCCTAGCGAGACAAGTGTTAATCAGTATATATACAGCCCTAGCGAGACAAGTGGTAATTAGATATATACAGCCCTAGCGAGACAAGTGTTAATCAGTATATATACAGCCCTAGCAAAACAAGTGTTAATCAGATATATACAGCCCTAGCGAGACAAATGTATATATAGTGTTAATCAGTATATATACAGCCCTAGCGAGACAAGTGTTAATCAGATATATACAGCCCTAGCAAAACAAGTGTTAATCAGATATATACAGCCCTAGCGAGACAAGTGTTAATCAGTATATATACAGCCCTAGCGAGACAAGTGTTAATCAGATATATACAGCCCTAGCAAAACAAGTGTTAATCAGATATATACAGCCCTAGCGAGACAAGTGGTAATCAGTATATATACAGCCCTAGCGAGACAAGTGTTAATCAGTATATATACAGCCCTAGCGAAACAAGTGTTAATCAGATATACACAGCCCCTAGCGAGACAAGTGTTAATCAGTATATATACAGCCCTAGCGAGACAAGTGGTAATTAGATATATACAGCCCTAGCGAGACAAGTGTTAATCAGTATATATACAGCACTAGCGAGACAAGTGTTAATCAGATATATACAGCCCTAGCGAGACAAGTGTTAATCAGTATATATACAGCCCTAGCCAGACAAGTGTTAATCAGATATATACAGCCTTAGCGTGACAAGTGTTAATCAGAATATATACAGCCCTAGCGAGACAAGTGTTAATCAGTATATATACAGCCCTAGCGAGACAAGTGTTAATCAGAATATATACAGCGCTAGCGTGACAAGTGTTAATCAGTATATATACAGCACTAGCGAGACAAGTGTTAATCAGATATATACAGCCCTAGCGAGTCAAGTGTTAATCAGATATATACAGCCTTAGCGTGACAAGTGTTAATCAGAATATATACAGCGCTAGCGAGACAAGTGTTAATCAGATATATACAGCCTTAGCGTGACAAGTGTTAATCAGAATATATACAGCCCTAGCGAGACAAGTGTTAATCAGTATATATACAGCACTAGCGAGACAAGTGTTAATCAGATATATACAGCCCTAGCGAGACAAGTGTTAATCAGATATATACAGCCTTAGCGTGACAAGTGTTAATCAGAATATATACAGCGCTAGCGTGACAAGTGTTAATCAGAATATATACAGCCCTAGCGAGACAAGTGTTAATCAGTATATATACAGCCCTAGCGAGACAAGTGTTAATCAGTATATATACAGCACTAGCGAGACAAGTGTTAATCAGTATATATACAGCCCTAGCGAGACAAGTGTTAATCAGTATATATACAGCCCTAGCGAGACAAGTGTTAATCAGTATATATACAGCCCTAGCGAGACAAGTGGTAATCAGTCTATCTACTGCCCTAGCGAGACAAGTGTTAATCATTATATATACAGCCCTAGCGAGACAAGTGGTAATTAGATATATACAGCCCTAGCGAGACAAGTGTTAATCAGTATATATACAGCCCTAGCAAAACAAGTGTTAATCAGATATATACAGCCCTAGCGAGACAAGTGTTAATCAGTATATATACAGCCCTAGCGAGACAAGTGTTAATCAGATATATACAGCCCTGGCGAGACAAGTGTTAATCAGATATATACAGCCCTGGCGAGACAAGTGTTAATCAGTATATCTACAGCCCTAGCGAGACAAGTGGTAATTAGATATATATACAGCCCTAGCGAGACAAGTGGTAATCAGTATATATACAGCCCTAGCGAGACAAGTGTTAATCAGATATATACAGCCCTAGCGAGACAAGTGTTAATCAGATATATACAGCCCTGGCGAGACAAGTGTTAATCAGTATATCTACAGCCCTAGCGAGACAAGTGGTAATTAGATATATACAGCCCTAGCGAGACAAGTGTTAATCAGTATATATACAGCCCTAGCGAGACAAGTGTTAATCAGATATATACAGCCCTAGCGAGACAAGTGTTAATCAGTATATATACAGCCCTAGCGAGACAAGTGGTAATCAGATATATACAGCCCTGGCGAGACAAGTGTTAATCAGATATATACAGCCCCAGCGAGACAAGTGTTAATCAGATATATACAGCCCTAGCGAGACAAGTGTTAATCAGATATATACAGCCCTAGCGAGACAAGTGTTAATCAGATATATACAGCCCTAGCGAGACAAGTGTTAATTAGTATATATACAGCCCTAGCGAGACAAGTGTTAATCAGTATATATACAGCCCTAGCGAGACAAGTGGTAATTAGATATATATACAGCCCTAGCGAGACAAGTGGTAATCAGTATATATACAGCCCTAGCGAGACAAGTGTTGATCAGTATATATACAGCACTAGCGAGACAAGTGGTAATCAGTATATATACAGCCCTAGCGAGACAAGTGTTAATCAGTATATATACAGCCCTAGCGAGACAAGTGGTAATCAGTATATATACAGCCCTAGCGAGACAAGTGGTAATTAGATATATATACAGCCCTAGCGAGACAAGTGTAAATCAGATATATACAGCCCTGGCGAGACAAGTGTTAATCAGATATATACAGCCCTAGCGAGACAAGTGGTAATTAGTATATATACAGCCCTAGCGAGACAAGTGTTAATCAGATATATACAGCCCTGGCGTGACAAGTGTTAATCAGTGTATATACACCTTTGGGCCAGCATTTGGGCCAACTGTGGATGTTCATCCTACTATTAGTTCTTTTTGAATTATAATTGTCCATTGCTATATTGTTCTTTTTATTGTGGAAGTTTATACAAAGCTGTGATATTTATATTTGAAGTGATAAGTCGAACCCCTGCAACATTCCTGCCATGCAGTATAGCCTTGTTGCGTCCCAATTTGTAATAACGTTCCAATTTGTAATAATTTATTACAAATTGGAACGTTATTACAAATTGGGACGCAACATAGCCTACATTGTTTGGACAACTTCTACCATAGCCTTAAGCATAGGCTACCCTATGACGATGCATTGCATAACAAGTTTGAAGAGCTCAGAAGTAAAAAGAATAACTATATATGAGATATGCAACCACTCGGGGGCATTTAAAAATATCATAATATATACAGATGATAATACGTGAAAGAAAAATTTCGCTTTGTGGTGTGACTGTTAGAGCATTATATTTTGAAAAAAATCATTTGATTTTTAGATTGTATAAATTCTCTCCGACACGTCTTGTAATATATTTTGGAGCATGAGGAATTTGAGCCGTTTCATGCAGAGTCAGTTTGTGGTTTATAATTATTTAATAAATATTTACTACGTCGTGTTATTTGCTAGTTTAGTGATTTTTATCATCCGGTGTGTCTAACTCTCACAACGCTGAAATATTTTTGTATAAAACATGGAGATCAAATATTTTTTTAATTTGAATTCATCATCATGTCTTAGTCAGCTCTTTCCACTTCATTTTAATATCTATGTTATGGGTGGACAGCCATTATAAATATTATTTATTTTCAGAGCGGGGATCGACTTCAGCCGTCAGAAGCTGACGTCTACAGACGTCAGATTCTGACGCATATAGACGGTCCCCGCGCTGCAAGGGTTAAACGATTAGGGTCGCTCACACTATGTGTGCACTGAAGAATGAACAGAAACACAATGCATCCACCCCATGTCAATCCACTGCCGGGCCAGCGTTGCAAATGGTGGCTCAACATCAGACCAACACGGGTCTAACTTCTCATTCTCGCAGAGGATTCCTCCCGCAGCCGCCAGACTACATCATTACCAGACAATATGTTAACATTTAACCCTTTGAGTCCTCACGATGCATTAAAGCATCATTTTACATCCCTAAAAAACAGACTTAATTTCTCCTCAACTAAGGGTTTTAGAACGAAAATTTCCATCAAACTGGTTTACCAATACATTGCAATTTTCTTTAATTTTTAAACCACATCCAATCATCTCCATCCACTAGAAGGCGACAATTGCGACAGCAATTCGCGGCTTGTAGTGGATGAAGATGACAATCGTAAATTCAGGCTTGAAAGGGTTAAAGCGCTGAATTTGATAATTTCAATTTTAGGTGTTACCAATTTTTTGCAAATCTTAATGTCTAAGCACTCATTTCGTTTCCGATGACATTGATTTGATAATAAAACGAGTTTAAAACGACTATAGTCGCGCTTAGAGCTTTAATGGTTGACATACTCTCACATATAATATGCACACGATAGCAATATGTAGTTTGATGAAATATGTAGAATAGATAAATATTTATTTGAAAAACTTTCTATACTGTCAACCGCTGTACAAAAATTCACTGCTGATTTTATTTACATAGCAAACGAGAAGGGAATGGATATATAGCAAATATACACCCATAAAATGTAATCTACTTTCCCTACAGTATACATTTGATTTTTATTTAATGGAAGACTTGGTCTCCTTAATCTAGCCTTCCTAATTTTCTGTGGTAGAATATCACACCATAACGGCGCTGGCGTTGTTATATTTCATGGCAGATGTTCAAAAAATGTTCGAATATAATATAGGCCCGAAACTACGAAAGCGTAGAGAGCTCACTAAGACATTTGCGATGGTTTCAGATTGTTATCTTGGTTTATATCAAAAATATTTCAGCGTTGTTAGGGTTGACCTTGAATGCCAGTCAGCACCTCGTCACCTCTATCGTGACCTTGTACCAGTCAGCACCTCGTCACCTCTATTGTGACCTTGGATGCCAGTCAGCACCTCGTCACCTCTATCGTGACCTTGGATGCCAGTCAGCACCTCGTCACCTCTATCGTGACCTTGGATGCCAGTCAGCACCTCGTCACCTCTATCGTGACCTTGGATGCCAGTCAGCACCTCGTCAACTCTATTGTGACCTTGTACCAGTCAGCACCTCGTCACCTCTATTGTGACCTTGTACCAGTCAGCACCTCGTCACCTCTATCGTGACCTTGGATGCCAGTCAGCACCTCGTCACCTCTATCGTGACCTTGGATGCCAGTCAGCACCTCGTCATCTCTATCGTGACCTTGGATGCCAGTCAGCACCTCGTCACCTCTATCGTGACCTTGGATGCCAGTCAGCACATCGTCATCTCTATCGTCACCTTGGACCAGTCAGCACCTCGTCACCTCTATCGTGACCTTGGATGCCAGTCAGCACCTCGTCACCTCTATCGTGACCTTGTACCAGTCAGCACCTCGTCACCTCTATTGTGACCTTGTACCAGTCAGCACCTCGTCACCTCTATCGTGACCTTGGATGCCAGTCAGCACCTCGTCACCTCTATCGTGACCTTGGATGCCAGTCAGCACCTCGTCATCTCTATCGTGACCTTGGATGCCAGTCAGCACCTCGTCACCTCTATCGTGACCTTGGATGCCAGTCAGCACCTCGTCACCTCTATCGTGACCTTGGATGCCAGTCAGCACCTCGTCACCTCTATTGTGACCTTGTACCAGTCAGCACCTCGTCACCTCTATCGTGACCTTGGATGCCAGTCAGCACCTCGTCACCTCTATCGTGACCTTGGATGCCAGTCAGCACATCGTCATCTCTATCGTCACCTTGGACCAGTCAGCACCTCGTCACCTCTATCGTGACCTTGGATGCCAGTCAGCACCTCGTCACCTCTATCGTGACCTTGTACCAGTCAGCACCTCGTCACCTCTATTGTGACCTTGTACCAGTCAGCACCTCGTCACCTCTATCGTGACCTTGGATGCCAGTCAGCACCTCGTCACCTCTATCGTGACCTTGGATGCCAGTCAGCACCTCGTCACCTCTATCGTGACCTTGGATGCCAGTCAGCACCTCGTCACCTCTATCGTGACCTTGTACCAGTCAGCACCTCGTCACCTCTATCGTGACCTTGGATGCCAGTCAGCACCTCGTCACCTCTATCGTGACCTTGGATGCCAGTCAGCACCTCGTCACCTCTATTGTGACCTTGTACCAGTCAGCACCTCGTCACCTCTATCGTGACCTTGGATGCCAGTCAGCACCTCGTCACCTCTATCGTGACCTTGGATGCCAGTCAGCACCTCGTCACCTCTATTGTGACCTTGTACCAGTCAGCACCTCGTCATCTCTATTGTGACCTTGTACCAGTCAGCACCTCGTCACCTCTATCGTGACCTTGGATGCCAGTCAGCACCTCGTCACCTCTATCGTGATCTTGTATCAGTCAGCACCTCGTCACCTCTATCGTGACCTTGGATGCCAGTCAGCACCTCGTCACCTCTATTGTGACCTTGTACCAGTCAGCACCTCGTCACCTCTATCGTGACCTTGGATGCCAGTCAGCACCTCGTCACCTCTATCGTGACCTTGGATGCCAGTCAGCACATCGTCATCTCTATCGTCACCTTGCACCAGTCAGCACCTCGTCACCTCTATCGTGACCTTGGATGCCAGTCAGCACCTCGTCACCTCTATCGTGACCTTGTACCAGTCAGCACCTCGTCACCTCTATTGTGACCTTGTACCAGTCAGCACCTCGTCACCTCTATCGTGACCTTGGATTCCAGTCAGCACCTCGTCACCTCTATCGTGACCTTGGATGCCAGTCAGCACCTCGTCACCTCTATCGTGACCTTGTACCAGTCAGCACCTCGTCACCTCTATCGTGACCTTGGATGCCAGTCAGCACCTCGTCACCTCTATCGTGACCTTGGATGCCAGTCAGCACCTCGTCACCTTTATCGTGATCTTGGATGCCAGTCAGCACCTCGTCACCTCTATCGTGACCTTGGATTCCAGTCAGCACCTCGTCACCTCTATCGTGACCTTGGATGCCAGTCAGCACCTCGTCACCTCTATCGTGACCTTGGATGCCAGTCAGCACCTCGTCATCTCTATCGTGACCTTGGATGCCAGTCAGCACCTCGTCACCTCTATCGTGACCTTGGATGCCAGTCAGCACCTCGTCACCTCTATCGTGACCTTGGATGCCAGTCAGCACCTCGTCACCTCTATCGTGACCTTGGATTCCAGTCAGCACCTCGTCACCTCTATCGTGACCTTGGATGCCAGTCAGCACCTCGTCACCTCTATCGTGACCTTGTACCAGTCAGCACCTCGTCACCTCTATCGTGACCTTGGATGCCAGTCAGCACCTCGTCACCTCTATCGTGACCTTGGATGCCAGTCAGCACCTCGTCACCTCTATTGTGACCTTGTACCAGTCAGCACCTCGTCACCTCTATCGTGACCTTGGATGCCAGTCAGCACCTCGTCACCTCTATCGTGACCTTGGATGCCAGTCAGCACCTCGTCACCTCTATTGTGACCTTGTACCAGTCAGCACCTCGTCATCTCTATTGTGACCTTGTACCAGTCAGCACCTCGTCACCTCTATCGTGACCTTGGATGCCAGTCAGCACCTCGTCACCTCTATCGTGATCTTGTATCAGTCAGCACCTCGTCACCTCTATCGTGACCTTGGATGCCAGTCAGCACCTCGTCACCTCTATTGTGACCTTGTACCAGTCAGCACCTCGTCACCTCTATCGTGACCTTCGATGCCAGTCAGCACCTCGTCACCTCTATCGTGACCTTGGATGCCAGTCAGCACATCGTCATCTCTATCGTCACCTTGCACCAGTCAGCACCTTTTCACCTCTATCGTGACCTTGGATGCCAGTCAGCACCTCGTCACCTCTATCGTGACCTTGTACCAGTCAGCACCTCGTCACCTCTATTGTGACCTTGTACCAGTCAGCACCTCGTCACCTCTATCGTGACCTTGGATTCCAGTCAGCACCTCGTCACCTCTATCGTGACCTTGGATGCCAGTCAGCACCTCGTCACCTCTATCGTGACCTTGTACCAGTCAGCACCTCGTCACCTCTATCGTGACGTTGGATGCCAGTCAGCACCTCGTCACCTTTATCGTGATCTTGGATGCCAGTCAGCACCTCGTCACCTCTATCGTGACCTTGGATTCCAGTCAGCACCTCGTCACCTCTATCGTGGACTTGGATGCCAGTCAGCACCTCGTCACCTCTATCGTGACCTTGGATGCCAGTCAGCACCTCGTCATCTCTATCGTGACCTTGGATGCCAGTCAGCACCTCGTCACCTCTATCGTGACCTTGGATGCCAGTCAGCACCTCGTCACCTCTATCGTGACCTTGGATGCCAGTCAGCACCTCGTCACCTCTATCGTGACCTTGGATTCCAGTCAGCACCTCGTCACCTCTATCGTGACCTTGGATGCCAGTCAGCACCTCGTCACCTCTATCGTGACCTTGTACCAGTCCGCACCTCGTCACCTCTATCGTGACCTTGGATGCCAGTCAGCACGTCGTCACCTCTATCGTGACCTTGGATGCCAGTCAGCACCTCGTCACCTCTATTGTGACCTTGTACCAGTCAGCACCTCGTCACCTCTATCGTGACCTTGGATGCCAGTCAGCATCTCGTCACCTCTATCGTGACCTTGGATGCCAGTCAGCACCTCGTCACCTCTATCGTGACCTTGTACCAGTCGGCACCTCGTCACTTCTATCGTGACCTTGGATGCCAGTCAGCACCTCGTCACCTCTATCGTGACCTTGGATGCCAGTCAGCACCTCGTCACCTCTATCGTGACCTTGGATGCCAGTCAGCACCTCGTCACCTCTATCATGACCTTGTACCAGTCAGCACCTCGTCACCTCTATCGTGACCTTGGATGCCAGTCAGCACCTCGTCACCTCTATCGTGACCTTGGATGCCAGTCAGCACCTCGTCACCTCTATCGTGACCTTGGATGCCAGTCAGCACCTCGTCACCTCTATCGTGACCTTGGATGCCAGTCAGCACCTCGCCACCTCTATCGTGACCTTGGATGCCAGTCAGCACCTCGTCACCTCTATCGTGACCTTGTACCAGTCAGCACCTCGTCACCTCTATCGTGACCTTGGATGCCAGTCAGCACCTCGTCATCTCTATCGTGACCTTGGATGCCAGTCAGCACCTCGTCACCTCTATCGTGACCTTGTACCGGTCAGCACCTTGTCACCTCTATCGTGACCTTGGATGCCAGTCAGCACCTCGTCACCTCTATCGTGACCTTGTACCAGTCAGCACCTCGTCACCTCTATCGTGACCTTGGATGCCAGTCAGCACCTCGTCACCTCTATCGTGACCTTGGATGCCAGTCAGCACCTCGTCACCTCTATCGTGACCTTGGATGCCAGTCAGCACCTCGTCACCTCTATCGTGACCTTGGATGCCAGTCAGCACCTCGTCACCTCTATCGTGACCTTGGATGCCAGTCAGCACCTTGTCACCTCTATTGTGACCTTGTACCAGTCAGCCCCTCGTCACCTCTATCGTGACCTTGGATGCCAGTCAGCACCTCGTCACCTCTATCGTGACCTTGGATGCCAGTCAGCACCTGGTCACCTGTATCGTGACCTTGGATGCCAGTCAGCACCTCGTCAGCACCTCGTCACCTCTATCGTGACCTTGGATGTCAGTCAGCACCTCGTCACCTCTTTCGTGACCTTGGATGCCAGTCAGCACCTCGTCAGCACCTCGTCACCTCTATCGTGACCTTGGATGTCAGTCAGCACCTCGTCACCTCTATCGTGACCTTGGATTCCAGTCAGCACCTCGTCACCTTTATCGTGACCTTGGATGCCAGTCAGCACCTCGTCACCTCTATCGTGACCTTGGATGCCAGTCAGCACCTCGTCACCTCTATCGTGACCTTGGATGCCAGTCGGCACCTCGTCACCTCTATCGTGACCTTGGATGCCAGTCAGCACCTCGTCACCTCTATCGTGACCTTGGATGCCAGTCAGCACCTCGTCACCTCTATCGTGATAGACATGTGTGCTTCATCAGGAGAGCAATTTAAACATTAACGCTTACAACGCTGAAATATTTTAAATTCTTTCAGTGTAGGGATCGACTTTAATCCTTTCAAGCCTAAATTTAACATTGTCATCTTCATCCACCACAAGCTGCGAATTGCTGCCGCAATTCTCGACTTGTAGTGGATAAAGATGATTTGATGTGGTTTAAAAATTGAAGGGAATTGCCGTGTATTGGTGAACCAGTTTCATGGAAATTATCATTATAAAACCCTTAGTTGTTGGAAAATTAAGTCTGTTTTCAGGAATATAAAATTATGGATGAATGAGATGACACTGTCCTCCGGACACAAGATTTAAAAATCGAGCCCTGGCGGTCTGAGGTCGAGCACGCTACCTCTCGCTCACGGAGGCTCCCCACAATACTGAGTTTCACACGTGGATGGGGAAAAAACATTTTGTTTTTTTCAAACTGCCGAGACCGGGAACCGAACCTCGAACTCTAGCGTGAAGGGCAGCAGTGCTAACCACTACCCTAGTGCCCCAGCCCACCAACCTAGGGAGAGCTCGACACAAGCTTATATGTGTAGGTCAAGCCACTGATCGAGATTCATCTACTAAAAGGATGCGCCATTGGGGGGTGTCAAGGAGCTACGAACTATTTGGGGATGATTAGCTATATCGCAGGTGCTTGTGATGGCGGGGCCCAGGTAACGGGTATAAGTCCGGTTGTCAGTCAGACTGAGGTCAGGCTGATCACATCTGGACCAAGTGACAGGAAGTAGGTCTCACAGCCCTGAATGATGAACATTACCTGCATGTATCGGCATATTAAGGCAGCAGAATATGGCAGGTTAATGGCCAGTAATGTAGAGATATGTGGTATATGAGATATTATGGCTCCTAATATTTAACTGTAGCTGTTTGTGAAATTGAATTGAAATTCATAATGCTGAAATTTGAGCCATGGTGTCTATGAAACTAACACATACTTTTCTACAGTCGTAAAATGTTACAGAATATTTTAAAAATTATAACGAATTTTATATTTTATATATAGCTGAATAATGCCCAGAAAATAAAATTTGAATTATTATTTTCAAGATGGTAGGTTTATTGTCAATCAATGTAATAATGATCAAAACATTATATTTAATTTTAAATGATGATTTAAAAAAATAGTTAATATGCTGGATTGCTAATACAGTGTATGTGAGAATTTGAGGCAGTTCTGAGCCAAACGATTTGAAAGATGCAGAAATCTATAAAATAATCATACATCACATTTTATGAGGTGGTTGAAGTTTACTAATGGCGGGCTGGACATGCCAAGGACAGGCCAGGTGTGTGAAAAAGCGACTATTAGAAAGAAGAGACATGTAGTCTATTAATTACACCTGATACAAGCAAACAAACGCCATTAAACCTCTTGCATCTAGTTTTATAAAGTAGTTTCCATGCCCACAAGGACGAGTGTGTAAGTACATGATTCACTTTTACATTTTGTTCTACATTCTCTTAGAAAATGCAAACAGTCAAAGCTAAAGTTACAAATTGCCAATATATTTAATGTATGACTCAGACAATATTTTTTTTTACTTGTTTAATAATTATTTTGATAAAATAGTGAGTTTGATAATACCATACGGCGAGCGATGCCAGCAAAGCAAAAGATTCTCTCAGAGTGTATATAAAGACATATCAATAAAAAAACATTAAACTTAGAAAAATGGCTCGATTAATTTATTTCAACTGTACTACATACCGTCTTTGCGGGTATAATTACCAACGGGAACAGAGTGTTATTGAGTAACTAATCATACTGTTGCTATGATGAAATACGGGGGGGGGGTGTTAGACTCTCTATCCATCAGCTAATTTTTTTTTGTGTAATTTTAAGCTCAAATCACAAGAACAATTTTTAGTTTCCACTGGAAGATAAGCTTGTTTATTTAAAAACAAAACATAGATGTCAAATAATTGTAAAGACAAATTTACTGTGACCGATAGTCGTGAAATGTCAATATCAAACAAAATGTGAGAATCTATGCGGGTGGTCCTACGGTCACCATAGTAACTATACTCACAATGCTGACACCAGATTAGCGGTGTTTCTCAGTTTGCTTGGTAGCTCGATAAATAGGAGATTGAACGCAAAAAAATAGTCTGTAATGACACCCAAGATTTTTGCAAACCTACTTAATGCCACAGAAAGACCGCTCAGCATATGAAAAGAATATGACATATATTTATGTGCACCTGTTTACATAAGCAGACTATTTTGTTGCCAGGTTATTGTTATGGAGAGCAAACATTCAAAATATTGCCACCACAGTTCAAATATCCTTTATTAAAATTGCCTAACATTATGCTTGCACACGCTGTAACGGTGTGGTGACATCGTTGATTATGCTTACAAAGTGCAACATTCAAACACCATATCGCCTACTTCTTTGCAGTTTCTCGGGTGTAAGCTAGTACTCAACCAGCAACCCACCAACCCAACCCATACACGCACACAGCCACCCAACCGACAACCAGCCCACCTAGCCACCTTACCACCCACCATCTCACCCACCCACCCAGCCACCCTACCACCCACCATCTCACCCACCCTCTCACCAACCCTCCCACTCACTCAATCAAACACCCACCCACCCACCCACCCTTCCACCCCTATGGTATTATTGGGATGACATACTTTCCACCCCTATGGTATTATTGGGATAACATACCTTTCACCCCTATGGTATTAATGGGATAACATACCTTCCACCCCTATGGTATTATTGGGATAATATACCTTCCACCCCTATTGTATTATTGGGATAACATATTTTCCTCCCCTATGGTTTTATTGGGATAACATACCTTCCTCCCCTATGGTATTATTGGGATAATATACCTTCCTCCCCTATGGTATTATTGGGATAACATACCTTCCACCCCTATGGTATTATTGGGATAACATATTTTCCTCCCCTATGGTTTTATTGGGATAACATACCTTCCTTCCCTATGGTATTATTGGGATAATATACCTTCCTCCCCTATGGTATTATTGGGATAACATACCTTCCACCCCTATGGTTTTATTGTTATAACATACCTTCCACCCCTATGGTATTATTGGGATAACATATTTTCCTCCCCTATGGTATTATTGGGCTGCGCCATGCCTCTACCCACAGGTCCGTTATGCCGACTATTACCCTACCGCTTTTAGAAGGTGTGTGTGTGAGAGGGGTGGGGGGTGAAATATGTGTCAACATGGTGTTGTTATGTTGTTTCAACGTTTGGTCGACATAGCAAACAGTGTACAAAATAGCTTTTAGTTGGTATTTTAACCTCTGATTTCACCTATTTTTTATAATTTTTTAGAAAATAGTCAAAATCCTTTCTCTCAGCTGATTTTGTAAGGTATAAATGTTTAGTTTTGATTCAAACATGTTCTAGAACTATTGTTGACCTAAAAGAAATCCATTTGAATAAAAATAATGAGTTATGTGAATAT
Source organism: Flabesymbios commensalis (assembly GCA_964017125.1). Classification (NCBI taxonomy): domain Eukaryota; kingdom Metazoa; phylum Annelida; class Polychaeta; order Terebellida; family Flabelligeridae; genus Flabesymbios; species Flabesymbios commensalis. The sequence continues at coordinate 105,806,547 of OZ024905.1, read as the reverse complement.
ATTACATGCTTTTTGGTTGTACGTAAAATGTGCACGCTTTTCTTCAGGCTCGGGGAAATTGACTGTAACGCTAATTTTTGCCAAATAAATGGGTCAAATTTTGATCTATATCAATACGACTAATGAGTTATGCGAACATATTACATGCTTTTTTGGTTTGACGTAAAATTTGTTCACTTTTCTTGTGGCTCGGAAAAGTTGACAGTATCTCACATTATTGAAGTGTAACATTTTTGTGCTAATTAAAACATATGTATTCTCTGATCATAAAAATACAAGTTTGGACACCAAAAACATGTCCATTGACTGGAATTGCGGAAATCTTTTAAATTTTGGGTTACTGCGCAACGTAACAAGTGTTATTATTATTTATCTTTTAACTAGTTAATGAACAACCCAAAAATTAAAAAAACTTACGCAATTCTAGTTTATGGGCATGTTGACATATATTGGACATATAAAGGAGCCAAAATAAAAATGACGATTTTGGTCTGATTGTGGTGTTTGGAGTATAACACTCACTCACTCACTCACTCACTCACTCACTCACTCACTCACTCACTCACTCACTCACTCACTCACTCACTCACTCACTCACTCACTCACTCACTCACTCACTCACTCACTCACTCACTCACTCACTCACTCACTCACTCACTCACTCACTCACTCACTCACTCACTCACTCACTCACTCACTCACTCACTCACTCACTCACTCACTCACTCACTCACTCACTCACTCACTCACTCACTCACTCACTCACTCACTCACTCACTCACTCACTCACTCACTCACTCACTCACTCACTCACTCACTCACTCACTCACTCACTCACTCACTCACTCACTCACTCACTCACTCACCCACCCACCCACCCACCCACCCACTCACTCACTCACTCACTCACTCACTCACTCACTCACTCACTCACTCACTTACTCACTCACTCACTCACTCACTCACTCACCCACCCACCCACCCACCCACCCAATCACTCACTCACTCACTCACTCACTCACTCACTCACTCACTCACTCACTCACTCACTCACTCACTCACTCACTCACTCACTCACTCACTTATCCCGGAAGTT